>JAJTUV010001975.1:190000-219815 GCA_021653895.1 Mastomys natalensis
TTTTGCAAGAGGCAGTGATAGATTTTAGGAAACTTAAGTCCTCAGGAGTAGGCAGGCTGTAGGTAGGTTTTAACAATATAAGACAATGCTTGGCTGTTAGGATGGAAGAATTGTTGAAGATAGGACAGAGTTTGATGAGTGTCAGGAAATTGGGATGAAGATTCTAGTGTAAGAATGTCCTACCCGGTGGAGTTCCATGTGCCTGCACTGGTAGCAGACTCACCTGTATGGTTGCTAGCAAGTCCAGGGTTTCAGCACCAATGTTTTTTGAAAACAGTGTATTCCTGGACAGATCATGCCAAGCCAGAACAGTTTACATTTTGTGAAGTCTTTATTGAAAGAGGGGAAGAAGCAAAGTAGGGAGAGAGAGAAAGATGGGTCATGTCTTTTATCCTGGCTGTGACATAGGTAACGCAGGTAATGACTCCCAGGTGATGCAGGTAACACATGGTGTATGCAATGGTTGCCATGGCAACGGACACAGAAGACTCCTGTCCCCTAGCAAGGATGTCATTGCTGAATTCAGAAACTATCTGTGACTAAGACAATATACCACAAAGAAACATATGCATTCATGTTTATGGACACATTATTGCAGTAGCCAGGGGAGAGGAACAACCTAGATGCTCAGCAGCATATGAAGATATTGTGTTAATATGCACAGTAGAATCTTACTCATCCTTAAGAAAAATTGAATCATGGTATGTACATGCAAATGGATGAAACTTGAAATTATTAAGTAAAATAGGCCAAACTCAGAAAGAGAAGAAAGAAAGAAAAAAAGAAAGAAGAAAGAAGAAGAAAGAAAGAGTAGAAAGAAAGAAAGAACAGAAGATCAAGAAAAGAAAAGAAAGAAGAAAGAAAGAAAGAAAAAAAAGTTGTCTGTGAACAGTTTCTGTGTACACCACCCAACTCTGGTGCTTGCATGGTCCAGTCCGTCTCTTAGGTAAACTGTCTGTGTGCACCCACCTCTGTTTTTTTTGTTTTTAGTACGGCTATACATTTTTTGCTTTGACTATATCTACCTATGCCTTCAAGGATTTAACTTAAAAAAACAAAATAGCCATTAAATGTCTTTTCTCAGGTGAGAAATTTGCTACAAAAACCTAGCGATCCTGCCATCCTCTAAAGACCCAGAATGATTCCTCACTTGCTGCAGTAAACTTCATCTCATTCCTGCATCAGTCAACAGTGACTTTGAGCATCAGCTAAACAACTTTATAATATATAAAAGTATGGATTATTAAAATAATTCTTTGAGGACAGGGTATGAGGAACCTAGCTTCAAAATGAATATATGGGTTTCATAGTGCAATCAAAAGTTCAAATCCTTCCTTGTATCAAAGTCAAATACTTCATTATTTGTGGATACTTTAAATCACTTTCATGTGTGTGTATGTGTGTTATATGTATGTGTATTTGTTTATATGTGTGACTATATGTATACATGCATGTGAAGGCTGAAGGTAAAGTGTTTTCTTCGATGACTTTTTAAAAAAAATTATTATTACTATTGTTTAAATTTTATGTGTATGGTGTTTTTCCTGTATGTTCTATGTATATGGTTGCTATAAAGGATAAAAAAGGGGATGGATCCCCTAGAACTGGACTTGCAGAAAGTTATGAGATGCCATGTAGATTCTGGCAATCTAACCAGGACCTCCAGAGCAGTGAGCATTGGGAATCCAACCAGGTCCTCCTGAGAAGCTCATCACTTTATCCTAGAAAACCATTGACAAGTACCAGGATTTAACCCAAGGCAAGATGAGAGATGAGGATTTTGTAAGGGAAAATAAATTACCTAAATCAGGATTTCTTCCTTCCTACAGGAAGATGAAACAAATAACCAGATAAGCAGAAATGTATAATTTATAAACAGTTTGACAAAGGCCCTTCTATGGCCTTTCCAGCAAAGAGATTTGGGGCTGGAGAATGAAGACTTTGGACCCACACCAGAATGCTTCACTCCCACTGCTGTGCTGTGAAAACCCATAGTAATGAGCTTGGTAGACATATTTTTAAATTGGCATACACAAGAGATTTCAAAAGAACAACAGACACAGTAAGTATACATACTTGTGGACTATTGTGTACTATCTCAGTATATACAAGCAGTCAGCAATGATCAAATCAGGATAATTGGTTTATCCATCCCTTCAAATTGCATAATTTTACTATACTAAGAGTAGCTCCAATCCCCTCTCATTAGCTTCAGTGATACTAATATACAATAGATGCAGTAGAAACAAGGCATAATTCTCCTATTGTTTTTAAAACACTAACTTCTCTCTATTCTCCTTGCTCCTCCCCTTCTCTGGCCTTTATTAGCCTACTCTGCAATGTGAGGAGTCCTTAAAAGCAGCTGGTGGTTGAGCTGTAATAATGGCTTGATCCAAAGAGGAAGATTCTGGTGGATTAAGGAATGGCAGGGCTGGGTTAGGGTAATGTTGCATGTTATAAGCAAGTTCTGTCTAAGATTGGAGGATTGCCACATGCCGTCTCACCCCTTTCCGGACTTTGTTTCCCTGTGTGATGCAGCATGTATTGAAAAAAGCCTGCTTACTTCATCCCCAACAGTAAGGATTTCTTCCAGGCTGAGAAAGAACAGACAAAAACGTTAATGTGAAAGATAATTGTCAGTAAATGCTCAGCCTGAATTAATACACCACCTCTCTCCATTTACATCTCTCTCACTTTCCACAGTAAAAAGCAAATGTATTCATTTTCTATCTATGTGGCCAAACACTTTTGATAAATTAACTTTGATGGAAGAGAAGCTATTTTGGTGCAAGCCTTAGAGATTCAACCCATGGTCAGTGGGCACCATTGTTTTGTGGTCTGTCCGAAGCAGAGACATAAATGGCAAGGAGCATGTGCTGAGGTAAAGTCACTCACCTCCTGTAATCAGAAAGCAGAAGGGAGTGGATTGGTATGCCAAAACCCATTGCTGTGCTGTGTGCCCAAACCTAGCTCACAAATACTAGGCCCATTTGCAGAATGTCCACCATCTTCCAGATGAGGCTAACCAAGTCTTTAACACTCATCTTCTGGAGGACAATTAGGATCTCAGGCAAGCCAGTAAGGCAGTGAATAGCTCCAGTGGTACACTGCTACCTGCCAGATGTGTTCGTTCCCCCACTCCGGTGCTGCCTGCCCTGCATGCACCCCAGCTTCATAGTGCACTACTAAGTGTGCACCTCAGGCTCCACTGATGTGCTGCTATGCATGCACACTCAGCTCCAGTTGTGTGCAGTTTGTGTGTGCACCCTCAGCTCCACTAGGAGCTCCTCTGTGTGGGTGCATCTGCAGTCCAGTAGTGGGCTGCTTTGTTTTGTGTACCCCCCAGATCCAGTGGTGAGCTGTATATGTGTAGGTGCCCTCTGCTCCAGTGGTGCTCTGCCCTGTCTGCACCCCTGGTTCTATCAAAAAACCAAAGGGACTTTTCATTTTTAGAAATGCAGAGCCATTTAGTGTTTTGGTTGTTGTTGTTTTGTTTGTTTGTTTATTTGGGGGTTTTTGTTTGGGGGGGTTGTTTTGTTTTGTTCTTTTTTTTTTTTTTTTTTTTTTGCTTTTACCCATTTTACCTATGCCTCCAAGGGTCTTGCCTTCAAAAAAAAAAAAAAAGCCATCAAAGTCTTTTCTCAGATAAGGAAATTTGCTGCGAAAACCTTGCAAGTCCTGCCATCCTCTAAAGACTGGAATGATGCTTCACTTGCTGCAGGAAACTTCATCTCATTCCTGCAACAGTCAACAGTGACTTTGAGCATCAGTTAAACAACTTTATGATACATAAAGGTATGGATTATTAAAAATAATTCTTTGAGGACAGGGTCTGAGGAGCCCAGTATCAAAATGAAGTGTATGGGTTTCATTATGCAACCAAAAAGTCAAATGCTATCCTTGAATAAAACTCAAATACTTCAATATTGGTGGATATTTTAAATCACTTCCATGGTGTGTATGCGTGCTACACTCATTTGTTTATATGTGTTATATGTGTGAATACATGTATACATGCGTGTGAAGGCTGAAGGTAAAGTGTTCTCTTCAATCACTTTCTACTATATTATTATTATCACTATTATTATTATTAATTTTACTGTTTGTTTTGCCTGTATGTATTGTGTATATGGTTGCCATAAAAGCCAAAAGAAGGGGCTGGATCCCCTAGAACTGGAATTACTGGCGGTTATAAGATGCCACATACATGCTGGCAATCTAACAAGGTCCAGCAGCCAATGGTCTTAATGAGGAGCTATCTCTCCAGCAGGTCCACCTTCTGTTTTCATTTTTTGAGATAGATTTTTTCACTGAGCCTGTGGCTCATGCACTTGGTGCAGCACGATAGCTAGTGAGTTCTGGGGATCCATATGTCTCCATCCCACCCCCCAGTGCTAGAGTACAGACATGCTATGATCTGCGGTTTATTACATGGATGCTATGAATCAAACTCAGATCTGCAAGCTTGTACAGCAGGCACTTCTTATTGACTATGCCCTGTCTTCAGAGCCCTACTTTAAACTTAAAGATACACTGCATTATGGTATGTATCTTTAGTCAACATTCACTTGTTACATGTCAATCATCTGACCAGCATTCCTTTTAGCAATTGTATCTATCCAGGTGAGATACCTTTGCTCTGGGGTCTCATTTCTTCTTTCAGACTGGGAGTTTAGAAAATCTAAGGTATCATGCTGGAGCTGACTTATGCATGGACATAAATTATATGAACATTAACTGAAGAGCCTTGGCCAAGCCAGACAGGGAGCCCATCATACTGCTAAAGCCCCAGTGGGAAGGTCAGGCCTAGAATAGACTCTGACCTCTTTCCCATACTCAACATAGCCTCATTTTGATCTTCACCTTGCTCTTCCTTCTTATTGCTTTCAATAAGGTCTTGTTTTCCAAAGGTTCCTGTGTCTTATGTCTACATATAAGAAAGCTCCCTTTTGAAACAACTTGGCTATTCAATTTAAAATAACAAGATGCAAAATTTTGAATCAGTGGCCAGTACATAAATGAAGAAGACCAAGCTACAACCAAGAACTCTCATAGCCAAAGTGTGTATTAAAGTCTTAACCTAAACACACAAGGCATAAGTGACTAAGAGTCACAAACTAAAGGGAAACTCAAGTCACCTTCTTTGCCTTCACATGGATTAGATAGACTAAGCAAAGAGGTTAAGGAGGCAAAGGGATGCAGAGGAGGCAGGATGGGTGCCTATGTTGGCTGCAGGAAATCGTCCAGAATATCAAAGACAGGAACAGATATCCATAAACTCAGAAAAATAAGAGAGACCTGCTTGGGTCAAGATTGACTTTTGCAAGGATTTTAGAATTTAGCCCAGGAGAAAACCAAGCTCCAGCTCACACAGCAATAGGCAACACATGTTTGCATTTAAGGAAAGAACTTCAATTTGGTTTAAGTTTTGTCCATCTTCATGGAGGAGCAAATTCTGGTGTTTTATTTGTCTCACAGGATCTTGGTCTTCTTATCTATGTTTTCTTGCAGCATCTTACATTAGGATAGCCACAGTGCCAATGTCTTTGTAATTGCCAGAGCAGCCATTCCAGCATATGCCTCCTTTGGACCACACATTTTTTCATTACTGACACTTTGGGTAAAGGCTGGAAGTCAAGTAAGAAAAACACATGTTAGAGTTGAAAGCTCAGGTTACAAATATAGACCAAGGTGCTATAATCCTGAGTATATCCCAGCAGGCTTTCCCTCACACCCAAACATGGGGTGTCTGTTTTAGCAGGACTGAATCCAATTCTGGCCAGTGCTACACTGTAAAGGGTGCTGGTTTTCCTAGGACCCAAATGTTGAAGGGTCTGCTCCACCCCTGACTGATTGGAACTTTCAGGGCCATCAGGCTAGATTTCAGGAAAGATTCTGTGTGAGTCCTCAGCTCCCTCACTGCAGTCATGCCTCTCCCTTTCCACACAAAAATTCCTTGTTTCTGTATTAGAAACATCCAGTGGGTATGAATGTGTAGGTACATGTGTGCAGACACATAAAGAAGCTAGAGGTTGGCATAAGGTGTATTCATCAACTGTTCTCTGCCTCACTTTTTGAGACAGTCTCTCAGTCTCAAACCTGGAACTCACTGAGAGGTTTGTCTGGTTGGCCAGGGTGCCTCTGGAATCCTTCTTAGTGCTAGCATTACAGATCCTTATTAATGTACAAGCTCTTTCTGCCTCTCCATTGTCTAGTTAGGGTTCTACTGCTGTGAATAGACACCATGACCATGGCAACTCTTAAAATGACAGAATTTAATTGGGGCTAGCATTTAAGTTAAGTCCATTATCAGCAAGTTGGGGACATGGCAGAACCTAAGCAGGCATGGGACAGAAGGAACTGAGAGGTCTACATTTGAAGGCTGCTAGCAAAATATTCACTTCCAGGCAGCTAGGATAATGGTGTTAAAGCCACAGTGACACATCTATTCCAACAAAACCACACCTACTCCAACAGGGCAACACCCTCTAATCATGCCACTCCCTGGGTCAAGCATATACAAACCATTACATTCCACTCCCTGGCTTCCATAGGTTTGTTCAAACATATGAGTCTATGGGGCCCATACCTAAACATAGCATAATGAAAACTACATTTAGGCCAACTTCAACAGTACCTATAGTCTACAGCAATCTCAACAATGTTTAAAGTCCAAAGTTCAAAATCTCTTCTGAGATTCATCAAATCACTTAACTGTAATTCCTAAAGCAAGACAGGAAACCAGATGGGCAAACCCTAAACTCTGAATCTCCATGTCTAATGTAAAAGCGACCTTTAGATATCTAACTTCTTTTTCATTTTTGTTGATTACAACAAACTTCTTCCACTCCCTGTTAGGAATTTTCCTCAGCAAAAGAGCCCATGGCTCTGACATCTCAAACATCTTGGGATCTCCAAGACAACTTCAATGTTACAGCTTCTTATTTATTGTCTGGGATCCTCACATTGTATTCTGGACTCCTCCAAAGGGCAGCCATCACTTCTTCAGTTCTGCTCAATTTAGCACTCTAGGGTCTGGTTGACTTCACTCCATGGCTGCTGCTGTTTTTGGTAATCATCCCATATTACTTGGATCTCTAATACACGGGGGTCTTCCATTCAACAAAGCTTCACGAATAGCTTCTCAAAGGCTCTCTTCAGGATGCTGAACCTCATATCCTTATATAACTCCCTCAGTCCTGGGCCATCTCCTGCAACTGAGGCTGCAACTTCACCAATGGCCTTCCATGGCCTCTCAAACTGCCAGCCTCAGCTGCCCTTCATGACCCCTTCATGCCTTCAAGCCCAGTACCACCTGGGTGACTCTTACACATTATCAAGTCCAGCTGCAGCATGAGGTACAACCTTGGCTATCTCTGGAACACAGCTTCTTTGTGCTCTCAGAAAACACTTCCCAGAAGATTTCACCTCACTGATGCTGGTCTCTTCTTAATCACCACTAATTTCTTAGCTCCAGCTACCCAGAATCATCAATTGTCCCAGTAGATTCCTTCTACTCTTGAATATAAATCCAGACACACATGGCTGAAGCTGCTGAGTTTTGCTACTTGCTAGAACATGGTCTCCTTGTTCTATTACCAGCTTTCTGCTTTCCAACTCCCTCACTGCCTAAGCTTGGCTGTCCTGGAACTTGTTCTGGTAGACTGACCTTGAACTCAAACAGATCTTCATGGCTCTGTCTCCTGGGATGAAAAGTGTGTATCACCATGCCTAGATTTAAACTTTTCTTCACTTAGAACTCAGTCTTTCCCAGGCTGACCTTAAACTCAGAGATCTGCTTGATTTTGTCTCCTGGGATTAAAGGTCTATAGCACCATGCCTGGACATAAATTTAGCTGGGTAGGATCTTGCCCCAAAGTCCTACCCTCTTAATCTGCTATCTCCTTGAACACGGGATTCAGTTCCTTTTCACTTCCTGGTAGGTACCCCTTTAATACTTGATCCATATATTTATATCTTTCTTTTCTCAGATGACTATGCTTGTTTAAAATGCTCTTCATGAAACTTGACTAGAGAACAAAGTCTATGATGGGCATTTCTGAGCCTTCCTTTGTCAGTGCAAACATTGGACTCTCTTCACCTTAGCCTCAGGCTGACTCTTCAGACAGGGGCAAAAAGCACCCAGATTCTTCACCAAAATAACACACAAAAAAATGTCTCTAGGCTACATACTGAAATTCTCCACTGACACCTCTCAAGCAAGGTCTGCACAATTCAAATCACTCTCAGTAACAAAGTCTTCCATATCTTTATGAGAACAGCCCATTATGCCCTATTTAAAACATTCCACTGCTTTCCAAATCCAAAGTCCCCCAAATCTACATTCTTCCAAACAAAAGTATGGTCAGGCCAATCACAGTAATACCCTAATCTCTGATACCAACTTCTTAGTTAGGGTTCTACTGCTGTGAACAGACACTATGACCAAGGCAAATCTTAAAAGGACAAGATTTTACTGAGTCTGGCTTATTGGTTCTGTCCATTATCATCAAGGTGGGAACATGGCTGCATCCAAACAGGCGTGGTTCAGGAGGAGCTTAGAGATCTACATCTTCATCTGGAGGCTCCTAACAAAATACTCACGACCAGACAGCTAGGATGAGGGTCTTAAAGCCCACAGTGATACATCTACTCCAACAAGACCACACCTACTCTAACAAGGGCCACATCCTCTAAATAGTGCAACACCCTGGGCCGAGCACATACAAACCATCACAGGTGTATATTGGGGCCCAAACTCCAATCTTCATACTTGCACAACAAGCACTTTTGAACTCTGAGCCATCTTCCTATTTTTAACTAAGGTATTTTAACTTCCAGGTACCTATTTTAAATGAAGTATTTGACCCCAATTCAGCATATGGGACTTTCTTAATGATGACTTGATTCCTAAGTAAATTACAATGGAATCAAAAGTAAAAATCATATTTTTGATAGTTCTAATGTCTAAAACCAGGTCTTAATTTCATCCTTCTTTATTCCCCCCCTCCCTTCTTCTTCACACTCATCTAAACATCAGACAGAAAAAGTTTTTAAATATCTCATGGAACAGAGATGCTCCTCTGTAAACTAGAACCCATTAACAAAATTAGGAAAATTATGTTTTGATCTTTATAATTTCTGTCTGATGTAGCTTGAGGCCTTTGCTTCATTCATTCATTTCACATTCTCTCTTACTAGTTTTAGCTCTCTCTCTCTCTCTTGAGTTGTGTATCCCTTTTCTTCTGTTTGCCTAACGTCAAGGATGAAGTACAACCTGGAGCCTGGAAAGATGGCTCAGCAGTTAGGAGTGCATACTGTTCCTGCAGAAGACCTGGGATAAGTTCCTAGAACCATATCAGGCAGCCCATAGGTGCCTATAACTCCATCTCTGATAGATTAGATGTCCTTTTACAGCCTCTGTGGGTACCATACTGCTTGGCACATACCCATACACAGATCCATATATGTTCACATAATGTAAAAGGATATAAACCTTTTCCACAAAATAAAATTTAGGCAGTGTTTGGGAAACTGGGTTCCATAAGCTCCCCTGAGCTATGAGCCCATTAACTCTGTAGACAGTGTATGCTTAAAGGTCTTCCAAGTGGGTAGGGGGAGAGGAAGTTCTCAAATAGAGGCTGGCCTGGTTATTCTGAAGGATTCTCTAGAGTAAGCAGAGATTCTACTCCGTAAATGTAAAGATTTCTAAATGAATACCTTTTTAGATAAGAATCAAACACTCTTGATGTTATATTATTTTTATTAGATATCTTATTCATTTACATTTCAGACATTATCCCCTTTCCCCATCCTCCCCAAAAAGTCCCCTATCCCATCCCCCTCCCCCCTTTTGCTTTTATACCATTTTAATTACATGCAAGTATTAAGGTCAGTTCTAGGTTGAGGAACTAGTAATACAATAGATGCAAATAGTCAAAGAGCAAGCAAGGCAATAAACACAAATAGTCAAAGAACAAGCAAGGCAATAAAAAAATTCCCTGTTGTTATTTTTAAGCCACCTATTAGAGACATACTTTAAAATCTTAAACTTAGCACCAGGAGTTAGGAAATTGAAGTCATGTGATGCAGATCAGCTGATAATGAGTCTAGCTTAGGCTCCATCAAGGGAAAAAGAACAGTCTTTGGTTTGTGTTAGCAGTCACATAATACACACTGTCTAAAATGTGAATAGAAGAAAGGAAAACAAAAGGGTTGGAGAGAAAAAAGAGAGAGCTAGAAACAGTGACAGAGAAATGGACACATACACAGGGAGACAGGGACATACATGTAGAGAGAGACAGGTGGACAAACACACGCATAGTGAAACAGAAAGAAACATATACATACAGAGACAGGGAGTCGGACAGATACACACAGATAAAGAGACAGAAAGACACATACACAAAGAGAAACATAGAGACACAAAGACACACAGAGGGAAGGGAGCTCTCTCATTTCAGTGTGGGACCAGCCACCTTATTCCTGCCTCACCTGCAAATGGCGACAGCAGCACCAGGAGGAATGTGAAGAGAAGGTAATGGATCCTCATGACTGAAGCTGGTGAGGTGCAGAGATAGAGTGACTTGAACTTGGTGTCTTATGTAGTGCCAGGAGCTGCCTCCTGAGTAGATTTCCAAACTGAATAGAACTCCATTAATTAGAATTATGAAACACAGAGCACCTTATCTCCCTTGTCAAGGAGTGGTGCTTTGAGAGCACTCTCAGCATCTCTTATACAAATGTGGGAAGTCCCAGATGATTTCCTCCTACACTGCTAACCATGAGAAGATTCCTGCTCTACTTCTTAGGTGGGAGGAACCCATGCTGTCCTGGGACAGAATTATTGGTTACAGTTGGACCTTACTTGCCTGTACCTCAGACATTTGACTTGGACATCTCAGAGTCTGGCAACAGGCTTAGGCCTCAGTGGGGAATAATTTCATAAAGGCTTGGGCACACTCAGCTGCTGGATACAAGAAAATGTGAGCCAAGTCATGGTTCCTCAAGCTTGTCCAGGTTGGAACATGGACCTTGCTCATCTCATAGATTTCTCCAAGTAACTATTCAATGATGAAGTTCATTTATTACCACAAACCTCCAGCAACTCACCATCCACCCAATGGGATAGATATGGAGTCAGATAGGTGTGCTATTTCTACTCTCTGAAAGCAAAAAGTTGGTGACATATTGCCTGAACATGGGGCCCCATGTTCACCTAGAAGAAACCAGCAAGTAGCTGGTTATAGCCACCATGTGATTGGCAACTCATAGGACTTGCTGGCCTTTAGGTCTGTGATTCTCCTCTTTCTAAGATGATGTGAGTATCAGAGGTTTGGGGTCAAGTTGCTTTTTGGATTCTATTATATGAATCTGTGACAGTGGGAAATTGTAAATTTGGTAACCCAGCTGTTCATTTTTAACCTAGAAAACCATTGACAATTCAATTATCAAGACATAACCCAAGGCAAAAACTGAGAGATGAGGATTTTGTAAGGGAAAATAAATTACCTCAATCAGCATTTCTTTCTCCCTGCAGGAAGATGAAACAAATAACTAGATAATCAGAAATCTGTAATTGATGAACAGTTTTGACAAAGGCTATTCTATGGAGTTCCCAGCAAAGAGATTTGAGGCTGGAGAATGAGGAGTTTGAACCCACACTAGAATTCTCACTCCCACTGCTGTGCTGTGAAAATCCACAGTAGTGAGCTGGTAGACAGATTTGTAACCTGGCATACAGAAGAGATTTTAAAAGAAAATCAGACAGTAAGTATACATATTTGTGGACTATTGTGTACTCTCAGTATATAAATAAGGTAGGCAATGATCAATGCATACCCTTCACTTCAAATTGCATAATTTTACGAAACTAAGAGTAGCTCCAATCCCCTCTCATATCTTCAGTGATACTAATATACAATAGATGCAGTAGAAACTAGATATAATTCACCTATCTTTTTTTATAAACACCAACATCCTCTATTCTCCTTACCCCTACCTTCTCTGGTCATTATTAGCCTACTCTGCAATTTGAGGGCTTCTTAAAAATAGCTGTTGATTGATCTGTAATAATGGTTTGATCCAAAAAGAAATTTTCTACTGGATTAGGAAATGGCAGGGCTGGGTTAGGGTAATGTTGCATGTTATAAACAAGTTTTATCTGGGATTGGAGGATTGCCATACGCCATCTCATCCCTCTTTGGGACTTTGTTTCCCATGTGATGCAGGCTTATATTGAAAAAGAATGCTTACTCCTCCCCAACACTAAGCACAGGCGGAAACATAATTAGAAAGATAATTGTTGATAAATGTTCAGCCTGAATTAATATCCCTCCCTCTCCATTTACATAATCTCCTCACTTTCCACAGTAAAAAGTAAACATATTCATTTTCTATCAATGTGACCAAATACTTTTGATGAATCAACTTTGATGGAAGAGAAGCTATTTTGGCTCAAGTCTTAGAGATTCAATCCATGGTCAGTGGACACCATTGTTTTGTGGTCTATCCCAAGCAGAGACATAAATGGCAAGAAGCATGTGCTGAGGTAAAGTCACTCACCTCTTGGTAACCAGGAGGCAGAAGGGAAGGTGTTGGTATGCCAATACCTATTGCTGTGCTGTGTGTCCAACCTAGCTCACAAATACTAGGCCCATTTGCAGAATGTCCCACCATCTTCCACAGGCGTCTCAGGCTAACCAAAAGAACATTTCTCTTCTTGTGGATATTTAGGATCTCAACGAAGTCAAGTGTGGTAGTGAATAGCTTGGGTAGAGCACTTTTATGTATGTGTGCTCCCTCAACCCAGTGGTGCCCTGCTCTGTATACCCCAGCTCCAGTAGTGTACTGCTCTGTGTGTACCCTCAGGCATGGTTCTGTCTGAAAACCAAAGAGCCCATTCATTTTAGAAGTGCAAAACACTTTAGCCTTTTCTTGCTTTTATCTGTTTTACCTATGCTTTCAAGGGTCTTGCCTTCAAAAAAAAATAGTCATTAAAATCTTTTCTCGGTGAGGAAATTTGCTGCGAAAACCTTGCAAGTCCTGCCATCCTCTAAAGACTGGAATGATGCTTCACTGCTGCAGGAAACTTCATCTCATTCCTGCAACAGTCAACAGTGACTTTGAGCATCAGCTAAACAATGTTATAATACATAAAGGTATGGATTATTGAAAATAATTCTTTGAGGACAGGGTCTGAGGAGCACAATGTGAAAATGAAGTGTATGAATTTCATTGTGCAACCAAAAAGTCAAATGCTATCCCTTGAATAAAACTCAAATGCTTCATTATTGGTGGATATTTTAAATCAATTTCATGTGTATGTGTGTTACATGTCATTTGTTTATATGTGTGAATACTGTATACATGCGTGTGAAGGCTGAAGGTGAAGTGTTTTCTTCAGTCACTTTCTACTATATTAGTATTAGAATTAATTTTATGTGTTTGGAGTTTTCCTGTATTACTGTGTAATGGTGGCATAAAGGACAAAAGAAGGGGCTGGATTCCCTAGAACTGGAGTTACAGAAGGTTATGAGACACCATGTAGGTGTTGGGAATCCAACCAGGTCCTCCAGAGCAGACAGTGGTCTTAAATGATGAGCCATCTCTCCAGCAGGTCCCACCGTTTATTTTCATTTTTTGAGATGGATATTTTATTGAGCCTGTGGCTCTGCATTTGGTGTGGCAAGCTGGTTGTGAGTTCTGGGAATCCACAGGTCTCTGTCCCATCCCCCAGTGCCATGAGTACAGACATGCTGTAGTTTCTGCTTCATTGCATGGGTGCAGAGAATCAAATTCAGATCTCAAATCTTGCACAGCAGGCACTTCTTATTGACTGTGCCATGTCTTCAGAGCCCTACTTTAAACTTAAAGATACACTGCATTATGGTATGTATATTCAGCCAATATTCTTTTGATACATGTCAAACATCTGACCAGCACTCCTCTTATCAATTGTGTCTATCCAGGTGAGATATCTTTGCTCTGGGGTCTCATTTCTTCTTTCAGACTGGGAGTTTAGAAAATCTAAGGTATCATGCTGGAGCTGACTTATGCATGGACATAAATTATATGAACATTAACTGAAGAGCCTTGGCCAAGCCAGACAGGGAGCCCATCATACTGCTAAAGCCCCAGTGGGAAGGTCAGGCCTAGAACAGACTCTGACCTCTTTCCCATACTCACTATAGCCTCATATTGATCTTTACCATGATCTTCTTTCTTATTGCTTTCAATAAGGTATTGCTTTCAATAAAGTATTGTTTTCTGTAAGTTTCTTGTGTCTTATATCTACATATAAGAACCACCCCGCAAGTAACTCAACTTGGCCACTCAATTCAAAATAACATGATACAATATAGTCCATCAGTGGACAGTGCATAAATGAAGAGGACGAAACCCACGCCCAAGAGATCTCATAGCCAATGTGTGTATTAAAGTTTTAACCACAAACACACAAGGCATAAACGACTAAGAGGAACAAACTGAAGGGAATCTGGGGTCACCTTCTTTGCCTTGCATTGGGATTGGGTGAACAAAGAGCTTAAGGAAGCAAAGGGATGCAGAAAGTGAGCAGGATGGGTGTGTCTGCTGGCTATAGGAAATCAATCAGCATATCAGAGACAGGAACAGATATCCATAAACTCAGAAAAATAAGAGAGACCTGCTTGGGTCACTGATTGACTTGTGCAAGGATTTTAGAAATCAGCCCAGGAGAAAACAAAGTACGAGCTCACACAGCATCAGGAAACACATGTTTGCATTTAAGGAAAGAACTTTAATTTGGTTTAAGTTTTGTCCATTCTTCATGGAGGAGCAAACTCTGGTGTTTTATTTGTCTCACAGAATCTTGGTCTTCTTATCTATTTTATCTTGCAGCATTTAGCTTTACCATCACCACAACTGCCAATTTCTTGAAAAGTGCCACCACATTTACTCCAGCATATGCCTCCATTGGTCAGGCACGATAATGCATTGTAGTTTTTTTTGGTAAAGACTGGAAGGTAAGTAAGAGAAACAATGTTAGAGTTGAAAGCATTAGTTCAGAAATACAGACCAATGTGCTATTATCTGAGTAAATCCCACCAGGCATTCCCCCACCCCCAAACCTGTGATGTCCGTTTTATTCAATCCACTTCTAGCCAGTGCACCTGTATAAAGAGTGCTGGTTTTCCTAGGACCCAAATGTTGAAGGGTCTGCTCTACCCCTGACTGATTGGAACTTTCAGGGCCATCAGGCTAGATCTCAGGAAAGATTCTGTGTGAGTCCTCAGCTCCCTCACTGCAGCCCTGACTCTCCCTTTTCACATACAAGTCCTTTGTTCCTATATCAGAAACATCCAGTTGATATGAATGTGTAGGTACATGTGTGTAGACATATAAAGAGGGTGGAGGTTGGCATAGGATGTATTCATCAATTGTTCTCTGCCTCACTTTTTGAGACAGTCTCTCAGTCCAAACCTGGAACTCACTGAGAGGTTTGTCTGGTTAGGCCAGTAGTGCCTCTGGAATCCTTCTTAGTGCTAGCATTACAGATCCTTATTAATGTACAAGCTCTTTCTGCTTCTCCATTGTCTGAGTTAGGGTTCTACTGCTGTAAATAGACACCATGACCATGAACTCTTATAAAGACAGCATTAAATTGGGGCTAGCATTCAAGTTAAGTCCATTATCAGCAAGTTGGGGATATGGCAGCATCTAAGCAGGCATGGACCAGGAGGAACTGAGAAGTTTTTTGTTTTTTGTTTTTGTTTTGTTTGTTTGTTTGTTTTGCCAGACCCATTATCTGATTTTTTTTTATTGGATATTTTATTTATTTACCTTTCAATGTTATCCCCTCTCCCATCCCCCACAAACCCCCTTATCCTATCCCCCTCCTCCTACTTCTGTGAGGGTGTGCCCCCACCATCCATCCATTCCCACCTCCCTGCTCTCAAATTCCCCAAAACTAGGGAATCCAAAACTTTCAGGGTCCAAGGCCCTCCTCTTCCACTTATGCGTGACAAGGCCATCCTCAACTACCTATACAGGTGGAGCCATGAGTCCCTCCCTTTGTGTTCCCAGGCTGGAGGTTTAGATCCTGGGAGCTCTGTTGATATTTTGATACTCCTTCTAAGAAAGACCAAAGCACCCAAGCTTTGGCTTCCTTCTTCTTTTTGAGCTTCATGTGGTCTATGTGTTGTATTTTAGGTATTTTGAGCTTTTGGGCTAATATCCACTTATCATGAGTGCATACGTTGTAGTGTTCTTTTGTGATTGGGTTACTTCACTCAGGATGGTATTTTCCAGGAAGTGAGAGTTCTACATCTTCATCTGAAGGTGTTAGCAAAATATTCACTTCCAGGCAACTAGGATGAGAGTCTTAATGCCACAGTGGCACACCTATTCCAACAAAACCACACCTACTCCAATAGGGCCACATCCTATAATCATGCCACTCCTCAGGCCAAGCATGTTCAAACCTTCACATTCCACTCCCTGGCTGCCTAGGCTTGTTTAAACATGAGTCTATGGGGGCCATACCTAAACATAGCAGAATGAAAAATACATTTAGGCCAACTTCAACAGTACCCATAGTCTATAGCAATCTCAACAATGTTTAAAGTCCAAAGTTCAAAATCTCTTCTGAGATTCATCAAATCACTTAACTGTAATTCCCAAAGCAAGACAGGAAACCAGATGGGCAAACTCTAAACTCTGAAATCCCATGACTACTGTCAAAACAGTCTTGAGATCTCAAACTTCTTTTTCATTTTGTTGATTACAACAAACTTCTATCTCATGCACTGCTTCCACTCCTGTTAGCAACTTTCTCAGCAAATAGCCCAGGACTCTGACATCTTGAACATCTTGGTGTCTCCAAGGCAACTTCAATGTTACAGCTTCTTATTTATTGTCTGGGATCCTCACATTGTATTCTGGACTCCTCCAAAGGGCAGCTATCACTTCTTCAGCTCTGCTCAATTTAGCACTCTAGGGTCTGGTTGACTTCACTCCATGGCTGCTGCTGTTTTTGGTAATCATCCCATATTACTTGGATCTCTAATACACGGGGGTCTTCCATTCAACAAAGCTTCACGAATAGCTTCTCATAGGCTCTCTTCAGGATGCTGAACCTCATATCCTTCATATAACTCCCTCAGTCCTGGGCCATCCCTGCAACTGAGGCTGCAACTTCACCAATGGCCTTCCATGGCCTCTCAAACTGCCAAGCCTCAGCTGCCCTTCATGACCCCTTCATGCCTTCAAGCCCAGTACCACCTGGGTGACTCTTACACATTATCAAGTCCAGCTGCAGCATGAGGTACAACCTTGGCTATCTCTGGAACACAGCTTCTTTGTGCTCTCAGAAAACACTTCCCAGAAGATTTCACCTCACTGATGATGGTCTCTTCTTAATCACCACTAATTTCTTAGCTCCAGCTACCCAGAATCATCAATTGTTCCAGTAGATTCCTTCTACTCTTGAATATAAATCCAGACACACATGGCTGAAGCTGCTGAGTTTTGCTACTTGCTAGAACATGGTCTCCTTGTTCTATTATCAGCTTTCTGCTTTCCAACTCCCTCACTGCCTAAGCTTGGCTGTCCTGGAACTTGCTCTGTAGATTGACCTTGAACTCAAACAGATCTTCATGGTTCTGTCTCCTGGGATGAAAAGTGTGTATCACTATGCCTAGATTTAAACTTTTCTTCACTTAGAACTCAGTCTTTTCCAGGCTGACCTTAAACTCAGAGATCTGCTTGACTTTGTCTCCTGGGATTAAAGGTCTGTAGCACCATGCCTGGACATAAATTTAGCTGGGTAGATCTTGCCCCAAAGTCCTACCCTCTTAATCTGCTATCTCCTTGAACACGGGATTCAGTTCCTTTTCACTTCCTGGTAGGTACCTCTTTAATACTTGATCCATATATTTTATATCTTTCTTTTCTCAGATGACTATTCTTGTTTAAAATGCTCTTCATGAAACTTGACTAGAGAACAAAGTCTATGATGGGCATTTCTGAGCCTTCTTTTGTCAATGCAACATTGGACTCTCTTCACCTTAGCCTCAGGCTGACTCTTCAGACAGGGGTAAAAAGCACCCAGATTCTTCATCAAAAAAATACAAAATGTCTCTAGGAATGTATTGAAATTCTCCTACTGACACCTCTCGAGCACAGTCTATAGTATTCAAATCACTCTCAGTAACAAAGTCTCCTATATTCCTCCTAGGATAACCCATTATGACCCATTTAAAGCATTCTACTGCTTTCCAAACCCAAAGTCCCCAAATCTACATTCTTCCAAACAAAAGCATGATCAGACTTATCACAGCAATACCCTAGTCCCGGTACCAACTTTTGTCTTAGTTAGGGTTCTACTGCTGTGAACAGACACGATGGCCATAGCAACTCTTATAAGGACAACATTTAATTGGGGCTGGCTTACAGCTTCAGTCCATTATAACTATGGTAGGAAGGAACATGGTAGCACCCAAGCAGGCATGGTTCAGGAGAACTTAAGTGTTCTACATCTTCATCTGAAGGCTGCTCACTGAATACTTGCTTTCATGCATCTAGGATGAGGGTCTTAAAGCACAGTGACACACCTATTCCAAGAAGACCACACCTACTCCAACAGGTCCACACCCTCTAATCATTCCACTCCCTGGGTCAAGTATATACAAACCATCACATCCTGTATACTGGAACCAAAACTCTCATCTTCATACTTGTACATCAAGCACATTTGATCAGTGAGTCATCTTCCTATTTTTAACTAAAGTATTTTAATTTCCAGGTACCTATTTTAAATGAAGTATTTGACCCAAAGCTCTGTGTATAGTACTTGCTTAATGACACTGGATTCCTAAGTAACTTACAATGGAAATCAAAAGTAAAAATGAACTTTTTTGATAGTTTCCAATGTCTAAATCAGATATTAATCTCATCCTTCCCTCTTCCTGTTCCCTCCTTCTTCACATTCATCTAAATGTCAGACAGAGTGAATGTTTGGGTATCTCATGGAACACAGATGCTCCTCTGTAAACCAGAACCCATCAACAAAATTAGTGAAATTATGTTTCTCTCTCTAAAACTTCAGTCTGATGCAGTTTGAGGCCTTTGCTTCATTCATTCATTCATTTCATGTTCTCTCTTACTAGTTTTAGCTCCCTCTCTTGAGTTGTGTATCCTGTTTCTTCTGTTTGCCTAAGTCAAGGATGAAATACAACTTGCAGCCTGGAAATATGGTTCAGCCGTTAGGAGTGCACACCACTCCTGCAGAAGACCTGAGATAAGTTCCTAGTACCATATCAGGTAGCCCATATCTGCCTATAACTTAATCTCTGAGAGACTGGATGTCCTTTTATGGCCTCTGTGGGTACTGTAGTACTTGGCACATACACATACACAGATCCATATCTGTACACATAATTTAAAAGAATATAAACAGTTTTTCACAAAATACAATTCAGATAGAGTTTGGGAAGCTGTGATCAATAGCCTCCCTGAGCTATGAGCCTCATTACCCCTATAGACAGTGTGTGATTCATGGTCTTCCATAGAGGTAGGAGAAGAGGAAGTTCTCAAATAGAGGCTGGGCTGGTTATTCTGAAGGATTCTCTAGAGTAAGCAGAGACTCTGCTCCTTAAATATAAAGATTTCTAAAGGAATACCTTTTTTTCAGATAAAAATCCAAAATTCTTCATGTTGTTATTTTTACGCTATCTATAAGAGACTCATTTCATAATCTTAAGCTTAGCACCAGCAGTTAGGAAATGGAAGTCAGGTACTGCAGATCAGCTCATGATAGTCTACCTTAGGCTCCTTCAAGGTAAAATGAGTCTTTGGTTTGTGTTAGCCATCACACAATATACATTGTCTAAAGTGTGCTTAGAAGAAATAAATAAAAAAGGGAAAGTAGGGTAGGAGAGAAAGGATAGATATACAGAAATAGAGACAGAGAGATTGACACATACTCAGAGAGACAGGCATACATATATACAGAGAGACAGACAGACAGATGCACCCACAGAGAAACAGAGAGACATACACATACAGAGAGAGGAAGAGAGAGAGACACAAGAAAAGAGACATAAAACCCCACATACAAACACACACACAACACAACACACACACACATGCTGTAGGGAGCTGTCACTCATTTCACTTTGTGACCGCCCTATTCTATTGCCTTACCTGCATGTGGAGACAGTAGCACCACGAAAAATACAAGGAGAAGGTAATGGATCTTCATGACTGAAGCTCGTGAGGTGCAGAGATGCAGAGGGACGTGAGCTCAGTGCCTTATATAGAGCCAGGAGCTGCCTCCTGCATGGGATTCTACACTGATTAGAACCCCAGGAATTACAATTATGAAATACAGAGCACCTTATCTCCCTTGTCAAGGAGTGGTGCTTTGAGAGCGCACTAGTGTCTCTTATACAAATGTGGGGAGCCCCAATGATTTCCTCCTACACTGCTCACCATGAGCAGATTCGTGCCCTACTTCTTAGGTGGGAGGAACCCATTCTGTCCTGGGACAGACTTACTGGTTACAATTTGATCTTATTTGTTTGTACCTTAGACATTGATGTGGTCTTCTCAGAGTCTGACAACAGTCTTAGTCCTTAGTGGGGACTAATTTCACCTCTATTCATTTGGGCTTGGGCACACTCAGCTGCTGAATGCAACAGAATTTGAGCCAACTCAAGGTTCCCCAAGATTTTTTTAAGTCAGAACATGGGCCTCGTCTCAGAGATTTCTCCAAGTTACTGTTCAGTAGTGGAGTTCATTTACTACTCAAAACCTCCAGCAACTCACCATCTACCCAATGTGATGGACATAGAGTCAGATAGGTGTGCTGCTTCCTCTCTTAGGGAAAGCAATTATTTGGTAACATGTTACCTGAACATGGGGCCCCATGTCCACCTAGGAGAAACCAGCAAGTAGCTGGTTCTAGCTACCAGGTAATGGGCAACTCGTGGGACTTGCTAACCTTTGGATCTGTGTTTCTCCAGTTTCTAAAACAATGTGTATTTCAGTGGTAACTTGTCAAGTTACCTTTTGGATTCTATCTTGAGAATTCATGAAAGTATGACTCAGTCCTTCCCACCATCTCCCTGTTACTCTAGCTGAGACCTGTTCTGAAGGAGGCCATGTGGTTTGTCTCAGAGTGAGATCGTTTGTAAAGTTCATAACCCAGCTGTTCATTTATATCCTAGAAAATCATTGACAATTATCAAGACATAACCCAAGGTAAGAACTGAGAGATGAGGATTTTATAAGAGAAAATAAATTACCTAAATCAGGATTTCTTCCTCCCTACAGGAAGATGATACAAATAATCAGATAAGCAGAAATCTATAATTTGAGAATAGCTTTGACAAAGGCTGTTCTATGGAGTTTCCAGCAAAGAAATTTGAAGCTGGAGAATGAAGAGTTTGGACCCACACTAGAATGCCTCACTCCTACTGCTGTTTTGTGTAAATCCACAGCAATGAGCTTGGTAGACAGATTTGTAACCTGGCATACAGAAGAGATTTTAAAAGAAAATCAGACAGTAAATATACATTTTTGTGGACTATTGTGTACTCTCAGTATATAATAGGGTAGGCAATGATCAATACAGGATAATTAGTATACCTATCACTTCAAATTGCATCATTTTATGATACTAAGAGTAGCTCCAATCCCCTCTCATTAGCTTCAGTGTTATTAATATAGAATAGATTCAGTAGAAACCAGGCATATTTTTTTTAATCACTAACTTCCCTCTGTTCTCCTTACCCCTACCTTTCTCTGGTCATTATTAGCCTACTCTGCAGTTTGAGGGGTTGTTAAAAGTAGCTGATGATTGATCTGTAATAATGGTTTGATCCAAAGAAGAAGCTTGTGCTGGATGAGGGAATGGCAGGGCTGGGTTAGGGTAATGTTGAATGTTATAAACAAGTTTTGTCTGAGATTGGAGGATTGCCACATGCTCTTTCACCCCTCAACTAACTAAGAGGTTTCCCTGTGCAATGCAGGTCTGTATTTCCAACACTAAGCATACATATCTGGCAAGACCAATATAGGCAGCCGCCATAATCATCTTGCCATTTTTTAACAATTATCTTACATCTGGTGAAAGAGGAAGCAAACAAAGAGATCATAATGTTTAGATGAAATGGTGAATATAGGGATGATACCAATTTGGATTGGCTCCTGGCATTCAGCTATGATCAGTTTCCTGATCCTATTTGTCAGCAGTGGGAGGTTTTCTTGACCTCAAATCTCCAGATGTAAGGCACATGAACAGCGGGGGGGGGGGGATGAGAAGCCCGTATCTAGTCCAGGGGGCTCAAGCACAGCTGCCAGAGTGAGTCTCATTTTTCTGGGATTGGGGACTAGGTGAGTGGTCTCAACATCTTCTGGAGCTTAAGAGAGCAGGGTCCTGTTGCAGTCAGTGTGTAGGAAGAAGAGTCATTTTGAGGTGGAGGGGTGAAAGTTTTGAGGTGAGACAGGGGAACCAATGAGAAAGTTCCCCAAGTTTAGCAGCTGTGGGAGTTGTGAGAATTAGCTTGAAAGGGCCTTGCCATTGAGGAGAGAGAGACAAGGGCTGATTATCTGGAGAGGAAAGAAGGACTTAGTCTCCAATGTTGACAGGCAGTGGACAGGAGACAGTGTGTAGCTTTGGTAGATGGTGGTCAGAAAGGTCCATAGGAGAGAGCAGAGGTGGCAAAGTAACGGGGTGAGTAGGTGATCAAGGAGAGGAGAGCATTTAGGTGAAAGACTAGGAGTTAAGACCAGGCATCCAAACATGAGTTCAAAGGGTGAGATGAGGAGAGATCACTTGGGGAAAGCTCATAGCCTGAAAAGAGCCAGAGGTAAGAGTTTTACCCAATCAAGATGAAGTTCCTGTGACAGCTTGACAACGGTGGTTTTTAAAGAGTTGTTGGTTCTTTCTACCTTACCTGAAGCTTGAGGGTGGTATGGAATATAAAAATGCCAGGTGATGTCTAGGGTCTTAGATAGAATATGAGACATCTGAGAAGTAAATTCAGAACCATTATGTGGCTGGAGGGAGGCTGGAACACCAAATCGAGGAATGATCTCTCACAGGAGGAGATCAGAGACAGTCTTAGACCTTTTGTTAGTTGTGGGAAATGCCTCTACGCACCCTGAAAAGGTGTTCACCAAGACCAGGAGGTACTTGGCATGTTTGACAGTAGGCATGTGGGTTAAAGTCAAATTGTCAGTCAGTTCCAGGAAGGGAACCTCTGGCCTGATGGGTAGGAAAAGGGGGGCTATGATACCTCGAGTTGGGATCTGACATCTGACAGATTTTGCAAGAAGCAGTGATAGATTTTAAGAAACTTAAGTCCTCCGGAGTAGGCTGTAGGTGGGTCTTAACAAAAGAAGACAATGCTTGGATGTTAGGATGAAATAATTGGTGAAGATAGGACAGAGTTTGATGAGTGTCAGGGGTGAAGTTGGAGGTGTGGGTTGCAGTGTAAGGATGTCCTTAGGAGGGTGAGAAGAGCAAGTCTAGCCCCTAAGGGCCTCAGCTCTAGCTGCCTCATCACCCTAGTCGTTTCCCTTGGAGACAATAGACTCATCCATCTGGTGGGATCTGCAGTGGACAATCCCAGTAGGTATGGGGAGATGGGAGGCCTTTAGCATGGCCATAATTTGGTTTGCATTAGTTACTGATCCTCCTTTAGTGGTAAGTAACCCAAGCTCCTTCCAGACAGCAGCATGGAAAGGAGGATATGGAAAGCATATTTGGAATCAGTGTAGATGTTAAGGGATTGTCCCTGTGCCAGCTGGAAGGCACAGGTAACGGCTATTAATTAAGCCTGTTGGTTGGTGGTGTGAGCAGGAAGGGCCTGTGCTTCCACTACCTCTGTGTTTGACACTATGGCATAGCCAGCTTTTCTGGCCCCTTCATGTAGAAAGGAGCTGCCCTCTGTATACTAGGTGTAGATGGCCTAAAGCAATGTGCTCTGCTGTATGTGTGAGGGATGAGGTAATAGTTCTTCTAAAGTTTCAGTGCAGGAATGAGAAAGGAAGTTGTTAGTATTTGGTCGAGCAACAAGATTAGAAATATTAAGAGGCCGGCATGATCGGAAGTTGAGTGTGGGGTCTTCTATTAGTGCTACCTGAAGAGAAAGAACCCTGGAGGGAGGTAGAGTCTATAAGCCTTTATAAGTTAGGAGCTGTGACAGGTTATGAGAAGACAGTTATAGGCGACCCAAAGATTAGTTTTCTTGACTCTCAAATAAGGAGTTCAGTGGTTGCTAAGGTATGAATACAGGGTGGTTAGATCTAATTTTTTTGACAAGTATGCTATGGGTGCAAAAGAAGGTCCCAGTTGGTGACCTAAGACTCCAAGGGCAAATCCCTCCTTTTCAGTTATGTAGAAGGAAAAAAGGAGGAATCAGGTCAGAAAGATCTAAGGCTATGGCCTTAAGAAGAGCCAGTTGGAGCCTTTAAAAGGGCTTGGTAAACAGGTTTGAGAAGAGGTTCATGGGTGGACCTAATGGTGCTTCATATAAGGGGCAAGAAAGTAGGGAAAGGGAAGGAATCCAGGAACATAAAAAACTAGCTATCCCTAGGAATGATAAAATGTCTTCCTTTGTAGAAGGAAGTTAGAGACTGAATTAGATTCTTTCTATCTAAGGCCTTGTGGGTTGGGGTAATAATTAGCCCCAAGTAGGTGATTTGAGGAGTGAACAGTTGGAACTTAGAAGGTGAGACCCTGTAGCCTCAACTGGAAAGGAAATATAGAAGAGCAGAAATGTCAGCTTGGCTAATTTCTAGAGAAGGGCTACAGAGAAGGACATTGTCTACATAAAGTATAATCTTAGATTTAGGGAGAGACAGAGACTGTAGTCAGAAGCCAGGGCTTGACTAAATAGGTGTGGGCTGTCCCTGAATCCCTGAGGTAAAACAGTCCAGGTAAAAAGAAAGTGGGTGTCAGGATCTGTCCAGGTAAAGGCAAATATATTCTGTGATTTGGCATCTAAAGGAATAGAGAAGATTGCATCCTTGAGATCTAGGACTGAGAAATGGGATGTTCCCAGGGGTATAGTAGAAAGAAGTGTGTAAGGGTTAGCCACCACAGAGGGGGACCACTGCAGAATTAATGCATCTGAGGTCTTGAAAGAGGCAATAGGTACCATTAGGTTTCTTAACTGCTAGTATAGGGGTATTAATGGGGAAAGAGGTAGGGCGAAGGAGTTTTTTTTCCTCAAGAGGTCAGAAATGATAGGCTTAAGTCCCATGAGGCTCTGGAGAGAGAGGGAGGGTATTGAGCTTGGGTTGTGTACCTGGTAGAGTCTAGTAATTGCATGACAACAGGAGAATGGTGTTTAGCAACAGAAGGTTCCGGATGTCCCAGATTCAGGGATCTACCCGAGAAGCTGGTAAAGGAAACATGTTAGTGTTAGTAGGTTGACTGACTAGAAGGAGCAGAGGAACTGCTGACAAGCTTGGGTTTAGGCAAATGGGGGAGCAAAGGAAACAGAAGCTCCCAACCTAGCTAGAAGACCTCTTCCCAATAAGGGGACAGGACATACTGGCACTACCAAAAAGGAATGGGTGAGTGGTATACCCCTAAAAATGAAATAAAATGGTGGGGTCTGGTGAGGAAGGTAAGATTGTCCTCCTACCCCATTGATAGGAAATGAGGGGTGGAAGTGGGTTCCCAAAAACTCTGTCAGGACCGAGTAAGTGGCCCCAGTGTCCAAGAGGAAGGAGACGGGCTGCCCACATACCACAATGGCTACCTAGGTCTCCGTGCTAGTGGTAGCAGTGTTCAGGTCAAGGGAGCTAGAGCCTCTTCAGTCAGCCATAGTCAAGCCTAGGAGAACAGCTGGAGGATTATCTGGAGGAATAATGTCCCTCTGTTCTGTGCAACATGAAGGCAATCGACAGCCCAATATCCCCCTTGATGGCCCCCAGGGCGTGGCCCCCCTGGCTTGTGGAAGTTAGGGCAAGCTCTCGCCCAATGACTTTGTTGACCACATTTGTAGCAGGAGCCTGGTGGTCTCTGAGTCTTAGAAGACCAGGAGTCTGGACAGTGGCTGGGGCTGGTTGGACAGCTTTGCCAGAATATGTTATTTTTGTTTGTGGGCTTTCTCATCTCTCTCATGGTACACCTTGAAGGCCAGCACTAAGAGTTGTGCCGTGGAGTTGTGGGTCCCCTTTCCAACTTTCTAAGTTTGGCTTTTATGTTGGAGTAGCTCTGGAAAATAAGTGGGTCATCAGAAGTTGCTTACCTTCTGGGTTTTCAGTGCCCAGATTGGTATATTGCAATAAAGCCTTTATGAGGCATTCTAAAAACTGAGATGGATTTTCTTGTTTGTCCTAGACAATCTCTTGGAGTTTTTCAAATTTCACGGCTTTAAGGCTGCCTTTCTAGGCCGGCATGAGGCAGTTTTTAAATCTATCTCTGGCTAAAATACCACCTTCAGAATTATAATTCCATCAAGAATCCTGATCAGGCCCTCCCTCAGATCCAATTGAATATGGTCTATCTGTTTGATGAATTTCATCTGTCTGTGTTCTTGCCTGCTCCCAAACCCACCTGCATTCCTCAGGAAGCAAGTTATAGTAAGAATCATATGTACATCACGGAAAGTCAAGCTATAAGATTGAGAAATGTACTGAAACTCTTTAATAAAGGTGGAGTTAGAGGTATAGGAACCCAGTCTGCTTTCGGTTGAGAAAGTTCACTCAGAGAGAAAGGAACATGTACTCTGACAAGGCCATCTACCCCAGCCACTTCCCTTAGAGAAAGGACCTGTGCTGGTCAGGAGACCCTGGAGGAGAAGGACGTGGGGATTTGGCTGTGGCCTTAGAGCACGTGATAGAAGTTGGTGCCAATGCAGGCAAGTGGAGAGACCTACAGCTGGCACAGGAGGAGGAGAGGAGTTGAACTAGTAGGCTCTGGGGTATCTCAATGAAAGGGGAAACTGAGGCAGCAGTTTAGGTTTTCAGCGGCATGTAGACAGGTCTGCGAGGGAAGGGAGGCGGTTCCTTAGCTGGATCCAGGGTTGTAGCGTCATCTAGTGGAGGTTGTAAGGTTTCATGGCTAAGAGAAGTTCAGTTGGGGAACAAGAGGAGCACATAGAAGGATTAGAATGAAGGTAGATGAATGCTTGAATATATGTAACCTCTTTCCTTTACCAGAGCACTGGCAGTATGTATGAAGATCCTTAAATAATTGGATCAAGTATGCCATTGTGTGGGGCATTTGAAACCATTATCTAACGGGTACTGAATCCAGATCTTACTGCAGAGGTGAACTAGCTTTGATGCCTTCAAGTCAGGAGTTAACCTTAGAGATTTGAGATTTCCTAGGACACATACCAGTGGGGTATCTGGAGGTATGGTCGAAGACATAGAAGCACCACTGGGGAGTTATTGGGTTATTCGTACCGGTGTCTTAAGAATAATTTAATAACCAAAAATTCAATCCAAGCTAGAGGCCTAAGTCGTCAGAAAGGTCACCTAGAGGACTAACACAGTATGTCCCAGACTTACTAGAATAGTAGAGAATACCCTAGGCCCAGGGATTTTTTTAAACAACTGCAAGAACCCGGAGTGGGAGGGATTCGAGTTATTGTACTACCTTGTGTGCCAGCTGGGAGGCTAGTCATAAGGACCGTGACTGTGAAATGCCAACCCCTTATCCCAAAAGAAAGGCTGGCCAGGCTGTACCTGGGAAATTAGGGTCCTCCCGGCCGACTGGCTTTCCAATACAATAAGTCGTGTCTGTGTGAAGATTTTCCCAATCTGGTAGCAGAAAAACTTGGAACTGAATGACTGGTGTGGGCCTGAATGACTAAGTAACCCACGTGGCAGAAGCTAGCCTACAGGGTGGACTGGGGCAGCCCAACTCACCTGGTAGAAGTTCTTATGCCCCACAGTGGCAGCAGCAGCAACTCAGGTGGTGAAAGATTGTGAATCTATAGTGGCCAGCAGGTGGCAGTGGTTCTGCAGTGGGCCACGGTAGGGCTGGGAGCTGGTTGGACAGCGGCCTTGGTCAATGGTAGCAGTTAAAGGGGTCTGAGTGCCTCTTCCTGGCTCCCTCCTGCCAGTCTGGGGAGAATGGGCTAAGCTAAGGGCTGGAATGCCCTTTGTTCCCAGCTGGCAGGGTGGCTCCTCAGACCGCAGCACAAAGCAGGCCAGGGAAGAAGTTCCCCTGGGTGCTGGTTGAAGCTATAGTGTGGGCGACCACAGTGAGGGTTTTTGGAGTTTCCCCACAGCGACTGTAGCTTAGCAGCAGGGGCAAGCCCTTGCTCATGGTCAGTTCGATCACAGTACAGTTGTAGCAGCCGGCCTGTGATGGTCCACGTGACCGCGATTGTCCGCAGTCTTCCCTGGCCTGCTCCAGGCCTCCATTACTGGTGCCATAGTTGCTGGTGGCTGCCCCTGAGTTCCTGGGTTTTGGCACAGTGTTGTGTTGGATGGCGGCTCGCGTCCAGATAGACCACACCAGGCCAAAGCAGTTCCATATGGTAGAAGTTTTATTAGGGAAGAAAGGGGACAAAGAAGAGAGAGAGAAAAAGACCAGGGGGAAAAAAGGGTCAAAGGTAGGGAAAGGTTCACCTTTTATCTAGGCTGTGACATAGGCTATTCATAGGTGAGTGTGAGGAATGGGCTCCAAGAAGGTATGCAGGGTTGTCATGGAAACAGATGTAACCTATGTGTGACATTCCTGAGTTTGGAGTGAGTTTGCCAAGCTGGCTCTGGATACCAATATTTATACCATTGGTTATGAGAAAAAAATAAGGTTAAAGCTAATGTCTGGGGAGCAAAAGGATTTGGTTCTACAGATGTTTATACGGTTCAAGCTATAAAAATTGAAAGATCTGAACTAGTCTTAAGAATAAATGGAAAAAAATTTACAGGGCTCCTGGATACACAGTAGATGTATCGTAGATAACTTCTATTCGTTGGCCTGAATCTTGGACCCAAACAACTACCATTACTTAATTAAAGGGGACAGGGAAAAGTGAGAGTCCCGAGCAAAGCAAAGATATCTTACATTGGGAAGACAAGGAAGGTCACCAGGATATTCTCAACTTTATATTGTTTCTAACCTGCCTGTAAGTTTGTGGGGAAGAGATATAATGAAGGACATGGGAGTTCTTTTGTAGAGTCCAAACAATAAAGTTACACAACAGATGTTCGACTGTGCTTATTTCCCTAACTAAGGGTTGAGAAAGCAAGATCAGGGAGTATTGGAGCCCATTATCACTACCCATAGAAAAGGTAAAACAGATCTAGAGTAGTTTTAGTGTAGACCATTGACAAGACTGCCCTCCATACAGATAGATTACTTGGGAAAGTTATATTTCTGTATTGGTTGAGCAGTGGATTCTCACTGGAGAAAAAATTCTGGCCGCTCAACAGCTAGTGCAGGAGCAATTGCAATCTGGCACATTGAACCTTCTAGCTCCCCTGGAAGTCACAAAAAAAAAAAAAAAAAAAAAAAAAAAAGAAAAAGAAAAGAAAAATTCAGGAAAGTGGAGATTATTGCAAGATCTACCAAAAGTTAATGAAACTTACTGGGACATTACAACCTGGTTTAACAACTCCAGCTGTCATTCCAAAAAAATAGGTATAAAATTATCATAGAGTTGAAAGATTGTTTACATACTTTCCTTGCATCATGATGACTGTGAAAGGTTTGCATTTAGTGTGCCTGCTTGTAATTTTAAAGAATCAATGAAGCGATATCATTGGAAAGTTTTGCTTCAAGGAATGGTTAATAGCCCTACACTGTGGCAAAAATTTGTTGCTGCTTCAATACAGGAGGTTAGGACTTTGAGTACTT
>JAJTUV010001976.1:0-334923 GCA_021653895.1 Mastomys natalensis
TTTTTAGTTTTGCATGGAGTCTTGGATCATGTCCCTTGCATTTCAGAGTACTACTGGTGTTTCATTGCTCAAATGTACTGAACTGGAATGTTAAATGTAAGGTGATGTTAAGATTGTTCTGCCTGTATTCTAAAAAATCACAAAGGGGAAACTGTTATCCAAGTTTTGTTCTCTTGACAGAAAACAGAAAAGTTACATCTCATGAAGCTGTTTTCAGTGTCCTGCTACTAAAATCAATAATCTGACCAAGACAAAAGTTAATGTAGGTGAATATTTTATCCCTGCTTTAAGTAATGACTAGAATAGAGAAGAAAATTTATGTCATGGATAAATGAAGCAGTCTACATGCTGAATGCGGCTTATAAATGCCTTTGCCTTTTTCATGTCTTTGGCAGTCTACATTATTTACAATTATATCTCAGAACAAATTGAAATGATTATCAAATTAGCTAAATTGTTAATGTCATAGACTTAATTTCATCAATTTTCAATATACAATTTCAATCTCTACATAAAAGAAAATCAGAAAAGGATTGATGATTTTTTTATGCAAAGGATAGGACAAATTTTAGCAAACACTAAATCTAATTAGATGATAAATATGTAGTACATAACAGTATGTCCATTTCAGGTTGATATGGATAACAATATTGTTTGGCTACTCAGTTCCTCAACCATGTACTATTTTGTGCTGTTGTGTTTGAAGTGTAGAACTGTTGGTATTTATTGTCAATTCTCTAATATATCAGTATGAGTGTTTTATTATTCACATTTGCTTGTTAGTTTTTACTAACAAGTACACAGAGCCTCATTAAGGCTATTCTCTACTCACTCAGTGATGTTCTGCCTAGAGTTTCATGACCAGAGAAAAATATATGCTGTAACTGCATTCTTTGTACATTTTTTGCAAATAATTATTAGTAATATGAGTTAGTTGGATGTTGTAATCATTCTGAAGTTAATCTATGCTCAGGTGGTTAGATTCCTTGCATGAGTGTTTTTCTTTTAAACTTGGTGTGACTATGATAGGTGTCTTAGCCCATTATTGTTCCTAAAACAAGATACTTGAGCCTAGGTCCCTAACAATTGAGACTTTTATTTTCTCACACTTCTGCATGTTAGGAATCCAACTTCAAGATGACAATATGTTCAGCTATCTGATGAGATCTGATTTTTATTTACAAGATAATGCCTGTGGAGATTATCCTTATAATATTGTGTGATTCCACAGTTGGAATGAGAAGGATCGTGGAGTTGAAGTCCACATAAAGGTTCTTCTATCAGGTTAATCCTACTCTTGGTAAAGGAGGCTCCATGTCCTGATCAGTGTTTTAATGTTCTACTTCTCATTCCTATAAAATTGAACATTAAATTTTAACAACTGATTTATACAAAGTACACAACCCAGTTATAGTAGTATGCCAGCCATTGCGTTGCATCAATATATTATTAAAGTATATTATAAGAGTGGACTTAATTCTATTTTATAAATTAAAATCTTTGCTTTTAAATATTGATTCATATATATTAACAAACATCACAGAGATGAACACGGTGCACATAGACACATACACACAAAAATACATACAAGGTCTTTTAAAACTTAAGGCAATTATAACACTTTTAAAATATCATTAAACATTTTCTATTTCATCAGATATTTAGATGTAACCACTTATTAAAGAAATAAAATAGTAGTCTTGAAAAATGCATCATGTCATCTTTCCCATAATATTATTAGATTATAGTTCTCTATACTTTTGCATCAGGATACGACTTAATGACTGCAGAGATTATGTGGCCAGCTGAAATTTTCAACTTCTATTCTTATAAGTCAAGATGGAGGTTGTAATCATTTTTATAACAGTAGATAGAGTACACAGTCATTCATTTCTGACTATTGAGGCAAAATAAAAGCTTACCAAATGTGGTTGGTACATGATAAAAAGTTTATTTTCTAATGCTAGTGTGGAATATATTTGTCCTGTTATCACTGGCTTGGATATTGATCAGTGTGTTTCATAAAATGAAATAACATTATTTTTTTCCTCCAATCACTATGTTATGAACCTTTTGTACTAATATCTACGAACTCATGTGGTCATTTGATTATCAATAATACAACATGATTGATACCACACTTTTTATTGTCAAACAGAAATACAACAGGGCAAGCTTTTTGAATAATGGCAACTTTCATTATTTTTTCATTATAGAGGTGAGCTGAAATGATGCTTCTTATAGTGCAAAGGATTATAAGTCTCATTTTGCATAATTGTGCAAAAATTCACATAAGTTGAACACAAGAAACATCTGAGAGAAACATTGCTAAGTAATATATTTTAAAAATACCCTCTGCAAATCCCAGTTAAGATAAAATGATTTATACTTGTATCATCTTGATTTATTTATTTACTTACTTACTCACTTTACATACCACTCACTGTCTCCCTCCCAGTCACCCTGTTCCAGAACTACAGTCCTTCCCTCTCCCTATCCCTTTCCCTTTTAGGGGCCAGCCTGGGTATACCTCATCCTGGCACTTCAAATCTGTGCAAGGCAAAGAGCTTCTCCAACTGAGGCCAGACAAGGCAGCCCAGCTGGTAGAACATATCCTACATGCAGGCAACAGCTTCTGGGATAACCCCTGCTCCAGTTATTCAGGACCCACACGAAGAGCAAGCTGCACATCTGCTACATATAAGCAGAGAAGGCTAGGTATAGTCCACCTGTGTATATTCTTTGTTTGGTGGTTCATACTCTAAGAGCAATCATCATGATATTTAAAATTCGACTATTGGCAGGTGCTTAAACTGGAATTGCAAAATCACTGAAAACAAATAATATTCAAAATAATATTTGTAAGATTTATGTAGGAAATACTGGTAAGATATACACAGGACCAAATATTTCACTATTTTTTGCTTTTATGGTTTATTTTTAAATGCAATGAAAAAAATCTATATAATTTCATAAAGACACAATTTAAAATCTAGGGCACCCAATCAAACATGAAATGATGCTATCTCCACTGTGCATGATGGGATCTGCTTTCTCAGTTAAGACCAGGGATAAACAGGAGCTAAGTACTGGGCACTAACATAAAGCAAAAGATTCAACACATATTTCTGTGGAAATCAAATGTGACTCATTTTAAATCTGGCATTCATTGATGTATAGATCATGAAAAGTCATAATGCATAGTTTATTGACTTTAAAATTTGTTTTGTTCTCATTTCAGGCCAATAAAATGAACAGTTAATTCTTGTACAACTTCTCATTAACTTCACCGTGGTGTAATAAGAATTTCCCAGGGGAAATAACATCTGTGATGACTTTCATGGCTATAGCTTGAATTCTGTCACCACTGTCCTGAGACATATAAACAAGGATGTGCTAAAAATAAGAAAAATGAAGGCAATAATGTATTCTAAACTAAGTCCTCCTGAGATTTGAGCCTGCTGTAACTCGGTGCAAGTAGGTGAAATGTTATAGAACCGCTTAGGCTGGCTACATATGACTTTATATGGCCCAACACAATGTTCTCTTATGAACATTTTAGTTCAGTGAGGGGAACAAACCTTAAAAATAAAACAGCTAGGCCTTCAGTCAACAGATAAAGGAGTTAACAGCTTGAATTTGTTTCTTGGAACTCGCCTAGCACAAGGAGAGAACCAGAGCAGAATCCTCAAAATTGTTCTCTGACCTCCAACCATTGTGGTATATGTGCACTTATACACAAATACACATACGAATAAATGTAATAGAGTTTTAAGGAAAACAATGAAGCAGCCAGTGATTATAATATATATATAAATTGATATAGAGGTAAAAATTATTTTATATTGTTTATGTATGTTTATATACACATATACATAAACATATACACATATATATTGTATTCTCATCCCAGGTATATGAGAATGGTAAGTGGTAGATTTCATTTCATCAAATACAAATTTTATACCTAAGATATTGCAAACACTAAAATGTATTGTTTCTTTTTGTAATATTTGTAGTATTTTTTGTATTAAAAATATGGAGTTAATGTATGTATGAGATGTATGACATAATGATAGCTAATATATTCTTTTACTTTGTGAGAAGTATAAGTATATTTAAAATATTTTTAACAATTTGATTTTTTTGTCCCTTTACCAGTAAGTACAATTGTAACTAGCTTCTTCGTATACAGTAATAAATATATACACACTTACATATATTTATGAATATATGTATGTATGTATGTATTTGTACAAATATAAAAATAAAACCTGATGATTCTGGTTTTGTCATTTGTGTTTTTATAGTCAAATAAATCTTCATAATTACTCTATGCGTGCATATAAACTCACATATATTTTGTAATTGATTACTGAAATTGACTTAAACACAAAATTATGATCATATCTATTGGTCAGCCATATAAATTAACAAATAAGCCATGCTAATGGTACTTTAAGATTAATTAGATATGAATCTAAATATATATATTATATGTATATATATAGATCATGATATATTTTAACAGACAAATTATATCATTAAAGATTTTTAAATTTTTCTTAACTATACTCACATTTAGTTGTCTTCAGGTATTCAAATGAAGACATTTTTGTCAGTATACAATCACATTTTCAGTGACATTTATATTCTAAACTAGCTTTCTGTGTGATGAGATTCACATTTAAGAATTCTAAAAGATATGCCTAGAGGAAAGTTATAATTCATGCTGTTTGAACAATAAGTGTTATACTGCAAGAAAATGATGGTACTGATTATTCTATAAGGATCATAATTCCTACACACTAGAAAATTACTAATTCTAGATACGTGTAGTATTGATTGAACATATTATAATTTATTTTTGTTTTTGACATATGAGCAGAATTTAATTTTACTCTTAAGAGAGCTGCACTGACTGCAGGAATTGAACAGAACTTAGTGAAACTTCAGGAACTCAACTGAACTCAGCTGAATCCAACTGAACAGCATTTACTGATCTGCACTGAATGAACTCAACTGAACTCTACTGCATTGCCTGCACTCACTGAACAGCACTGAACTGAACTGCCTTCTCTCTCTCTCTCTCTCTCTCTCTCTCTCTCTCTCTCTCTCCTCTCCTTCCTCCCCTCCCTCTCTCTCTCTCTCTCTCTCTCCCTCTCTCTCTCTATTCTGTTCTCAAGTAGCCTATCTTTTCTTTCTATTCTCATGAGATTTTGGCATATCTATGTCTCACTCATTCCGCCAAATCTTTCTCTGATTCATTACTTTGTTTGCTCCTCAATTAGACAACACTGTCAAACATGACTACTTTCTTACTTACTTCCATTGGTAAGGATTAAAGGATAAGGATATACTAAGGATACATCAATATTCCAGCCATGTGAATTAAAGGTATGCCATTCCAGCAGATTACACAAATCTACAAGGTCTTTAGATTCTTTGCCAGAGTAGCCATGTTATTGGATTAAAAGTCCTCTACAGCTGTCAGTTTAGAAGATTAGATAATACTAGAAGCATCCAGGGCTATGCCTAGAGATAATTAGAATAAAGAAGTAAATACTCTAGACTCAACCCAAGCCGTGTATTCATACAGCTTGGGTACAGATTTTATCTCATCACTGCATCTAAGGGAATAAACCAACATTTACATCTACTTTTCAACATGATGTGAGAAAAAAGTCCACAAACATTGAAGAAAGCAGAGGACATACGAAATCCTGTTAAAATATAAGATCTTAAGCATTTTAGGAATCAATAATAATTTACGGAACACATTCACCCTATTTGAGACATATGTTAAATACCTGGGCTACCCAAAACAGAATTATTACCCCAAGACTGGAACGATTTACCAGCACCTGTACTGGAAACTGGTTCTCAATTACAATGGCTGGCATGGTTGCAAGAAGATGCTCTAACTGTGGAAAGTCATAATATGTCTAAAGTGTTAACGTCATGAAAGACTAAATCTTAGGTGATGTCAATTTGCTGACTTAAAATAGTAGATGCAATTTGATATCTCTATTATTATACAGTGTATGTTAGTAGCTTTAAGAGCCTGGATTAAAGTGTAAGAACAAGGAAGAAGATCTATGTCATACTCAAAGATTATTCAAAGTCCCAGAGAGACATTTAGTGACTTACACCTTTTATTATACTGTCATTGTTCTTTTTATAATTTCAGTATGATATTCCAGTAAATTCATTTGATATTCAATATTTAATTAATATTAAGTATTGTTTTAAATTATTTTACAAACCATAAGATATTTTTAATCTTTTAACATGAGAACGTTAGGGACAATTAGGCTAAGCCACTATATATGCCAGATTAAATATATTAAATATCATCTTGACTTAAATAGTTGAACTTTTATTTTGAATGAGTTGGTAAGAATGTAATCCTAGTCTAATTTTGGGGGATATGTTTACTAATTCCAGGGAGTTGATATCATATGCTATCAAAGACTGAACTTAGCCTTGAATATGTGTGTTAATCACAAATGTTGAACTACATTAAGATGGGTGTTATTTAATATTTGAATATTTATTATTATCAATAAGCTAAATATCAGGTGATATCGTCATGTGAAAGAAAATTTTGCCTCCTGTAATTCTTATATGCACTTTTACACTTTACTAACAGGAATGTTTTGCCCAAGTAGGCAATTTGGATTGTGTGGTTTTTTTTACCCACATAGATCTGAGCTGAAAAAGTGAAGAAGTTAGCTCTGAAAGGCATCTATGTGTAACAATCTCTGATACATATTTTTCCGTATTCCTTTGCTTTTTAAAAAAATTTGCTTAGAGAAACATTGTTAAGACAAATATGTAGTCATATAAATAAAAAAGGGTAGAACAGCTGGATACATAACAATAGTGAAGCAAACAGACTTTGTTGACTCAGGATCAAGGCTGTAAATAATACACACATGTCTCTCTATCTTCCAGAGAGCAAGCTTCTGAAGCCATGATACATCCCATGTTATCAGCTCTAAGTCCCAGCTCCCTTTCTGCCCATATTTCCATAGCTCTCAGCTCTGTCAGAGTTGTCCTTAGGCTTGAGTACTCTTGGAATAACTTTCCATTGGTCTATTTCTTTAAAAGGCTGCCTTTCAGTGTTTAAAGAAATAAAATAATGCTTGAAAGTCAATTATATTCAGAAACAAGTGTGAGAAAAATAGCAGAAACTGCGAAGTTGGCAAGAAATATTTTTATGACTAACTGAAAATAGGTAGACATTTTGAGATTTATGATGTTAGTTGCCCAATATTGGTTCAAAAACATTTATTCTTCTAGTTTCCATGAATATGTAACTGTCTCACTGTAGTTTCATTGTGCTTTGAAAAAAAGGAAAAGAGTAAGATATAGTGTATTCTTGTTAAGTTGGAGCAACTTTTGGGTATACGCCCAGGAGTGCTATGTAACATTAATTTTTTCAAATCCTATTTTTAGTGATAGTTCTTAAACATTTTAACCTTCCTTGTAGCTCACTACCCACCAGAGGTAGAGGAAAAGAAAGGATGGAGTTGGGTTGCAGTGGAAATGATCTGGTTTAGAAAGGTTCTTTGGAGCAACTCCTGTCTGTGTTCTCTGGAAATTGGTAGTTCAGTTTACAGGTTAGCAGGCAACGACAGTGCTTGATCTGCACACAAATAGTTCCTAGATACACCAGTGTCTAGTTCGGTAGAGTCCAGTTAGCAACATAGGTGATATAATCTAGCAGAGACAGCCAGGCCTCAGCCTCTGCATGAGTCAGCATAAGGGACCAATAGGAACACCAGAAGATCTTAGATGTGCCTCTCTCAAGGAAGTGAGGATCAGCGAAGAGTGTTACACAGCTAGCTGTACCAGCAAGATCTGTCATTGTCACTCCCCAGAGTCCTATTTATACCCTCCAAAAATCAGTTCTCAACCTGCCTTGCCTCAGCATGGCTTTTGCCTCAGCACAGGCCTTGTGGGGGGTCCTGTTTGGGCTGCGTTGTGGTTCCTGAGTGTCTGCCATGACTCAGGGAGGCAGAAGCACAGGAATTTGACTGATTTCACTCCATGCGGCGCATGGGCTGTGAGAAGCTGCAGGGTTCCACTCGGGCATGGAGAGGTCTCAGCCTGACGTCCCACAGTGGCAGAGCTCCTGAGTGGGGTCTCCCCACTGGGCCTTAAGCACAGGTCTTGCCTTAGCAACACATCCAATCACTCCAAGTCTTTGAATGTGGCAATAAACTGCAACACACCACCAGAAATTTTTTGTTGCACTTCTCTCTATGAAGTCCTGCCAAATGCAGTTCAACTATGTAATGTAACTGGACCAATACATGCATGTCATTAGCAAACAATCTTTCTTTCATCACATGTCCTTTTCCCTTCTTGCTTTAGTAGAACATCCTTTCTCCTATGTCTGCTTCAGTGAAATGTTCCTTCATGAGTCGGCCTTAGCCTTTCACACCTGTGTCCACTTTAATGATACATTCCTTCCTGTGTTTGCTTCAGCAAAACGTCATCCAATCAATGTTCCAAAGAACCCTTAAGTTTCCACTTCAGTGGTATAGCTGAATCTTCAGGTAGAGCTAGCTATGCCCAATTTTCTGAAAACTGCCAGATTGATTTGTTGTACCAGCTTGCAGTCCCACCAGTATTTGAGGAGTGTTCCTCTTTCTCTACATTCTTACCAGCATCTGCTATCACCTGAGTTTGGATCTCAGCCACTCTGATTGGTGTAAGGGAATCTCAGGGTCATTTTGATTTTCATCTTTCTATGTCCATAGCAGCCTTATTTATAAAAGCCAGAAGCTGGAAACAACCCACATGTCCCTCAATGGGAGCATGGATACAGAAAATGTGGTACACCTTACAATGTGTGTGTTTACTCAGCTATTAAAAATGACGACCACTTCAGGAACTTTTGTAGGCAAATGGATGGAATTTGAAAATATTATCCTGAGTGAAGTAACCCAGACACAAAAGGACATACATGGTATATACTCACTGAAACTTGGATATTAGCCACAAAGCTCAGAATACCCATAATACAACTCAAAGGCCATATGAAGCTTAACAAAAAAGAAAGCCAAAAGTGTGGATGCTTCAAACCCACTTAGAAGGAGAAACAAAATAATCATGGGAGGCAGAGGGAGGGAGGGATCTGGGTGGGAGAGGCCAGGGGCAGGAGAAAAGGGGGACAAGACCAGGTATGGAAAGAGACAGGACAGAAGTCTAGAAGGCCAGGATAATGAATAGGAATAAGTAACAGTGTGGGGTGGGGAACTTGGGGAACCAATAGAAAGTACCAGATGCCAGGGAGAGGTTCCCAGGACCCTATGGAGATGACATTAGCTGAAATACCCAACAGCAGATATATAGAGCCTGTAGAGACCACCTTCAATAGATAGACATGGCTACCACTGGAGGGATGATGTTATATACCCATTTAAAAATTTTTAACCTAGAATTATCTCTGTATAAGGGAAAGCAGGGAGAAAAATGGGGCAGAGGCTGAAGAAAAGGTCATCTAGAGATTGCCCTACCGTGTGAACCATTCCATCCGCAGACACCAAACGCCAACATTATTGCTGATGCCAATATGTGTCAGCTCCTGAGAGGTGAAGATACTCACAGCCAACAATTTGACTGAGCCCAGGACTCCAGTGGAAGAGTTAGCAGAAGGGCTAAAGGTACTTTATAAATATATAAATATATTATACTGTAATTATATTTATATTTTAAATATATTATATTATAAATAAATATAAATAAAATTTTGTCTGAAATGTTTGACAAGATACAACAGTATTTAATGGTATCTTTTTATATGACCAAGTGGTTTAAAAATGTATATAAAATCATTTTTCATATTTGATAATCATGTAGTCAGGATTTGAAATGTCACAAGATAGAATTGGCAATTTCCATTAAGTAATTTATGGGCCTATGAAAACATCAAATTATTATTGAAATCTTTTGTCTTAAATAGGCAGACCAGCAATCATCAAACACCAAAATCTTAGATGATTTCCTGTTACCTATTGATGTGACGGAAAAATCTTGTATATTGAAATATTTTTGGAGCAAATCTCTTTAAGTCTCAGGAAGCTTAAAAAAAAACTTATAAGACTCAAGATGAAAAGAAACCACAAGATATTTAGGAATTTTCTGAAATCAGAAAGATTAACAACGGCCTTCTTCATGGTCAAAAGCAGTAACAAATCCTCTGGAATGCCAAACTCCAAACAGTAGAGCTTCCTGTGTTTCACCAAGGGAGATCCAGGGATGTAGGCATTTTGAGTCAACACCCATGCTTCCACATGATTTAGGTGATACTTCTGCCTTTGTGCCATCTATGTTCTTATAAGTAAGCCCACGAAACTTACTGTTTCACTAAGCAAGACTTGGTATCTGCCAAGATACTGAGGATGTTCACAGGAGTATTTACTACTAATAAACTCAGAATTATTTATTTCCTAATTTATTTAAAAATAACCAAGCTTATTTCCACATTCTTGCCAGTATTACTCTTAGTACTTTACATAAACAAAATCATTTAATGGGTATAGCAATCATTTGCTATGTTCTTCTGCATTAATTTTATATAGATGCTGTGACAATTTACCTCATATTTTATGGTTTATATAAACAAAGATTTACCCTTTTTTTCCTTTATATAATATGGCAAACAGGTTATAAGCCTAGAGCCATGTACTTACAGGCCTATGATTCTTATTATCATCTCTTGGAAAGAATTTACAGATTTGGGCCATCTGTTGCATTCATTTATTACTGCAATGGTCCTCTCTTTGCTATTGTCTTTCTCAGCTTATAGAGGCTGCCTGTATACATTGGGCATTTTTGTTCATTATTTAAAGCACCTATCATGTTCAAGTGTTGTCTATATATGCATGAGATCTATTTTCACCTGTGTTTTCTTTCCTGCTTTATCTTAAAACAAATATCCCCGAACTGCTGCTTTAAGAGAGCGAAGTGGTTATACTAACCACCTGGATTATTCAAGATAATTTTTTAATCTTCATATTAAGAACCTTAATATGAGGGTATAAAGAACTTTAAGCCTGTCTATGAGGTTTTTTTTAAACCAATAACTAGGCTGGCCATTGATTGAATAACAGGGATGAAAATCTTGATTGGACATGTTTATAAAATTTCTTATCACATAATTATTATTATTTTATATAAAAACAAGCTAATTACTAAGCATTCAAACATTCAACAATAATAAAAAGTCTAAAGTAGAGTAGCTGGATATTGAGGCATAAGACACTATGATAATTTCTATTTTATCATAAGGAATTATGCTTAGAAACAGATGCTAGTGCAGTATTCAAGATATTGAACAGACAATACAAATTAAGAAAACTACCAGTATACACCAATAGTAATTCTGGAGACATTAAATATTTAAGTGTAAAAATAAAAGAAAAAAACATATTAGAAAATCAGTGGGTTTCTACCTCCAATCGGAATAATCTTAAAAAAAAAAAAACCTCAGAGAAAACAATACAGCATAAAAATTACTGTCTGCAATAGAAGCATTATAATTCTAACCCTATTTTAAAGGGAGAAAGTATCTTCACAAGACTCAAATCATGTGTAAATCTCTTAGGAACATAGTATTCAGGATTTTTTTTTCTTTCAGTCGCAGTCTTCTCACAAGCTTACTTAAAGGTGAAATATTAGTCTAATTTCTTTGTTGGATGAGGAGAGAGAGAAGAGAGAGAGAGAGAGAGAGAGAGAGAGAGAGAGAGAGAGAGAGAGAGAGAGAAGTTTCTATTGCTTGGATTATACTTTGAGAGGTCCTAATTTTCACAGCAAGTAAAACAGGAGAAAGATAAACAACATGCAACTCAGGAAGAAAAAGCCTTGCCATAGCATGCTAACAAGATAATTCTTTAAATACACTTAAGATAATATTACAATAGCTTATGCATCTTTATTAAAATGAAAACTTAGTAATTCATCAAAAGAAAATTAAATTGGACACTAGAAATCAAATATACATGAGGAATTATCATCATGGTGAGTCCTACAGAATTCCGGAATAAAACAAAACTCAATATATGAAATTAATTACCTACTTAAATACCATCAGAAAATATCACAGCTTAATAAGTAGAATTTTCCTGTAGTTGAAATTTGGTGTAAAAATACAAGAAAGAGGACAGTGAAATTGTTTATATCCTCAGAGAAATATTTAACCCAAGTTGACTAGAATCCAATCATTTTTTTCTAACTTTAGGCCACTAAACTCCATATACTCCGTTATCACACGAGCAGGTGTTAGTCTTTTGAGGATGCAAATATTTTAGATTGTCTCCTTAGTTTTGAAACTTGGAGTTTCCCCAGAACTGGGGTGGGGGTTTTGCGTGAGTGGTGAGTGATGGTCAACTTTTGGTGTATAATTGTCACAGAAGACAGGCCTGTTCTCTTTGTTTCTGTGATGGTGTGGGATCATAACTTCAGGGGTACTACTTCCAGTCATGAAAGTAAGTGAACATGGCTTCTTTGGTGGCTGAAATCAAACACACGTGACCCTAGATTCTCTTGCACATGCTTACAACTTCTCGAGTCCTTTAGTCCAGCCATGTTGAAATAAAGTACTGTGATTTTCTCCCTCATACTCTATCTTGAGCATAGTCTGTCACATTTTGCTTGGTTTTGTGTAATATTTGCCTTGACATTGCAAACACAGGAGATGAAAACAGAAATTATGAGTCCTTTAATCTATTTCTCTGAGGTATAACCCAACCACAAACCAGACCTAGAAATGACAAGTCCATGAACTTCAAGTAAGATGTAAATTTTGATTTGTTTTTTCACAAAAAACTCCTGGGAGTGAGTTAGAATTATAGATATACAGCATCTTACTTCTTTTTCATATGCTTACTAATTCTTTGAGAGTTTCATCGAAGATGCTTTGATCATAATTAACTCCCCTCAAATCTTCTTCACTACCCTACCAACAATTTATTTATTATTTATTTATTTATTTATGTTTACTTGTTTTTGTTTTACTTTTTAATTCTTCAAGACACATATTTGTGCTGTCCAAATGTTTTTGGATATCTGGTCTTCTACTTGAATATGATTGACTTACCAGGGTCACACTAGCAGAGAAAACTGTTTCCTCTTCAACAGAATAGCTAAAATTGTCGGTAACTCCCTGACTAGGGATGGGATTGTGTGCCCAACTTCATTTTCAATGCTGGGATATAATCCTGCTTGTTCTTTCAGATTTTATGAATGGTGTCACAACTACTGTGGGTTTGTATATGTATCTTCTGCTGTGTTCACAAGATATTGCCACTATCTCTGACTCAAATATTTTTCAACTCCTTCTCTAATGATTCACCAGTCTTAGAAGGAAGTGTGTGGTACACAAATTCTTCTTTATTTTTTTTTTCAGTTTTTATTATTTTATTTATTTACATTCCAGTGGTTGCCCCCCTCAGTCCTCCTCCCACAGTTCTTCATCCCATTCCTCCCCATTGCCTTCGAGAGGGTACTCCACACATACACACCAGGCCTCCTCCTTCCCAGGGCCCTCAAGTCTCTCAAGGATTAAGCACCATTTTCCCCACTAAGGCCTGACCAATCAGACCTGTGCCAGAGGCCTCAGGCTGACCTGTGTATGCTCTTGGATGGTGGTTCAGTTTCTAGGAGCTTCCTGGGGTCTGGGTTAGTTGAGACTGCTCGTCTTCCTACTGGGTTGCCCTCCTCTTCAGCTTCTTCAATCTTTCCCCTAATTCAGCCACTGGGGTCCCTGACTTCAGTTCAATGATTAGGTGTCAGTATCTAAATCTGTCTCAGTCAGTTGCTGATAGGACCTCTCAGGGGACAGCCATGCCAGGCTCATGTCTGTAAGAACATCATAGGATCAGCCATAGTATCAGGCCTTAGTGTGCTTCCATGAGATGGATACTATGTTTGGCCAGTCATTGGACTGCCTTTCCTTCAGTCTCTTCTCATTTTCTGTCCCTGCAGTTCGTTAGACAGGAACAATTCTGTGTCAGTGTTTTTCACTGTAAGGTGACAACCACACCCCTTCACTTGATGCCCTGTCTTTCTACTGTAGGTGGACTCTACAAGTTTCCTCTCCCTAATGTTGGGCATTTTGGATAAGGTCACCTCCAACTGAGTCCTTAGAGTCTCTCACCTCCTGGACCTCTTGTACTTTCTAGATGATGCCCCTACCTTCTCCCCATGCTGCTTATCTCCATTCATTCTCTTGGGCCTCTGGGCTTCTCTCCTGCCCCACGAAACTTGGTCCTGTTTCCCCTTTTCCCCTCTACCACCCAGATTCCTCCCTCCCTCTGCCTCTCATGATTATTTCCTTCCAACTTCAAAGTGGAATTGAAACATCCTCACTTGGGTCTTTCTACTTGTTACACTTCTTACGTTCTGTGGGTTCTATCCTAGGTATTCTGTACTCTTTGGCTAATATCCACTAATCAGTGAGTACATACCATGTATGTCCTTTTGGGTCTGAGTTACTTCATCAGGGTAATATTTTACAATTCCATCCATTTGCCTGTAAAATTTATGATGTCCTTATTTTTAAATAGCTGAATAGTATTCCATTGTGTAAATAAACCAAATTTCTGTATCCACTCTTCAGTTGAGGAACATCTGGGTTGTTTTTAACTTCTGTCTACTATAATAAGGCTGCTATGAACATGGTGGAGCACGTGTCCTTGGGGTATGGTGGGGCATCTCTTGTATATATGCTGAAGAGTGGTATAGCTGGGTCTTCAGTTAGAAATAGTTCCAATTTTATAAGGAACCTCCAGATTGATTTCTAGAATGGTTGTACCAGCTTGTAATCCCACCAGCAATGGAGGAGTGTTCCTCTTTCTCCATGTCCTCTCCAGCATGTGTTTTCACCTGAATTTTTGATCTTAGCCATTCTGATTGGTGTAAGGTGGAATCTCAGAGTCATTTTGATTTGCATTTCTCTGATGACTAAGGACTTTGAACATTTCTTTAAGTGTTTCTTGGCCATTCAGTTCTTCTGTTGTGAATTCTCTGGTGATCACAGTACCTCATTTTTTAAATTGGGTTATTTGGTTTTTTGGAGAATAACATTTATATATATATAATATATATATATATTATTATATATATATATATCATTATATTGTAAGCCAAACATATTCTGAAAATGTTGACTTCTGTCTTAGAAGCATTAAGAAAAGAAAAAGAAGTCACTGAAAAGTTTATGGGAAGTGATTAAAATAAAAAGATTTTAAAATAAATATTGGTTGCTCTCCACAAATTAAAAAAAAGACCCTATTACTGAAGACAACATCTACATAACTCATTGAACATGAAGAATTTGTGCTGGCACCTACTTAGAGCCTTCGCTCCTATGGACTAATGTTAGTGGTATAATAAGATAGTCTCTCTTCAAGGGAAAATGTGAACATCAATGCAGCCATGAAACCTTCTCCATACAATGATGACCTTTTACAAGATGTGTTATTGCAATAGTGGCACATAGAATGTGGGAGTAGCCAAACAATTATCTGATTTAAGTTTCACAGCATAAGATGAATCCCATTCTTAACTCTGCTCAGGTTGCAAGACCTGAGACTAGATAGGACAGGGACATAAAGTAAAACTGAATACTTCTGATCTGCTGAAAAAAAATGTATCCCTAAAATGACTCCTACCTACAGTCAACTATACTCATCATTGCTTAGTAGTCTTCATGGTGTCTTCTTTCTGCAGTGCATGAGAACAATATAGAGACCTGTAGCTAGAAAATGTACAGCGTGAGAGACCTTGAAACACTCAATTTTAAATGAGATGTGTCCTTCAAATCCTTATGCTTAGCACTCAGGGAGTTTTGCAGAAGAGGAGGCAGAAAGATGGACACCGAGGAATAAGATATTCTCAATGCATCAGGAATGAATTGTGATTCTACAGAGACTGTCTCAGCAGTACATACATGGGTCTGCACCAGATGGGCTTCCAGCACTGGAAAGATAAATATACACATGCTTCCATCCCTAAACCAGAAGCTATCTTCAATTGATAAAAAACTGGCAAATAAAAACTTATTTTTCTCCAGTAGAGTATCACTGGGGATACAAACCATTCCTAAATGTAGGCTCCATGCCTAGCATAGATGACCAACACAAAATGAACTCAATGGCATTTTGGATGTTCTTTGTCTCATAATGTTTTCTCGGAGTGTATTTTTAAAACCTTACTTGTACTTTGTAAGTAAGTATATATTATGGTTTCTGTTTCTGTGTTTTTACGGAGTTCCTTTATGTAGGAATGTGTGTCTCCGGATCTAATATGAGGTTCTTCTACTTTTTCTTTTGTTTGCTTGTTTTGTCCTATCATTGCTTGTCTTTGTTTTCAGTTTTTTATTATTATTCTCCAGATGTTTGATTGTTTTCTGGCAAAAGACAGAAAGGGAGTGAATTCAATTGGAAGGGGAAAGGTGAAAAGTTGTCTAGGAATTGCAGGGATGGGGGCAATGGAGGGAAGTCCTAATCAGAATATATTGTATGAACAAAATTTATATTCAGTAAAAAACTATAGAAAAATTACATTAAAATATACATTTTTATGCTGCACTCTTCCTACTTTGGCATATTCATTGGATCTTTAAATATCCTTTTAGAGAGACCCTATTACAAGTATTTTTAGAAAAACAAAAATAATTGTATCAAAAAATCCAGAATTTTATTTTTAAAACTAAATTAATAGGAAAATATGAACAGTTTTTAATAAGTACAGAATATTGGAATATTAATTATCCTCAAGTAAACCTTAAGATTTGAAAATTAAAAATTTAAAAAGTTGTTTAACCTACCTGCTGTTATATTTTTAATCTTTATGAAATTTGTGAGATTTAAGATGCAAATATTTATGGAATAATTTTGAAGAAAATGTTAATCACACATAGTAAGTGAAGGCATTTTAATGTGATATATAAGTCCAAAAAAGTCTATAGGGAATTACTGATCAACTTATCATTTTACAACTTAAAACATTAGTCAATATAATATGACAAGTTGAAATGAAGAGTAGAGACTATGTGAACCAAATTCCATGTACTCCTATCATGTGTGTCTATGTCTCCAGTGTCTGCACCTGACTTTATGCCTCAAAGATGTATATTTTTGTTGTTCTTATGTTAAACCAATCTTTACCTGTGCATTAATTTTATTCTTTCTATTCTACTTGAGGATATTATTATATGTATGCTTTCCTGTCTCATGAACTTGATATATTCACATGCTTTTTGCTCCATTGAACTGTTTTCACTAGTTTAGAAATATGCTATATTTTTCGAATACAGTCTGATTGTGTAGCAAAATACAAGCTTTGTCCTGAAGCTCTTTCATGGCTTCTATTTTGGCATTGTTTTGTTCCCGTGTTGTGGCAACAGTCCTGAAATGGCTTGACTATCCTCATCTGCTCTGCCGGTCTCCTTTAAATGCAGTCCAACTGGGCCTTGGTCCATAGACCCTGTACTCATGACTTCCTTGCTGTTAAATCTGCTCATACTTGAACTACCAGCAGCATTCCTGACCTTTTGTTGTGCTATGAGTTTTCCCTCCACATTCTCCAGCTTTTCCTGATTCCTTTCAAGTCTCACATTTTACTCTTTCAGTATATGCCTTGTCTCTGCCTTTGGAGATGGACCACATTATGCTCAGAGCATGTTCTTCCCACCATGTTTGCCTTTTGAGATATCATTTATTTCTAATCTCTCTGCCAGTAGTTCTGATTTTTACATTTACAGCCATATTTTTCCTTGAAAAACACACACACACAAATATACACACTCACACCAGTATACATGTGCAGCAGCTAATCATATGTCTAGTCAACTGTGCTTTCATGAATACCTGAAAAATACATCCATCATATTGTATACATTTAGTTCATACTAAATTGTTTCTCCTCTGTATACCCTCATGGTGGTATTGGGAATGCAGAGTCATCCTTTAAGAATCAAATCCTACACTGCTTCTCTTTTTGCTTTGAGGGCACTGTCAGAATCTTCTGAAATCCTGCCAGGTCCAGCACACTCTCAGTGTCCCACGGTAGATATCACTCCTAAAGTTAAATTTGCTTCACTCTTTTCTATACAGGTTGCCACTTTTGTCTCTCTCTCCAACACAGTAGACAAGTAATTAAAAACCAATACAAACTGAGCCAAAAGCAAAATCATGGGCAAAAAAAGAAAAAGAAAAAGAAAGGCTACATTTTTTTAAATACCAGATAAAATATAAGTGAACAATCAGCATAAGTTAAAAAATATCTGGTGATGAGGACTGCTTTATATTGGCAAGAAACTGTAAGTTGTTCTTGATTTTATTAATATTCTTCAAATAATGATTCCTCACTGTGTATAATATATGCGAAAATGGTAATCTATGTCCATAAAACTTTTCATAACACAGATTATCACTGTTTTGTTACTTATTTTAATTAAATATTGAGCTAAATTAAATTAGTCGTTAATTTGTAAATAACAGCATATATAAAATATACTTAGTAGCACTCAAGCTAATATTTTGAAGAACATTTACTGAGTCATATTTTGAAATGAAAATACAAAATATACATGTATATACAGGGAAGAAGGTATATCATTCTATCTTAATTAAAGACATTAAAAATACATTTAAAATGAATTAATTATTGCCTCTAAGTAGTGGGGCTAGTTTTATTTCAACACATATTAAACATCTTAATACTGTATGGATTTATGATGGAAATTTTATAATCAGCGTATATTTCTTCTCATGATTATAAATTTATTACATTAATATTAGCATTATTAGTGGCTTTGTCAGAGCATGTTCTCATTGGTCCAAGAAATAGATATTGTGTCACTCATATCTGCATAGCATCACTTTAAATACTGAGAAAAGAAGAGTGACTAAGACATCTCTGTATGTCACAGATCTTCAACAGCGATGACATCACACCCAGGTCCTATCTTTTCCCAAACTTACTTCTCTTAGCTCTGCTATCTCTTCCTCTTTAAAGTAACATTTAGGTACAACTTTTGAAACATTAGTAGTTTTATTTTAAAAGTTTATATTTGTCTCCTGATAAAGTATTTTATCTATATAACTACTGAGCAAAAACTCAGAATGTATACATACTGTAAATAATTAAAATATTGTCTAATGCATTTGGATAAAATATTTCTCTTCTATATTTCAATTTGCTGTAGACATCTATCTACCCTGTGTATAAAAGCTGTCAAATCAATTCATCATTTCACTTGGTGAAAGGGACACTTTTCAAGCCATTACCTTTAACAATGTGCTTTGTCTTGGCACTAATTTTAATATAGTAATAATTCACTTGGCACCAGAATTTCATCTGCCAACCAAATATTTCCAAGTAAGTACAAACATTAATTAAGTAGAACAATAGCTATGTAAGGAAAACTATTATTACAACCCTGGATTTGAATAGATTGTTGAAAAGGAAAACATAGCAATGGGGAGTTCATTTTAAACTAATTAAAAGTGAGTATATTGTTGGCTGCAATACTGTCAGTTCATGACTTTGCTCAAAGTAGAGAAATGGGTGGGACACATTAGAAGAGAGTATCCCATATCGTTGAATTAGACTGTACCATTCACATCATCCCTCAGTTTAGAATATAAAAAGAGAGAAATAATTTGTATAGTATTTAAATGACAACTGATGAAAAGACAAAGCTTTATGGTTAAAAGAAAGAAAAGAAAAATCTCTAACTCAAATACAATCATTAAAAGGAAGAGGCATTCCTTAGTTACATGTTTTTCTTTGTGTGGGGATGAGGTGTCTTGAGTTTTCCTCATCCGTGTTAGCGTGTCTCTTGGTGTTGTTCTTCAGTTAGTTACCCAATATCAAAGGGGTAACCCTGAAACCATATGCATTCAGGTAACATTATGCAGAATTGGCAGGTTGTATTTAAGTGTATGTGTGTGTATAACAATAATTATAATGCTATTTGCATTATACAGGATGGCTTAAAGGGAGCAGAGAGAACCAAAATGATCTAATTATAATTTCAAAAATATCAAGGTAGTAGTTTTTAACAAAATGAGACAGAAGTGACTAGTTATAAATCATTTTTCAATTGGAAAAAGGTTTTATGCCTACAGAAAGTGCATCAAAATCCCTGATCTTTTGAGATAAAATATGAGGTACTTGCTTAAGCACAAGTTTTGCATCTGACATTGGGTGTATTTGTTCAAAGAACAAGGTGATCAGGAAAGAGGGTCGCATAACAACAACAACAAAATGGATACTGAAGTTTTCACTTTAATTGGAAGTCTCCTCTGATAGATGAGAATTCTAAATATTGGGCAAGAGAATTCTGTTAATCATGATGCATTTGGCATGGATGCATTTGAATCTTCACTATCCCAAGTTCTTCATCCCAACCAGGAAAAATATAAATAAAAAGGCCAAAAACTCCAACCATGTATCCTATACCATACAGATGGACAAATAGTTTTATAAGGTAATAAATAGCATTCTCTTTCTTTGAAGCTTTGTTGTATTTAACATCATCTAATTTTAATAGCTGTCAGATATTGTACAGTTTCACTGGGGAAAAGATTTCACGTTTTGCTGATTTGTAATTGGCAATGCATTCTGAAGGTAAAGCTGTGAAAGACATTGGAGTTAAAGGGCTTATCCTCTGCTCAGGAAGCACACTGCATTTGCATTTTCCATAGCTCTCAGAATTAGGAGAGATATATTGTGTTTGCATGAAAGATAGCTGGAGAATTACTTCAATCCTTTTAAATACAAGTGGGTGAAAAACGCTGAATGGAAATGAGATTGGCCACTAAGCTGTGCAGTATGTGGAGGATATTATGGTAGGTTTTTGCACTGGAGTTACGTCATCCATAAAAAAAAAAATACCTTCTCAGTTATGTTGATTACCTTTTCAGAGGTTGACAGCTGCCTGCTCTGCTAAAAGATAAGGTTGGAGGGATGCACACTTTGCTGAATTGTGATAAAGATCATCTTATAAAATACTAATGTATAAGTACTGAAAACTCCATACTATTTATTATAAGCTCACCTAACCTTAGAAAACAGTTAATGTTTTAAATTTATTGTACTTATAAAATAAAATAAAGTTAATAAATAAAGTCTAAAGCTTAAATTTTGTACAATACATAACCTCTATCCTTTAGAAATCTTTCATCTGAAAATTTTAGCTAATCAATATTCATTTGTATCTGCTTCTCGATGACTTATCTTAAAAATTTGCAGATAGAAAGCTGGCAATCTAAATGTTACTTCTCCTGACTCATATTTATGCATTATATGGGAAGGAGGTTAAAACAAATTAATATATTTTATTAAAATCAATAATTATTAGTAGTAATAAGCAAAAAGCTTTTCCCCAAGCACGTAATAAATGTCATGTATTTACTTTTTTGATCGGTGAAAAACTCTTTAAGACAGGCAGGCTGTGAAAACGTGACTACAGGTGCCAGTATTCAAAAAATTCTCTTAGATCTTGACTTTAAAGGGTAGGCAGACATGTCCCTATCTGGAAAGGCCTGGTAAATTTGGAAAGAAACTAGTATTAACGTGTTTCCTTGGCAAATTTTATTTGTCAATGTTGTTTACAGGCTGTGAACTATCTCTCATTGCTCCTATTTTTTTCTGAAATACATATCTTCCACATTCATTATAATTTGTTATCTTTTGCTTTTTCTTTATTACTCTCTCATCTAATGCATCCTAATGCCATCCTTCCCTTCCTCCATTCTTCCTACTATCCCCCCACACTCGCCTCTCCCCAGATCCATTGCTCCTCCATTTTCTCTCAGAAAAGAACAGGTCTTCCACTGATACCAATGGAACATGGCATATAAAATTCCAATACAATTAACTGGAAACCCTCATATAAGAGTTTCCCAGCAACAATGCAACCCAGTAGGAGGAAAGGTGTCCCAAGAGCAGGCAAAGGAGTCAGTGACACCCTTCTCCTATTGTTAGGAGTCTTACAGAAAAACCCAAAACTAAACAACCATGTTGTATATTTAGAAGACCCAGCACAGATCCACACAGGCTGTGTTAACTGCTTCAGTCTCTGTGAGGCCCTATAAGCTCTGCTTAGTTGATTCTATGAGCAGTCTTCTACTGGTGTCCTTATTCCTCTGACTCCTATAATCCTTTTTCCCCTTCTTCCTCATGGTTCCCCTAGCTCTGCCTAATGTTTGGCTATGGTCCCTTCATCTGCTTCTAGCAGGTGCTGGAAGAAGCTTCTCTAGTAGTGATGGTTTAGGCACCAATCTATGCATATAACAGAAAATAATTAGGAATCATTTTATTGAGTTTGTTTTTGTTTATCTATTTGTTTTTGTTGTTTGTTAGTCATGTTTGGTTCTACCCTGGATCTCTGAGCCATAGAACCTCCAGATGTTGAAGTAGGTCTTGGGTCTCAAGTTAGACTAGTCATTGATTATCCGCTCCCACACACTCTGAGCCAGCATTGCTTCAGTACATCTTGCAGGCAAGAGAGGTTGTGAGTCAAAAGCTGTGTGGCTGGGTTAGTGTGCTCCATCACTGGGAACATAGTCTGGTTAAGAAACTTTTTCTTAAGAGAAACACAAGATAAGTCAAATTAAGTATCATACAAGAAAAGTATGTTTGATAAAGTACTATCAAACACCATGCATGGGATGAAGCATGTAGGCAATAAAAGACTGGATTTCAAAAGGTATGGGCCACAGTGAGTACCAATCACTGAATAGCCTACCTCTGAAACACACTTTAAGATAGGCACCTAGGCCAGTTATACAGTATGGCCCAATATTGGTAACAATATTGCCTCTTGACTATAATTTCATCTTCCTCTAGTCTTTACAAGCTTTTCAAACAATTTGATGCTCCTTGCCTTTCCTCTAAGAATTGCTTTTATTTATTGGTAAGAATTGCTCATTTACAATTAGATCCTATTTTATTCTATGGAAATTCTGAAACTATGTTTCCCTGTAAGTTGAATGTAAGTTTTCTATCATAACTTGAAAGGCAATGTAATTTAATCATACCACCAATAATATTATTATTAACTCATGCTGTACAGAATATAATCCTGGACATTACGTTCAGTTAAGCTAATGATTGTTTTAAACTGCTAAGTAATATTCCATTGTAAAAATGTACCACATTTTATTTATTCATTCTTCAGTTGAGGGTTGCTTCCAGTTTTTCAATATTATGACTAAAGCCACTATGAACAAAGTTGGACAAGTGTTCTTATGACAGAATGGACTTCTTGGTATACAACAAATAGCCGTAATAACATTATGAAGTTTACAAGCAAATGGATGCAACTGGAAAAAAAAATCATCCTGAGTGACATAACACAGACCCCAAAGATACACATGGTATGTACTGAACTATAAGTGGATATTAGCTGTTAATTAAAGTATAGCTATGTTGCAATCTACAGATCCAGAAAGGCTAAGAAACAAGGAGGACTTTGGGGAGGGGGACAAATGGATCTCCTTGGGGGGGTGATTTTGCAGGTGGACTGGGGATGAATGGTGACTGGAACAGGCAGGATCAGATGAGGGGAAATTAGAGGACAGAGTAAATGAAATTGGGGGGCATTTGGAAGGCAATGTGGAAACCCAGTGCAATGCAAACTCCCAGTAATCTACAACAGTGTGGAGCATACTGAGCCTTAAACAACTATCTTTTTTAACCAGGGAAGTCATCCAGTGGTAGAGCCATGACACCAAGCCAGACACAAAATCTTCAACCTACAACCTGAGGCTGTGGTCAAGATATATTTTATGAAAGAAGATTAAATAAAAGAAGAAGATAAAAATTACATTTGGACATGGTACCTGTAGGTTTGATTGAGGAAACTGGGCCAATATCAAGAAAATAGTGTAAAATGCAAAATGTTGCTTTAGGATGTCATTTTATTACACTGATTAACATATAAATATTATTTTAAAATGAGATTAGGTATTTTTTTCAATCTTTCTTCACTAGAACAATTAGGAATTTAGTCTGGATGAAAATGTTTTGGCACTAATTTCTAGCTTCAATGTTTCATGTGACAAGCAGACGGGGTTGCTTTTTTAAATATGCAATCAGGGTCTTTATTAAACACTGCATCTCACAATAGTCCCTATCATATCAAGCTCCTCAGCTCAAGGGAAACTCTAGTGATTGAGGACATATATTGATAGCTATATCAACTACCATGTTATGCTATCACCCTGTGATAGCAGCTTCTTTAACCAAGATCGAGAACAGCCCATTAGGCATAATAAGAAGACAATTTGACAATATGAGAATTTAATTTTCCCGTAGGATCTCTATTCCTAGTAATGTGTCTTTGACCAGGTTTGGAGTATCAGGCAGGGGACAGATCCATGACGTAGGTATATCCAATCAGACTGTAGTTGGTTTCTCCAGTTAATGCTACTATTGGATCAGTGGGTACAAAGTACCTGGTGAGTTACTATTATAACATACAGAGTTCACTGTTTGAGTTTTTGTCCCTATTATCCTGCATACCACCTTCCAGCATGAAAGTTACACAGTATTAAGAGAGTTTCCTGGACAGTTTCAGATTGATACCTTAATGTCCTGCAATTAGAGTGGATCCTGTATTCAGTAATAGGGTATTATAATTTACATGCCATGGGTTAGGTACCAAAAATAAGGCTACTGGGCTCTGTCATGTAAGCAATTTTAGTTATGATTGTTGAACACCTGAATCTATTGATTAGGTATATATTTTTAAATTTTTTCAGTTCTAGTGATGCATCTGAGTTGATACGTTTATTTTTATTTTCTTTATAATTAGTGCATGTACTAGCAAGATAGTTTGGACAGATCTTTATAATGTTGAGTAATATTCCTAACTTTTTTACAAAGAGCTTGTCTGGGCTTAGTTTCTCTTATAATTTGTGTTTGGAAATATTTGACTTTAGTATGAAACAACATCTCAATTCTGAGCTATGAGGACTCATGAAACAAGTATAGTGTTTATCAGATTTTAAAACAAATTCCCTAGATATGTCACCAGTGTATAGTAACAATGCAACAATATACAATCTATCTGAGAACAGATATCTTTGTCATTTAATTGAAATTTATGATAATTTACTAATGTCAAAGGTTATACTCTTTCCTGGGATATGCAATGTGAATTCTCTAGATTTAATTTTCATGGAGTTTGTAATGTTGTCGGGAAAGTTATGTATCTGATAGATCAATATACTTAAAATAGAAAAGACAGATTGTAAGGAGCAAGCTATACTTGGGAGCATAATTCAGTTAGGAGATCAAGCATGTTGGGATCTGAAGATTAATTTGCAATAATTATCTAAACATTATTGAGTGAATCATTAGGCTATTTTAAAACAGATATTTTCCAAACATGTGGCATGATATTTTCAAGAAAAACCTGTATGGGAAAATAATGTTCTCGAAAGCATGTAAAGATTCTTCAAGGTAGTTGAGGACACACCACTTGGGATTTAGCAGCCTCTAACAGATTAGACACAGGTGTCTGAGCTTTGTTCACACTTGCACAGCAGATAGAGAAGCTCTGGGAGCAGGGACTGGTGAAGGCCACTGGTAAAAACATTATGGATTGCTTCCTTGTGCACTCCTCTGCTGATCATATCTTTGATCACTTTGAGGAGTTTCCTCCTTTTCAGGAAGAGCAAAAGTCATTGAGTCATGACTTCTCTCTGTAGCAAAATAATCAAGCAATTTGCCATGTTCCAGCTGTAATACCTTGAAGTTTCTTCCACACAGAAAATCTTTTTCCTGCCTCCAAGACTCTGTCCTCATATTAGAGATGCATTAAGTTCCATGGAAATGAGTAAAGCTAACCTTGATCCTGAAATTAGTAACAAATATATCACATGACAAAAGCTATCAGTCCTCCATAGACAGTTCTATCCCTCCCTCCCAAGGACACAAGGCTACGTTGCTTCATAGAGCCTTTTTTCTTTTCTTTTTAATATTTCTTTTTTTTTTTTTAGTTTGAGATGCCCATGAAACTAAGTTGTTGCCAAGACCTTCTTGACTGATCTAAACCATTATCTGGGTGCTCTTCTCCAGGTTCCTTCTCTATTTTTGTTGCTACCTACCTCTGACTCTGACTCTTTTCAGCCTGGAAGCTGTGCATGGAAGACGTGAGAGCTATTGCTAGTCTAAGTCATTACTGGTTGCCCCACGTCACCTCACCTCTCACCACCTTACCACATACATTACCCGTTAATGCTAATACCTGATCCCTGAACTATTACTAAAACAATTATATATTTGATAGCTTAACTCTTTGTATTTTCTTAAATGTTTAATCTATCTATTGGCTACTTCATCTTAAATTACCTTACTGATTCAAAAATCTCAAAATTGTCATCTACTTTAGAAAATACTCATTATGAGGAAATGTGTTTGTTACTTGTTAATATAGCTGTCCTCTAAGCAGTTAAGGTGCTATGATAAAATCAAAAGTTAATCTCTTATATGTTGCTTCCTTTATAGTCAATGATATTTTAAGTATGTCCAAGTAATTCCTGTAGGTTTAGTGAGATTATTCTTAGCCCCATGGGCAAAATAACTCTTTTTGAATGGGGAGGTCTCTTCTCGGGTACCACTTTCTGATCTAAGGGTCCCACCCATCTTATTCAAATGTTTAAAATTCATGAAATCAAGTTTTTAAAGCACTTTTCTACAACTCTTCAAATAATAATTCCAAGTGGAAAGATCTAATTTGAATCTGTAATTGTCTCTTTTCTACTTCAATACATTTTATAGAACTATGATGGACTTTAGTGCTTTGTTCTGAAACATTGTTATCCCATTTTCATATAAAAATTTAAACATTCAAAAAGATAAACCTATTTAAGAATCATAGCACAATATAGTACTAAAATATATGTGTACCTAATTAGAAAATTAATACTAATCATGACTACAATTTTTCTAAAGTGTTCTGTAGGAACCCTGATTTTTAACATTCTCTATACCAGGAACAACTTAAAGTACTGAACAACCTTTGGCATAGCTAACCACATATAAAAGGTTTCTATGTTCATTTTTCCTTTGAGAGACGTATTTCATTTGTTTCCAGTTTCTGGCTATTATGAATAAAGCTTCTATGAACAGAGTTGAGCAAGTGCCCATGTAGTCAGAAGGAGCTTCCTTTGGATATATGCCCAGGAGTGATATAGTTGGGTCTTGTAGATTAATTCTCAATTTTCTTAGTAGTACCATATTAATTTCCATAGCGGTTGTATAAGTTTGCATTCCCATCAGCAATAGAAAAATGTTCCTAATGGATAAAGTGATACATTTACACAATGGAGTATTACTCAGTTGCAAAAAAAAAATAGTAATAACATCATGAAATTTGCAGGATGGAACTAGAAAAAAATCATCCTGAGTGATGTAACTCAGACCCAGAAAGACAGCAATGCCATCTACTCATGTATAAGTGGATATTAGCTGTAAAGTAAAAGATAATCATGGTATAATCCACAGACTTAGAGAGGCTAAGTAATAAGGAAGGTTCAAGAAGGGGATGCATAAGTCTTCCTGCAAAGGGGAAATAAATAGATTTTGCAGGAGGACTAGGAATGAATGGAGTTGAGAACAGGCAGGATCAGGTTGGTGGAGGATGGAAGGAGAGAGGCCTGTATAGGTCTGACCTAGTTCCTCTGCAAATGTCTTATAGTTGTACATCTCAGTGCTCTTGTGGGACTCCTCACAGTGGGAATAAAGGCTTTCTCCAACTCTTTTGCCTGCTCTGCGGACCCTTAACCTTTCTCCAACTTGCTTTGTCCAGCCTTATTATGTAGTGATGTGTCTAATCTTATTGCAATTTGATATGCCATGTTCGTTTGATATTCTTGAAAGGCCTGCCACTTTCTGAAGGGAAACAAAAGAGATGTGCAATCAGAACACAAGTATGCAGGGAGCCTGGGAGGAAGGAGAGGATGGAGGGGAAATGATAGAAGGGATGTAATATATGAGAGAAAGATAAACAAAAATTTTAAAATTTAAAGAGATTTTACATGATATTACTCTAAAAATACAGACATATTTGCTTTCTTATTTTATATTTGTTTGGATAATCATAAAATAAAAAAGTAAACTCACAAATTTTTACTTTCATTAATTATAGTAAAATTAGTAATATATCCTAATATACTTACTATCAAAAGAATTTATAACTGTTATTTTTTGATGCAAAATATTAAAGTGGGAAATAAATCTTGTTATAAAATACATTTCATTTATTTTTGTTGTTTTTAGTTTTATTGAAAATATATTTCTTCATGTAGGATATTCTGATTATGATTAAATACCCCCAACTATTCCTCACCTTCCATCCAAATCCAAACCATTTCCTGCTTTTCCATCAAACACAATCAAGCATCTAAAGAAAATTAATTAAATAAAATAAGACAAACCAAAAGCAATCCAGAATAAGACAAAACAAACAAGAAAAAAGCGAGAAAGAAAAAAGTACAAGAAGCACATATAGACACAGAGTTACACACATGTATACATGCAAGCATCCCATAAAAATACAAACTGGAAGGTATATTATATATGCAAAAGATCTGTAAGGAAAAACCTGCCTGATAAAAACATTTTCAAGCAAAAGCCTCCAAAATGTCATTGAGTTCATTTTGTGTTAGCTATCTACTGCTGACCATCTGACCTGTCCTTAAGAATTAGTTGTATTCCCAGTGATACTTCATTGGAGAAAACTAACTTTTCATTTGGAAGTAGATGTCAATTAGAGATAGTTTCTAGGTTAGGGATGGGGACTTTTGCTCACAATTCCTCTTTGCACTGTGATCTCATGTGTTGGAGATCTATGTAGGACCTGTGTGTGATGCCACAGTCTCTATGAGTTCATGTAAGTGTTGGTCCTGCCATATCTAGGCCTTGTTTCTTTTACTGTCTTTCTTACTTTTCTTCTGAAGGCTTCTTTGAACCCTGAGGGGAGATAATGATGACTACATCCAATTTAGAACTAAGTGTTCTAAGGTTTCTCATTCTCTGCATGTTGTCTTGCTGTGACTCTCTATTTATTCCCATATACTGCAGATGGAAGCTTGAGCTTCAACCAATGATGGCTGAGAAAGAATCTGATCTATATCAGAATGTCATAGTCATTTTATGGCTACATATCTTTAATAGAACAATAGTACTTAGTTTTTCCCTAGGTCCTGGGATATCTGTAATTTGGTTCTTGGCTACCCAAGAAGTGTCAGGAATGGTTTCCATCTCATGAGGTAAGCTTAAATCAAATCATATATTGGTTATTTACTCCCATGAGCTTTGTGCCATTATTGCACTAGAACATCTTGTAGACACATTATCTTTGCAAACTAAAAAAATTGTAGGTGGGTTGGTGTTTACTTTTCTTCTTTGATAGCAAAGAGAGTACCTTCTAGTCTCTTATGATTATGGTTATCTTTTACTATCATTTTGATAACTTTATGCATGCAAGCACAGGCTTGCAAACACACAATAAGATGCAATCAGCAGTACACATTTCATGATCAGGCAGCAGAAACCCAAGCTTCCAAACACAAAGCAATGATAAGTGGACATCAACTTTATTACCAAGATTTCATCACTTTACCTGAGATTCACGCTCTGAAAACATGTACTATGTCAATAACATGTACAATTTATATATGATAATTAAAGCTGTTTAGAATTCAACACATTTGATTCTTTCTCATTCTTTTCATATGGTGACTTTGAAATCTACATTCCAGAGACTCATTAAACATTCATCTTGACTAATATATTTAAGGTATCTACAAGGTCATGACCATGTATAATATCTCCCTTTATTTTGCAATAGAAGTTTTTTTCCTCTTTCTCTCTTTCTCTCTCTCTCTCTCTCTCTCTCTCTCTCTCTCTCTCTCTCTCTCTCTCTCTCTCTCTCTCTTCTCTCTCTCTCTTCTCTCTTCTCTTCTTCTTCTTTTTTTGGATGTTTTTATTGGATATTTTATTTACATTTCAGGTGTTATCCTCTTTTCTCATTCCCCACCCACCCAGGAACCCCCTATCTCATCCCCCCTCTTCCTGCTTCTATGATGTTCCCCCACCCACCCACCCACTCCTACCTCCTCACCCTCGAATTCCCCACATTGGGCATCCATCCTTCATGGGACCAAGGATCTCCTCTCCCACCTATGCCCGACAAGGCCATCCTCCCTTACATATACAGCTGGAGACATGGGTCCCTCCCTAAGTGCTCCCCGGCTGGTGGTTTAGACCCTGGGAGCTCTGGTTGGTTGGTATTGTTGTTCTCCCCATGGGGCTGCAAACCTTTTCAACTCCTTGGATATTAGCCCAAAAGCTCCAATACAACGCACAAACCACATGAATCTCATGAAGAAGGAATTCCAAAGTGTGAGTGACTTGGTCCTTCTTAGAAGGAATAACAAAATACTCATGGGAGCAAATATGGAGACAAAGTGTGGGACAGAAACTGAAGGAGGGGCTGTCTGGAGACCATTCCACCTGGGTATCCATCCATGTGCAGTCACCAAAGGTAGATGCTGATGTGGATGCCAGGAAGTGCATGCTGACAGGAGCCTGATATAGCTGTCTCCTTAGAGGTCTGCCAGAGCCTGATATACATAGAGAGAAGACTAATGGTTATATTTTTAATGTAACTTTTAACTTCTTTTTTGAAAACTGTAATGTTAATTCTCCTAAGCAGATTTTTATTCTCATGCCTTGATTGAGTTTAGGATGAAAAATTTCTTGGTATTTATAGGCATTATTCAGAATCTTGAATATATAACCTGTGTGTGTGTGTGTGTATGTGTGTGTGTATGTGTGTGTATATATGTGACTCTACATATGTGTGTGTTTGTGTGTGTGACTCTACATATATGTGTGTATGTAAATGTATTGTGCTGGTACATTGGTATACATTTTCATACAAGTGGATGCCAAAGGTCAACTTAGGCTGTCTTGCCTCAGGAGATATTCACTTTCTTTATTGAGATAATGTTTCTTATTGACCTGTAGCTTGCTTAATAGGATATTGTGAATGATAACAGTTTTCACTGGTTAGGTTGTCTCCACCTACTCAGCTAGGATAACAAGACTGTGCCAGCATGTTTGACTTTTTTATGAGAGTTCTTAGTATTTGCATCAGTTTCTTATGCTTGAATGACAAGTTCCTATTTAAATTAGTTATTTTTAATATCCTTTAAAATATATTTTATTCAGAAATTATATTTAAAAAAATCTTTGAAAACATGTGGGCTGTACTTTTCTGCTTGTTGAATCAACCATTCATTATTAAGTTCATGTCAATGACCAAATCAAGTGATTTCTTACATTGAAACTAAACCCAGATTTCTAAAGAATTCCAGTACACACACACACACACACACACACACACACATACACACATGTGTGTGCACACACACAAATGCAGTATACAATAGACTTGTGTATTGCATGAAGTTGTCACTCTTCAATAAAACGCTGATAGTCTATTAGCTGAGGCAGGAAACAGGAGGTGGGAGAGAAAGGACACTCTCTGGTAGGGAGAGAAGAACTCTGGGATGAATTCAGATGTAGGAAGAGGTGTGCTCTGAATCTGAGGAGATAGACCCATACAACTGAGAGAAGGTAACCAATGCTATCATTGAAAACAATCACAGGCCTTACATCCTGAAGGAAGGGACTGTGTAAGGTCACTATAAGGTTCTCTTCTGACTCATTTCTTTCATGTGAAGGAAACATGTCTCATTATTCAAAGCAATATACTTTAATGTTATTTTTTTTAGTATTACTAAAAGAAAATAATTTCAAATTTCTGTTTTCTGATTTTTTACTCTGGTAAAGTACTTGAAAGTGTGCATAGGGTTATATGCAAATGGTTATTGATATTTTACCACAATGGAAAGCAGGAGCAAAATGCATTTATCAATAAGACATCAATAAAACATATCTCCGTAGACTATATCATATAGTCATTACGTTCATGCTGCGCAGAGATGTAAATCAGAACAATGGAAATGTTGTGTATTGATTGTAACACTGCACATCAGGGTTACATTTGCCAAAGTTCACTGAACTGTCAGCTATATGTTTTATTGTGTGTTGTTTTATATCAATAATGAAAAAAATAAAAGAAACAATAGTTCCTGATGTGAAGAAACTTATTATTAGAAAAGGAGCAAGCTAGGAATTGATAATACCTAAAAAAAACAATCAATTTTATAAATGGACTGTGGTATTGTAGAATATATATTTTTCTTCACCATTGGTCCCAGCATGAATTGTCTAAGTGTTTAAAATACTTTATTTTGTTCGGAGAACTCTCTATATATTACAAGCTGATACTGGACTAGATCATGCAGCAAACGAGTGACTTCCATACAAAGTTAAATTTTCATTTGTGTTATGTGATATTCAATAGAGAGATTCCCCATTTTGATAGCTTCAGTATGTGACTCCTGTTTGGAATTCTGAGGCACTTTTAGAAATCATGACTTAGCTAACACTAGGAGAGGAGAATGACTGGAGATTTGTAGTGATTCCTAGTGACTAATGGTGACATGAGTAAGGCCTATGTAATGAAGCCTTCTTAAGATCTCTAAAGAACGACGTATTAGTATTTTCTGGATAGCTCAATATGTGGATTCTGTTAGAAAGTAAGCCTGAAAGGGATGGGAATATCCAGAGCTCTTTCCAGATGTGCTATTCCATTTTTCATTGATGTGAAAATATTAAAGAAGAAAATATTAAGTGAGGATTGTTTTGGGATTTCGCTTTGAGAAGTTTCAGACTACAGACTTTTAGTGATTAGGCTTCTGGGCTCAAGTGTGAAGGAACAGGACATCTTCATAGGAGAATTGTGGAGAAAAGCCTCATTTCAAGGCATCTGGAAGAAGACAATCATTGAAGAATATATGGTGATAAAACTATTTAGCTACAAGACATTTATCTTTTATCAGGTGTTTGGTATTTTCTTGGGGTGTGGTTACACCTCTATTTTGTCTTAATTGCTGTGTTATTTATTAAGTGACTATTAACATAGGGCAGAGAAAATACTTTGGTTTATTCAGTATTTCTATACATACATGAACAGACATACATACACATATGTATATAAATATATTATACATATGAACGCCATGGATATTATCTATAAATAAATGTATTTTAATATATTTTCTCTATATATTTTTATATGGCATTACTTTGACATCATAATTAATTGAGATTATTGGTAGAAGTTATATCACAATGGAGAATGGAACATTAGAGAAATGGAGGTCATCACTTCCTGATAAATTTATTTCTTTTCAATTTGGATTTTTCATAAGCATTCATTCATGGAGCATTTTTAAAAACAGCACCAATGAAAACAGCACAGGAAAAACAACCACAAAGTGAAACAAACAAACAAACAAACAAACAAACAAAAAACATGAAAATGAGATCTCTCTACATTATATCCTTACAATAACTGATAGTTTTAGGGATATGGCTCTAAAACTAGTACCCCAAACTAGGATTACTTGTCTCCAATACACGATGTATATTGCTATTCTTGCATAATTATCACAGGAAAGCTAGTCATAAATGGTCAGTTTTATTACAGCCGGTTATATTCTTGCAATCACTGGATGTGTGCTGGGAAGTGAACATAAGCCACAACAGGATGAAACACTCAGGAGGATGCTATAAAACCTGGGTATCAAGATTAGAATGTTCTCTAGCAGATCCCCGAAGATCTCTCTGGAGTGCCTTTCACGCTGCTTAATATTTTACCCTCCGATTGACCTCAATTACCAGATATGGGCACATTGCCACTCTGTGATTTGGAGCTCATTGCTAGGCCCTAGCAGTTTCCCTGGACAAACAGATGAAAATGTCTACAACGCATAAAGCAAACAACAGACTCTGTGTGATTTGGTAAGATGTACTTATATACAGAAATAGATTTTAGGGAAATGTTTTAGTATATGGTTAGATATTAACAGAACATAGGTTCATTATATTGATACCTGAATATAAAAAGACGAAGTACAATGTCATCCTAATCACAACTGGCAAGTTGGATCAAAACTTAACAAAAAAATTAAGTATGTATAACTGTTAAGACCCAGTACCCCATCCCCAGAGAACCATCTGTAAAGAGAGACTACAAATTTTCAATGACCATGCTTAATTTTTTTAAAACAAAACAACATACCAGGGACATGAGCTGGCTGCCATTACAGAGCCAGAAAGAGGCCCTGTTTTGTTTGCTAACAAGTCAACACCACTGGGAAACTTCATATTCATGGTGCAAGGACTAAACTCAAAGGGTTATGATAAACTGATAGTGTCAGAACCAACCACAAATAAGCTGATTACCATGGAAAATTTAAAGCAAAACAAACTAGAAAACGGAGGACTACCCATCTCTTACTATCAGGAATGTGCACAGCAGCTGCTGGTAGTCTCCAAACACAAGCAGATCAACAGAAAAGGGAAAATGTTGTGGATGAGCCCAAATTCTGAATCTTGGCATCTATCTGAATTTAGCATAGAGAGCATCAGCATGAATTCAAATATGTGTGAATCACAGTAATCATCCGAAGTGCTAAATCACACAAAGTGCTAAATCACTCACTTGATAATTTATCCAAGCTACCAAACCACTGTGGTCACTGTGGTGTGAATTCTGTGGTGCTTTGCAGAGTCAGACTTCTAATGACTCAGGTTTAACATGCACACACACAAATACACACACAATACACACACACACACACACACACACACACACACACTTATCCTTTCTAATAATCCACTGTACTATCTGTAAGATAGGTGGTATATTAAAGAAAAGTCAGCCATTTGGGTATATGAATCAAAATTATTGGTAAGGGCTTAAAATAAAATTAAGTTGAAGAGGAAGACCTTGCCTACGCAGATATCTTTATCTATATTTTTCTGAAATAGTTTCAAAACCAGTCTTTCATTAATATCAAATTCCATTTTCAGTTAAGTATTTTCATGTGAAATGCAGGAATCCAGTTTTAATCCACATATGATCAGTCAGGTTTCACAGCACTATTTATTAAAGAGACTTTATTTCTTTCTATTTATTATTTTTACTTAATTAATTGGCTTTACATTCCAACTGTAGTTTTCCCTCTCTCCTGTCCTGTCATGTCATCTTACTCACTTCCATTCCCCTCCCTTCCATCCATTACTCCTCCATTTTTCTTCAGAAAACAGGAAGTATCTCATGCATATCAATCGGCCTTGGCATATTAAGTTGCAGTAAGACTAGGTGCCTCTTCTCCTATTGAGGGTACATGAGTCAGCCTAGTTAGGGGAAAGGGATTCAGAGGCAGGCAACAGTGAGAGGAGACACCTTCTGTTACAGCTGTTAGGAGTCCCACTTAAAGATCAAGTTATATAACTGAAATATACATGCAAACGGCTAGGTTAGTCTCATACATGCTCCTGGGTTGGTAGCTTAGTCTTTGTGTGACCCTATAGGAATAGGGTCAGGTGAGTTGATTCTGTAGGTTTTATTATGGTGTCTTTTGATTAGTCTTGCTCCTCCCCCTCTTCTACAGGATTCTGCGAAGCTCCTACTAATATTTGACAGTGGGTCTCTGTATCTATTTTCATCAGTTGCTAGATGAAAGTTCTCTCATGAAAGTTATACTATGCTCCTGTCTCCAAGTATAGCAGAATATCATTATGAGTGTCAGGGGTGGGCTTCCTCTCATGGCATGGGTCTCTAGCTGAGCCAGTCATTGGTTGTCCACTCCTTCGAACTCTGCTCCATCTTTACTTCAGCACATCTTCTAGGCCAGATAAATTGTGGGTCAACGGTTTTATGGCTGGATTGGTGTCCCAATACCTCCACGGGAAATCTTGCCTGGTCACAGGAGATGACCAGTTTATACTTCATATCTCCAATTGCTAGGAGTCTTAGCTAAAATCACTCTGGCCTTTTCCATGCCTATGTTTCTATCTTGTTTCAGAGATCCACCTCCATTCCAGTTGTCTCGCCCAGTACTAACTCTTTCCTTCCACCTGATCTCTCCTGTTTCCATGCCCCTCACAATCCTAAACAGCACCCTCTCAGGTCGACCTATAATATCTATTCTAGTATCCTTCTCAGTGAGATTCAAGTCTCCTACTTTGAACCCTCCATATTACTTAGCATTTTGGGGTCTGTGAATTGGAGCATGGTTATCCTTCACTTTACAGCTAAAATTCACTTATAAGTGAGTACATACCATGCTTGTCTACCTAGGTTTGTATTACATCACTCAGGATAATCTTTTCTAGTTCCATCCATTTGCTTGCAAAATTCCTGCTGTTATTGTTTTAATAGCCAAGTAATCCTCTATTGAGTAAATGTTTTTTCTTCCATTCTTCAGTTGAGGGACATCTAGATTGTTTCCAATTTTTAAATATTATGAATAAAGGTGCCATGAGCATAGATGAGCAATATCCTTATTCCCTGATAGAACCTCCTTGGAGTATCTGTTCAGGAATGGTATAGCTGGGTCTTGAGGTAGAACTAATCTTAATTTTCTGAAAAACCAACAGGTTGATTTCCAAAGTGGTTGTATAATTTGCACTCCCACAAGCAATGGAGGAGTGTTCCCCTTCCTCCACATCCTCTCCAGCATGAGCTGTGACTTGAGTTTTTTGATCTTAGTCATGCTGACTGGTGTAAGATGGAATTTCAGAGTCCTTTTGATTTGCATTTCCATGATGACTAAGAATGTTGAACATTTTTTTTATGTGCCTCTTGGCCACTAGAGATTCTTCTGTTGAGAATTCTGTTTATATCTGTGCATCTCTGTTTAAATGGATTATTTGGTGTATTGGTGTCTAGTTTATTAATTTCCTTATATAGTTTTGATATCAGCCCTTTGTCTGATCTGAGGTTAGTGAAGATCTTTTCCTGTTCTATAAAATGCTGCTTTGTCCTTTTGACAGTGTCTTTTGTCACACAGATGATAAGTTTCATTAGGTCCCATTTGTTAATTGTTGTGCCTGAGCTATTGGTGTTCTGTTCAGGAAGTCGTATCCTGTACTAATGAGTTCAGGGTTATTTCCCACTGTCTCTTATATCAGATTTAGTGTATCTGGTTTTATATTAGGTTCTTTGATGCACTTGGACTTGAGTTTTGTGCAGGATAGTAGACATACATCTACACATCTTCTACAGGCAGATATTAATATGATAAGCATCATTTGTTTAAGATGTTTTCTTTTTTCTATTGTATAAGTTTTGTCAAAAAATAAGTGTCCATAGGAGTGCGGATTTACTTTTGGGTCTTTAATAGATTCCACTGGTCAACCTGACTGATTTTATGCTAATACCACATTGGCTTTTTGTTTTATTTGTTCCTTTGTTTGTTTGTGTTTCATTACTATTGCTCTGTAGTACAGCTTGAAATCAGGAATGGTAGTAGCTTCAGAAGATCTTTTATAGTGCAAGATTGATTTAGATATTGTGGGTCTTCGGTGTTTATTTGTTTGTTTTCCATATGAAATTAGGTATTGATATTTTGAAATCTGTGTTGGGATTTTTATGGGAATTACCTTGAATCTGGAGATTGCATTTTATAAAATGGACAAAACCTACTTATCTATTAATATGGAAAATCTTTTCATCTTATGATAGCATCTTCAATTTCTTTTTTCAGAGATGCAATGTTCTTATCATGCATGTCTTTCACTTGCTTAGTTACATCAAGATATTTAATAATATTTGTGGCTCTTGTGAAGAGTGTTGTCCCCTAATTTCTATTTCAGCCCACTTATCATGTGTATACAAGAGGTCTACTAAATTTTTTAGTTAATTTTGTATCCAGCCATTTTGCTGAATGTGTTTATGAGCTGTAGGAGTTCCCTGGTAAAAAGTTTTGAGGTTGTATATGTTTATTCCTCATATCATCTGCAGATAGCAATAATTTGACATCTTACTATCCAGTTTGTATCCTGTTGATCTCCTTTAGTTGTCTTGTTGCTCTAGCTAACACTTCAAGTCCTATATTGAATAGATACAGAGAGATTAGACAATATTATCTTGGTCCTGATTTTAGTGGAATTGCTTTAAGTGTTTCTTTATTTAATTTAATGTTGGCTATCAGATTTCCGTAAATGTCCTTTATTCTTTTTAGATCTAAACCTTTGAACTATGATCTCTTCAAGGCTTTTTTTCATTTTACTTATTTACTCACTTTACTTCCAATCACTGTTCACCCTCCCAGTCTCTCTCTCTCCACTCTGTCCCCCAACCATCCCTTCTCCACTGAAAGACTGGAGGCCTCCCTGGGTATCCCCACTCTCTGGCACATCAAGTCTCTACAGGAATAAGCACTTTTTCTCCCACTGAGATCAGGCAAGAAAGTTCAGCTAGAAGAATATATCTAAAAGACAGGCAACAGCTTTTGGGATAGGCCTGTCCCAATTCAGGACCACATGAAGATCAAGTTGCACAACTGCTACATCTGGGCTAGGGACCTATGTCCAGCCCATGTATGCTTTTTGGTTGGTATATATATATATATATATATATATATATATATATATATATATATATATACCAATATATGGAAGAATGCAGGAAATGTTCTTAGGTAAGTACATTGTGGAATTTGTTGTAAATATCCTTGTTGCCAAGGAGATACAAGATACCTCTGGAAATGATGTGTAAAACAGATTTCTGTGGGATGGTGAAGCATCTTTTGGTATATGCCTAGAAGTGGTATTGAAGTAGAACTATTCCCAGGTTTCTGAGAAATAACCAAATTGATTTTCAATGTGGTTGAAAAATGGAGGAGTGCTCCTCTTGTCACACATCCTTGTCATCATGTGCTACCACTTGAGTTTTTGATCTTAAGCATTCTGACCTATGTAAGATGAAATCTCAGAGTTGTTTTGATTTGCATTTTCCTGATGAGAAAGGACTTTGAACATTTCTTTTAGTGCTTCCCTACCATTTAAGATTCCTCTGTTGAGAATTCTGTTTAGCTCTGTACCCCATTTTTTAATTAGGTTATTTGAGTTGTTGCTATCAAACTTCTTGAGTTCTTTATACATTTTGGATATAAGCCTTTTGTCAGCTTTAGGGTTGGTGATGTTTCTTTCACAATTTTTCAGCTGCCATTTTATCCTAATGACAGTGTTTTTTGCCTTACAGAACTTACTCCTTTCCGTGATCTCCCATTTGTCAATTGTTCATCTTAGATCCTCAGGCATTGGTGTTCTGTCATGAAATTGTCTTTTATATGAATAAGTTCAAGGTTATTTTGCACTTTCTATTCTGTTAGGTTTAGTGTATCTGGTTTTATATTAAGGTCTTTGATAAACTTGGACTTGAGTTTTGGGCAGGGTGATAGATAGGAATCTATTTGCATTCTTCTACCTGTAAACATCCAGTGAGACCAACACCATTTGTTAAAGATTCTTTCCTTTTTTGTATGGTTTTGCCTTCTTTGTCAAAAACAAGTGTGCATTAGTCTGTGGGTTTATTTCAGGGTCTTTGATTTTATTCTGTTCATGATTTTTTCTGTTCCTATAGCAATATCATACAATTCTTTTATTATTGCACTTTAGTACAGCTTGAAATCAGGAATTGTGATACCTCCAGAAGTTCTTCTATGGTTTAGTATTGTTTTAGCTATCCTGGGTTGTTTTTTTTTTTTTTCCATATGAAGTTGAGAGCTACTTCTGTCAAAGTCTATAAAGAATTATATTGGAAATTTGATGGAAATTCCATTGAATCTGTAAATTGCTTTTGGTAAGAAAATTTAATTTTCCCTATGTTAATCCTACTGATCCATGAGTATGGGAGATCTTTGTATATTCTCATATCTTCCTCGTTTCCTTCTTCAGCAACTTGAAGTTCTTGTCATATAGGTCATTCACTTGCTTGGTTAGAGTTACACCAAGATATTGCACATTTTTGTGGCTATTGTAAAGGGCATTATTTCCCTAATTTCTTTCTTGGCCCATTTGTTATTTGACTAAAGGAGGTCAACTGATTTCACTGGGTTAATTTTGTATCCAGGTACTTTGTTGTAGGTGTTTATTAGCTATAGGAATTCTCTGGTAGAATTTTTAAGGTTGCTTATGCATACTATCATATCATCCTTATAATAATAATTTTACTTCTTCCTTTCTAAATTTTATCTACTTGAGCTCTCTTAGCTGTCTTCTTGTTTTAGTTAGAACTTCAAGTACTATATTGAATTGATAGCAAGAGTGGACAGCCTTGTCTTATTCCGATTTTAGTGGAAATGCATTATGTTTTTCTCCATATAATTTGATGTTGGCTATTGACTTGCTTTATATTGGTTTTATTATGTTTAGGTATGCAACTTGTGTTCATGATCCCTCTAATACTTTTAATATAAATGAATGTTGTATTTAATCAAAGATTTTTTAGTGTCTAATGAGATAATCATGTGATTTTACATTGATTGATTTTTGTATATTGAACCATTCCAGCATGCCTGGAATGAAGCCTACTTGACTTTGATTGGTGATATCTTTGATTTGTTCCTGGGTTTAGTTTGTGAGTATTTTACTGAGTCTTTTTTTGCCTCAATGTTCATAAGAGAAATCAGTCTGAATTCTCTTTCTTCGTTAAGCCTTTTTGTGGTTTAGTTATCAGGCTGACTGTGGCTTCTTAAAGTGAGTTTGGCAGTGTTCCTTTGGTTTTATTTTGTGGAATTGTTTGAGGAGTATTGATATTAGCTCCTTTTGAAGTTCTGGTATAATTCTTCACTAAAACCATCTGGCTCTTGCCTTTTTGGGTTGGGAAATCATCCATTTCATTTTGATTTTCCAATTTTGTAGAGTACAGAGTTTTGAAGTATGACCAAATTTTTTTGAATTTCTTTGTTGGCTCTTGTTTTGTCTCCCTTTTAATTTCTGATTTTGTTTATTTGGATACTTTCTCTTTGACTTCTGGTGAACTTGACTAATGGTTTGTCTTTCCTGTTGATTTTCTCAAAGAATCAGCCCTTGGCTTTGTTGATTCTTTGTATTGCTTACTTTGTTTCTAATTGATTGATTGATTTCAGTCCTGATTTTATTTCCTACCTCCTCCTTCATTTTGGTGTGTTTACCTGTTTTTATTTTTCCTAGAGTTTTTTCTGAAAGTCTTTAATTTCTTTATTTTTTTCCTTTACCCCATAGTCATTGAATAGAATGTTGCTCAATTTCTGGGAGTTTGTAGGCTTTTTGTTGTATCAGTTGATATTGAAGTCCAGCTTTAATCCATAGTGGTCTTAGAAGATAAAGGGGATTCTTTCCTTTTTTATTTTTTCTTTTGTTCTGTAGACTTGCTTTGTGTCTGAGTACAAGTTCAATTTTGAAAAAGCTTCCATCAGGTCCTGAGAAAAAGTTACATTCGTTTGTGTTTGGGTGAAATGTTCTGAACCTATCTGTTAGGTCCATTTGAGTCATAATGTGTTAGTTCAATTATTTCTCTGGTTTGTGTCTATAAGGCTGACTTATCAATTTGTGATAGGGCTGTTCAAGTCTTCCAATATTAATGAGTGTTTTAAACTTTAGTAATGTTTCTTTAATGAATGTAGGTACCCTTGCATTTGAGTCACATGTATTCAGAATTGAGATGTCTTGGTGGATTTTTTTTCTTTGATGAATAAAATACCTTCCCTATTTTTTAGTTAATTTTGATTGAAAGTCTATTTTATTAGGTATTAGAATGGCTTCTCCAGCTTGCTCATTGGGTCTCTATACTTGTAAAAGATTTTCCCAGTCCTTTACTCTGTCTTTGTTGCTAAAGTGTGTTTCTTGTATGTAGCAGAATGTTGGATCCTGTTTTTGCCTCCACTCTGTTAGCCTGTGTCTTTTTATTGAGGAATTCGGCATAATGATGTTGGAAGATATTAGTGACCAATGATTGTTAATTATTATTATTTTGATGCTAGTAGTGCCTGTGTCTGTATATGTTTCTCTTCTTTCCAATTTCCTGGTGTGTAATTATTTATTTCCTTTGTTTTCCTGGGTGTGGATAACCTCATTGGTTTAGAGTTTTTCTTCTAGTTTCTTCTAGAGTCTGCAAGTCATCTGCCCAGGCACTTCTGGTTTTTTAGAGTCTCTTTTGATATTTTGGGACCAGTTCCACTAGGTCTGCCTTTATATACTACTTGGCCCTTTCTTCTCACAGCTCTTAGTATTTTTTCTTTGTTCTATACATTTAGTGTTTGATTGTTATGTGAAGGAAGGATTTAATTTTACTAATCTAATCTACTTGTTCTTTTGTAAGCTTCTTGTAAGTTTATAGCAACTCTTTCTTTAGATTGGGGAAATTTTCTTTTATGGTACTGTTAAAAATATTTTCTGGATCCTGGATTTGGGAATCTCCTACTATTTCTATTTTTCTTAACATTGTTTTTTTCAGAATTCTATAGTTCTTGCATGTTTTGTGTCAGGAACTTTTTAACATTTTCATTGACCAATATATTGATTTCTTCAATCATATCTTCTGTACCTGAGATTCTGTCTTCCATTTTCTATATTTTGCTGGTCATGCTTGCATCTGTAGTTCCTGTTCTCTTCCCTAAGTTTTCCATGCCCTGGATTCCCTCAGTTTGTTTTCTATATTGCTTTGATTTCCACTTTCAGGTCTTCAACAGTTTTATTCATTTTTTTCACCTCTTTGATTATATTTTCCTGTATTTCTTTAAGAGATTTAGTCAAATTTTAATTGCCCCCAAGTTTTATTTAAGGTCATTTTCTTCACCTGTGTTAGGCTATCCATTGCTTGGTATAGTAAGATAGCTGGGCTATGGATATTAGTTGATTGTGTTCATATTTTGATGGTTAGCCATCTGGTTTTCTCTGTCATGAACAGGCCAGCACGGATGCAGGTAAACATGTGGGCCAGAAAAAATTAAATTACTTTTTAAATCCTATAACTGACAGCTTTTTATGGGGGTTGCTTGTCCAGGTGATTGATGAACCCAGTTGGATTAGCTGTTAAGAGTATATGGCTAATCACACGTACTTTTTCTTCCCCCAGAAAACCTCTGGCTAAGTAGTAATTATAAGAACCACCATTTCAGAATGCCATGTGTGCAGTATGTCGTAGAAAACAAGGGATAGCTGGGCTCTGGTAGTGCCAGTATAGTCCTGGATATTGCTGATAATGTACTTATACTCACCTCTAGTCATCTGTGTTTTTGTATTATTATAGGTTTAGGTGATTATTCTGAGTTTATCTTTGTTAGATGGTTGTTTTAAATGTTCTTTCGTTTCTGTTTCCTGTTGTTCTTCTGGTCTAAATGGGGTTCTGGTACCCAGTGTGTCTTCAGGTCCTGTACAGTGTCTCTGCTGGAGATTTTGTGACCTGTATGACCTCTAGGATTTTGGGTGTCAACATTGCCTCTGGAGTTCCTAGTACCAACAAGGCGTAGGGTCCCTAGAGCAAGTATGGTCCCCAGGAAAGAGATGGAGTTTTAAGGCAGAAAATTTAAAATTGTGGTACAGCTTATGGCTATTTGAGATTATCTTTTCTACTGTGTATTTTAAACACCTTTGCAAAATCTAAGATGGCATACTCCGTGTGAGTTTATGTCTGAGTATTCTATTCTGTCCAGCTGATCTACGTGCCTTTTCAATATACCAGTACTATATTGTTTTCTAATAAGACACAAAATGATCTGAAAATTCAAATAGTGATATCTTATCTAAGCAAACAGCTTCAAAAGAAATAATCTCCAGAGTCAAGAGTCAGCCTATACATTGGAAAAATCAGAATTTGCCAACTATACCTCCAACAGTAGATTGATATTTAGAATATAAAAAGAACTGAAAAACATATAAATGCTTCCAGCTACATTACTCAAACAGGAAATATTCCCACTCTGAAATGAATTGAATTCTCAGAGAAGATACAAATGATCCATAAATTTTTGGAAAGGCTTTCAAAACCCTCAATAGTTAGAGAAATGTAAATTAAAACTGCTGTGACAATGTCCATAACTCCAGTTAGAATGACTATTGTTAAGAAAACAAAGGACAAGAATAGCTGTTGTGATGTGGGAAAAGAAGAGCCCTTATATTTACATAGGGTATGGCCTGGAGCAGCCAGTATGGAAAGCAGTAAACAGGACTTTAAGAAATTAACAATAGAATTAGCACCATGATTGAGTATGAACCTAAAGAAATATAAGTCAATATATGAGAGAATTAATTTCCTGTCCATTTCAACTATTTCCATTTCACTTATGATGTATTAGGCACAAAATTGGCAGATGGAATCAACATGCCCATCAGTCCCTGATAAAGTAAGGAATCTAGTACATATATGCACAGTGGGATCTTGCTCAATCACAAAGAAAAATAAAATTATGGCTTTGCAGATAAAACAAACATGGAAATTTACACTGAGAAAAATAAGCCATATTCAGAAAAACAAATATGAAAACATTTTCATATGTGGTATATTTGAGTGTGTGCTGGTATGTGGGCCCTGAAACTATAAAGGAGCAATAAGACCTCTGGGAGACCTTACGGAAGAGAGAAGGTAAAAAAGATGGTGGTATAATACAGATGTCATAAATGTAGAAATGTGTCCTATTTGTTGGAAGGAAAAGATAAAAAAGAAAGAAGAAAGGGAACTGGAGCCAGGCAAAAACAACATATATATATACATATGTAGTGTCACTGTGAAACCTATTTGCTTAAAATTAAAATTAATACTAAATTTAGCAATTAACAATCTCAATATCACATGCATATACTGTGTGCATATTTGATAAATATATTTAATAAATATATATCAAATAATAAGAATTTAGCAATCGATATCTATTAGGTATCACTTTATCATAAACATATAGCCTTTTTTTTTAACAAGTTACCAAAGATTAAACACAGGGCAAATAATAATAATAGAGTAGTTTGTTATGCATAATATGCTAAGACTGAGACTGAGGAAATGATGATTTAATGATCAAAAAACATTTGCTCTATAAGAATGATCATAGAACTAAATTCCAGAATGTAGAAACCCAACACACATGTTCATATCTGCTGCTTAAACACTAGGGTCCACAGATTCTAGGAACTCAATTAGCAGAAATGGGTGAGTTTCTGGTTTAGTGAGAGACCTTATCCCATGACAATAAGACGATAATGAAAAACACCAGATTACCATATGATCATAAGTCTGGTGAACAAACACATCTTTATTCACTACACAGACTTGTATGTGCAGAGCTGAATTTACACACACAACGACAAAGGGTGTTACAGAAATTAGGGCAATTCATTTAAATTGGAAGGCCTTAGTAGGCCACTTGACACTGTGATCAGGAGAGACATATGGAGGATGGATGATTTAGATATATGAAGAAAGAGGGAGATAGGCAAAAATATTTTTTTTTAATTTTTAAAAAATTTTTATTTTGTTTTTACTTATTTACTTTATATCCTGCTCACTGCCCCCTCCCAGTCACTCCTTCCTACAATCCTTCTACCATCCCCTTCCCTTTCACCTCTGAGTAAGTGGGGGCCTTCCTGGGTATTTCCCAACCCTGGCATTTCAAGTCTCTCAGTCAGGGCTCCTCTCTCCCACTGAGGCCAGACAAGACAGCCCAGCTAGAAGAACATATGAATATAAAGGCAACTGCTTTGGGGATAGCCCTCTTCAAGTTGTTTGGAACCCATATGAAGACCAAATGGCACATCTGCAGCATATGTGCAGGGAGGCCTAACTCCAGGTTGTGTATGTTCTTTGTTGGTGATTCAGTCTCTGAATGCCCCAAGGGTCCAGATTAGTTGACTCTGTTGTCTTCCCTGTGGAGTTCCTATCCCCTTCAGGGCCTGTAATCTTTTTTCCAATTCTTCCATAAGAGTCCCCATCCTCTGTCTACTGGCTGTAGGTGTCTGTATCTGTCTGAGTCAGCTGCTGGATGAAGCCTCTTAGAGGACAGTATGCTTTTGTATGAAAGCCTAACAGAGTATCATTAATAGTGTCTGGGATTGGTGCTTGCCTATGGGATGAGTCTCAAGTTGGGTCAGTCATTGGTTGGCCATCCCTCAGTCTCTGCTCCATACTAATGCTTGCATTTCTTTTAGACAGAATAAATTTTGTGTTGGAAGTTTTGTGAGTGGGTTGGTGCCTCAATTGCTACACTGGGATTTCTGCCTGGCTACAGGACATGGCCTCTTCAGGTTCTGTATCTCCAATGTTGTTAGTCACATCTAATGTCACTTCCATTGTTCTTGGGTATCTCCCTTATCCCAAGTCTCTGTCTTGTCCTGGAGATGCCTAGTACTTCCTCAAGCCTATCAGTAGCAGATTTCCATTCATTTTAATGGTCATCTGGACATCTCTTCTATCCCTCCCTACACCTAATCCTGAGTGCCCCTCATTTCCCTTGCCATCTCTTCTCCCTCACAGTTCCCTCTCTTCATCTTCCTCTTATTACTATTTTATTCCCCCTTCTAAGTGAGATCCCAGCATCCTAGTATGTGCCTTCCTTCTTTTTAGCTTCTTTGGGACTGTGGAATATAGCATGGTACCTGTATTTTATGGCTAATATCCACTCATCAGTGAGTACATACCATGCATGCCATTTTGGGACTGGGTTACCTCACTCAGGATGATACTCTCTAGTTCTATCCATTTGCCTGCACAATTACATGTGTCTTTGTTTTTAATAGCTGAATAGTATTCCATTGTGTAGGCATACAACATTTTGTTTGCCAATTCTTCAGTTAAGGGACATCTAGGTATAGGAGGAGTGAGTCAGCATTTTACTATTCCCCCCTTCCTCCACACCCCGCAATGGACCTAGGCATGGGCAGTAGGCACAGCAGGAACTTCATTCACTAACAACAGAACCTCCTGACACCCAAAGAAGAATAAAGACAGACCATGTGACTGGGACAGCCAATCATAAGTTGCCAGTTATGCTGAAAGAGCAGTTGTGGGCTGAAGGAACTTGGGTGGAGGGTATAAAGGCACTCTCTACTATAACAATAAATTGAGTTTCTGCTCCTTGCCTGGCTCCCAGAGTCTGAGGTGTTGATTCTTACCACTACCTCCAAGGACTGGCTCGAGGGGTAGAGATCTAGGACTACATCTAGGTTGTTTCCAGTTTCTGACTAAATGAATAAAACAAAATGGCAGCCTACAAATTTAGAAATGCTCATCACTAACACTACATCTGACAGAGGGCTAATATCTAAAATTTACAAAGAATACAAGTTAGACACCTACAACTCAAATAACACAATTTAAAAATTGGGTACAAAGAATTTTCAACAGAGAAATCTCAATTGGTGGAGAAGCACTTATGGAAATGTTCAAAGTCCTTCGCCATCAGGAAAATGTAAATCTAAGCAACTCTGAGGTTCTATCTTCCACACATCAGTATGGCTAAGATAAAAAAAAAAACTCAAGAGATAGAACATGCTGACAAAGATGCAGAGCAAGGGGAATACTTCTTCATTGCTTGTGGAATAGAAACTTGTTCAACCACTTTGGAAATCGATTTGGTAGTTTCTCAGAAAACTGGGAATAGATCTTTCTCAAGACTCAGCTATACCACTCCTGGGCATATAAACAATAGATGCTCCAACACCCCACAAAGACACTTCCTCAACTATATTCATGGCAGCTTTATTTGTAATAGCTAGAATTGGAAATTTTTATGGAAAAGTAACACACCTATAGACATAAAGAAAAGAATGTATTTCATACATGAGCATTAAGAGAAGGGCAAGACATAGGATAATCCATAACTCAATTGAGAGTAAAAGATGTAAATTTCAAAATATGAAAGGCTATACATGTACTTTGGAAGTTCACTTGCACAGTGACAGCTGAAGAGCAAGTGTTTGTGAGGACTGGTAGAGGGGTGAATAGAAATATGACTGCCTTAAGTGGATGTATATTCAAAGCAGATTGTTGGGTTTAGCATCTTGCCCATTGCTTTAAGGCAAGTAATCTCTGCCTCCACTTTCTATTCATTCTTTCCAATTCTCTGACCACCAAGGTTTGTATCTTCTCACCCTAACTGTGTGATTATCTATGTTACAAGTTTACCAATGACATTACTCTGACTTGCCCTAGGTACACTTGGTCCTTGCAGTAACATCAAAATCAATTTCTGCACAAACAAGCCAGTCTATGTTGACATAAAAATTAAACTTTAATTAACTATCTTGGTGCTTTCAAAGAATAATAATTTTTAATTTAGAAATTACTTTAAATAGTAATAATTACACTGAAAATAAAAAATTAATATATACTGACAAGAAGTTATGAGTAGTTACATGTATAAAATTTAGATTAGGTTGGGCAGTGGTGGCGCACTCCTTTAATCTCAGCACTTGGGAGGCAGAGGCAGGCAGATTTCTGAGTTGAAGCCAGCCTGGTCTACAGAGTGATTCCAGGACAGCCAGGGCTACACAGAGAAACCCTGTCTCGAAAAAACAAAAAAGAAAAGAAAACACTAAAATTTAGATTAGGTTGCATTTATTCTTTGGTCTATAGATATTCAAATGTACCCACATCATTTGTTCTGAGGTCTATTTCTTTCATGTGAATTGGCTTTTCAAAAAAAAATCATACATGTTCACAGATCTATCAGTCACTCACTAGTCTGCTACATTGGCCCATGTAACAGTCCCTTTGCCAATATCACACTATAATGACTATTGTAACTGTGTGTGGAGTCTTTTATCAGACAAGGTGATTATTTCTCCCATGTTCATCTATTGAAAACATTTTAAGGCATTGGAGAACCTATGAATTTAATGTAAAATGTGGAATAATATTGATAGAAACGTCATTCATCTACATGTCAATTCAGAGAGAATTCAGATTTTTTCTAAGTGGAGATTTACAAAATACATAAGGGGTGTCCAAACATGTATGCCTTCTTAGATTTCCTTGAAGGTTAGTAAGTAGAAAAAGACAGCTTATAGATGATATACTGTGCATATCCAATGGTGTACTATTTTGTGATAAAATAATATATTGAAATGGGGACTTGTTTCATATATTTAAATACAAAATAGATTTAGAAAATGGGTAAGTAGGAGGCTGGGTGTGGTCAAAAGGTAACCAGGGGAAATTTCCTTATTGTTGGATTATTTTATATTTTGACTGTGTTGGATAATAGGCTGGATCTTTTAGAATTGTGGGGAATTAAAACATATATACAGTGTAAGCTGTTAAATCTTTGATAAGCAGGATATAATCTGTATAACCATAAACATTAAGTATAGAGGAGGGGGCAGGGATTAATCTTGCCAGCAAGAAGAACTAGAATAAATAATTATGGTTAGGGAGTGGAATGTGAGAATCAAACTAAAAGAGCAGAGGGTAAGGGAAGGAATACAAGGATGGATAGCTGAAACAATGGACCATTTAATGGGTCCTAGGGAAACCCATTACTGTGGAAGATTCCTAAAATATAGAAATATATGAAGGTTATAGAACTAGAATTACCAAATAATGCAGAGACAGAACTCCAAATGGAAATCTCTGTTCACCAAATGAAGCCTGTAATTCTATTCCAGGAATGGGTCACATCTAACATGTTGTTCAAGGGTCCCATGAAAATCCTCAAGCAATCTAGGCTATTGACAACACTACTGGTTGCTCTCCACTAACTGATGGTAAGACCCTACTGCTGAAGACAACACCTGTACAACTCGCTGGACCTAGAGAAGTGTAACTGATGACTTCCTAGAGCCTTCACACTTAACTGACTAGTATTCATCTATTAAAAGGTGCTCTACAGATTATCAAAGGAACATTTTGAACACCAAACCACATATGAACCCTTTAATCTACAGTAGTGACTTTTCTTCATATATGCTGGTTCAACAGTGGTACAAAGTTTGTCAGACTTACCAACCAATATATGATTTGATTTAAAGCTCAGCTTATAAAATGAAACCCATCCTCAACACTGTTTGGCTGGGCAAGAACCTGAAACTTGATAACCCATGTTTCTAGGATGATACCATATACTACTATTCTGCTAAAGGAACGTAGCAATAGAGTGACTCCTAATGACATTCTGCTATACTCATATATCTGTTTTTGCTCATCCAACATTGGAGAACCTTCCTCCTGCAGTACAGGAAAAGAAATAGAGACAGACAACTGGACAAGGTATAGAATGAGAGACTTTGGAACATCCAGTCCTAAATGTGATATATCTCCATCAAATACCTCTGTCGGTGTTCAGGGAACCCTACAGAAGATTGAGTAATAATGATAATGGAGGATACCAAGGAAACAAGGCCTTCTAGCCACAGCAGGAATATGAACATACATACATATGAATTCATAGAAACTGTAGCAGCATGCACAAGGTCGGCATGGGTGTAGGAGACAGATTCCTGAGCTTAGAGAAATAATGAATACAAGATTACAACCCTAATCTCAAATTTATCTCCTATAGAAAACCTCTTACAAAGGAAAAATATTTTTCTCCAGTGGAGTCTTACTGGGCACATAAGCCACTCTTAAGGGCAGCCCCATGCCCAGCAATAGATGGCACACATAGAATGAACTCAATAATATTTTTGGAAATTCTTTGTCTCATAATGCAAGGCTTTTACTTTTTATTTTTATTACTTTATTTTTTATCTTGTAGATCTTTCTTGTGCTGTTTTTCTTGTATTTGTTTATTTGTGTCTCTTGTTCTGCTTAGGTTTGTTTGATCTACTATATTATTTTAAATTCTTATCTTTATATGTCTGTTTGTTTTCTAATAGAGAGAAGTAAATTTGGATAGCAAGGGATGTGGGGAGCATTTGTGAGGAATGGATGTTAGGAAACGGTGTCTAGAATATATTTTATAAAAAAAAATCTATTTTAATAAAAGAAAAAATACATCCACAGAGAGAAAAAGGAAATCCCAATAAATGTTGATAAAGCCAATTATTATATTAATGCGATATTATGATTTTAATAATGGACTATATTTTGTCAGATAGCACATTAAAATAAATTTAATTAAGATTGTGATCTTTAGCCAGGCAGTGATGGCGCAAGCCTTTAATCCTAGCACTTGGGAGGCAAGGCAGACGGATTTCTAAGTTTGAGGCCAGCCTGGTCTACAGAGTGAGTTCCAGGACAGCCAGGGCTACACAGAGAAACCTTGTCTGAATGTCTCAAAAAAAACATAAAAACAAAAAATAAAGCTTTCTATTTTTAAGTATAATACTTCTTCTTGGGAGGCAAAATAAGAAGGGGTTGGGGCTGACTGTCTATTGGAGTCTGTGCCTGCAATTTTTTTTTAGAACTATTTGATGTCATTAGTGTTTGTGTATTGAGATTATAAAACCCTTTGAAGCTCTTCAAAGCTTGAGTATTTAGAGCTAATACTTCATAAAAATGAAGCAGTGGCACTAAATGCATGTCACTGCAGATGGAAAGACTAGAGGCATGACACCTAGAGTTACAACAGTCATGATGAATCTCAGGACAGAATTGAGTTGATAGATAATGACATCGTGGTATATCTGGTCAGGATTGCTTCATAGCCTTAAATATCCTTTGTATACAGATGTTGTGGTGAATGAAGTAATCCATTTGCTTTCTAGGTTACTCTGGGTTACTTAGGAAAAGATTTTTGGTATGGATTTTTCTTAAGTATTTTATTGTAGTATTTATTTGCTTTCAAATAAGGTAGCTTGCAGGTGTCTGTTTGTCTGTCTTTCATTCTTTTTTTCTTCACATTTTTCTAAAAAGATATTTTAATGCCTGATGTGCTGGACATATGCAGTGGCAACAAAGTAACGAGAAAAAGAAAGAAGGCAACTTTTCCAGCTACTTCTGTTTATAGAGTCAAGGTACACTGATTCCTCTAACAAACAGAAACTTCCATTATGATTTTTTTATTTCACTTGAAGAGAAGTGAACACTGTATTTTTAGTACAAATGTTAAAATAATATGTCCTCCTGAAAATCAAAAGTGTAATATTCACCTAACCAGCATAAGCTGTGACCCTCAACGATTTACAATGTCTTTGAAGCTGCCAAGAGGTGGCAAAAACACTAATTTTAACTGCAAGATAACAAATTGTATTTCTTTTATGATATTCCTGCCGTGGTGAAAATGGAAATTATTGATGCTGGGAACAGTGCCCATGGTGTTGTTAATCACTGCACTGCAGTTAATTGATTTCCTTAGGCATGAGCCAAGGCATGCGAGGACACAACTTATTAGATGTCTCCCACTCTCCCAGAGCCATTTGATACTCTTAGAGAGTAGAGGTTTTACAGGGAGATGCATTTTGGTCCTCACACCAGAGAAACCTCTGTTTGGTACAACAGGTGGTCAGTATAAACTATTTAGTAATTGGTTGACTTCAGGAACATGAGAGAACAGAATTGTCACCTTTCCTCTATATTACCATAAAAATAATCTGAAATTATATACTGAAATGTTAGTTTAGTCATCTCACATGTATATGCAGAAGCTTTGAAGATTTCATTACCTTCAAATATCAGCTAGGGAGTATTCTTCATTCAATATAAACTAGAAAATGTTTTGTGAAAGAATAAATCAAAATGAATCCTTAAATAGACTCAATTTCTAAATATGAGGAGCAGAACTCCAACCTAAAGTTTCTTTTCCTTCCTTTATTCTGTCGCTTTGCTTCTTAAAGTATCTAGTTGGTAATAGAATGCATAAGAACAGATATTCAGAAAATTATATTTAAAAGCTTATGATGTATTTAAAATAGGACTACTTATGTTGACCCAATGTTTATAAACTTTTTTACATAGTAAGCATGTGCCTTATGAAGACAAAATTGGGGTACTATTATCCAAAATATTAGAAAGTTTGATTAAATTATTATTTTGCCCTTTATCTTAGTTGTCTAGTACAGTAGTCAATGAAAGAAACAAAGCACTCTGCTAATTGATTGTATTCATACATAAAAATATTGAAATGGAATTGTTTGTGATTCCTCTCATTAATGGGCAAAATATTAACATGTTTCTGTCATGTTTATTTCACAGACATTATGTTGGCTACAAATGGCACACTATCCTTACACTCCCATGGCCAATACCATTATTGATGGGAAACAGAACGGCAAAATGCTTAACAAGAAAAGGGTCTGACTATAAGGAAATAATTCTCAAATGAGCATGTGTGCTTGTAACTTATATAATACCTTCTACTGATATAAACCAAAGTATAAATGATAATTAGATCATAACATAGATATTAAATGCAGATAATATAAAAATTACAAGGATACTGATAAAGCATGGCCATCAATAATTACAATTTGCATCTTGTTAAAATGAGGCTGAATAGCAAACTGTAAAAAAAAATGCGTAAGTGTAAGATTTCTATGGAGATTTGTACATTTAATACCTTGGTAGTTCAAATTATTCTTATAAAACCAAAACTTACTTTGAATTGCATTATTTGTGTAAAGCTTGCACATATATGCTTGTTATGAGCACTGAGCTGAATTGCATTCATTATTCCAACACAGACAGGACAAACTAACTGTTTAGCAGAGCATTTTAAAAAGAAACACAACACAAATACTCTCCCTCTTCTGACTCTGTGATAATTAGGAAATGCTAAACAGTCGCTAAAGTAAGAGCATGCATGTATCTCAGACCTACTTCTTTACCTAGTCTGAGTTTTCTAAATGCTGATGACAGGTCTGCTTTGATTGTTCTGTGTAATCATATGATGACTAAGATTCCAGTTTCTTTAACTGGCCTTAAGGAAATTGACATTACAGCTGCTATAATAATTTGCAGATAATCAATTTTAATCTGCTTTCTTGTCTGGGGAATATGTGGCCAATTTAAGGAAATTTTGTGATTACCAGTAGCCATTAAGTGAAATGTAAATCAACTGTTTTCATTTTCTAGGAAAAAAAGAAATATGAATTCTAAGAAGTGTTGAACATTTGAGTACCCTCTTAGTTTTGAAGATAACTTTTCGTGGTGCTCTCTCTTGGCATTTCAACTAAATTTCTGTGGTAAGCTCTTAAATTGTTTGCACCTCCAGGAAAACTCTATGGTTCAGTATCATTGTCATTTAAAATAACTTACTTCAGGGAAAATGTTTATATTTAATTTTGTATAATTTCTGAAGACAGAATATTTATGAGAATGAAAACTTGTCAAGTTTTTGTGTTGGGAAAAAAAGATGATCTTTTAAGGCTGATCTTTAAATATAAAAAAAAATGGTTGCATGTCTATTAATAATATAGCATGGCCGGATGGTAATAAAGAACAGAGAAGAGTATAAAGAGTCAATATAGGTATATTAAAAATTGAATACCATATGTATTGAAAACAGTAATGTCATAGTAGGGAAAATTACAAGAAAAATTATGCCACTGGTAAAATTGTCATACAAGATAAGTGAAGCTATTCCACTTGAAGAAATGCAAAAGATAAGGGCATAGAGTTCATGAAAGGTGTGAGCCATCCAAATATTGTTAGAAAATAGTTTGAAGACATAATGAGGTACTGGACATTCAGACTGAAGAGTAATGGCTCTATTCAAGTAGCTAAGGGAGGTAGCACAAATGTCAAGTGGGATGCATGACATGGCACTGGCTAAGAAGCAGAAACACTGACGGTCTTGAATACACAATAAGCTCAGCCATGTATACTGGCTATGATTCATCTTATAAACAAGGCAAGAGAAAAATGTCTAGATTGAAATTCAGCTGTCCATTCATAATTCTCTTCAGCGCAGTGGGCAGACTGGGCAGGGACAGGCATAGCCAAATAATCCTGGCTCTTTGATCCATGTTAAGGGAACAATTAAAAAAAAATTAAATGAGACAAGGTTTCTGCTTTTGGAAAAGATGCTTTGAGAGGGACAATAATTACCCTGATGCAAACAATAATGTATGAAACACTAGCACAGGAAATACCCAACACAAGTCATTGAAAGATAGTGACTTTGGGAGGCAGGAAATACCATCCCCAGAAGACTGGGAAGAGTTGTTTCGTTCTGTGGGTGACAGTACAGCTGGGATTTCAGGGTTAGGCACAAGGAGACTGAAGTTCAAGGAGCAAACTACAAAAGGATAAAGCTTAACATCATGCAAGGGCCAGAGAACTGCAGGGAGTCAGAAAGTTATCAGTCTGAGTGTGAGTAAATGACACAATGCCAATAAAGATTCCTTACAAGGATCAGAAGAAATGGAGTCCTAGGTCCCACACTGGGGCAGGATTCTCCCCTGGTCTACTAAATACAATGGACTATAGATAGGTTAAAAGCTAAGTTTTCTTAAATTCATGAGTTGGTTGATATTCTCTGACCAGGAGGCACAGCTTTTTTTTTTTATTGGAAATTTTTTTTCATATTTCAGATGTTCTCTCCTTACCCCATTTCCCCCCTCCCTCCCAGGAACTCACTATCCCTCCCCCACTCCTCCTGCCTCCACGTTGTTGTACCCCCACCCACCCTCCCCCGTACCTCACTTCCCCACCCTCGAGTATCCCCCCCAACGACGTCCAGCCTTCATGGGACCAAGGATCTCTTCTCCCACTTATATATAGCTCCCTTGCATATATATCTGGAGCCATGGGTCCCTCCCTAAGCACTCCCAGGCTGGTGGTTTAGACCCTGGGTGCTCTGGTTGGTTGGGATTGTTGCTTTCCTCATGGTGTCGCAAATCCTCTCAACTCCTTCAGCCTTCACTCTATCTTCTCCATTGGGAACCCCATGCTCAGTTTAATGGTTAGCTGTGAGCATCTGCCTCTGAGTATGTCAGACTCTTGCAGACCTCTAAGGAGACAGCTATATCAGGCTCCTGTCAGCATGTACATCCTCACATCCACATCAACCTCTACCTTTGGTGACTGCAGATGGATATCCAGGTGGAATGGTCTGTAGACGGTCCCTCCTTCAGTTTCTGTCCTGCACTGTGTCTCCATATTTGCACCCTTGAGTATTTTATTACTCCTTCTAAGAAGGACTGAAGCCCCCCCCCCGCCCCCTTCTTGGTCATCATTCTTCATGAGCTTTATGTGGTCTGTGAGTTGAATCTTGGGTATTTCAGGCTTCTGGCTAAAATCCAATAATCAGTGAGTGAATACATGTATGTTCTTTTGTGATTGGGTTACCTCACTCAGGATGATATTTTCTAGTTCCATCCATTTATATAAGAATTTATCAAATTCATTGTTTTTAATAGCTGAGTAATATTCCATTGTATAAATGTACCACATTTTTTGTATCAATTCCTCTGTTGAAGGGCATCTGGGTTCTTTCCAGTTTCTGGCTATTATAAATAAAGCTGCTATGAACAGCTATAACACTCTAATGTGTGAGCTCTATGTCATAACACACTTCTGGAGAATGAATCATAGAAACAGAATTAAAACTACATAGTCCACAGTACGTGTGATCAACTTTTAACACCTGTAGAGATCCTGTTTAATGACTTGCTCCTTTTGATGGGAAAAAAAAGGTTCTTACCTCCACAGTATGTTTTCTATATAATATTTAGGATTAGAAATAATTTTATGTGTATTTAATTTATAGGGAAATCTACAGAAGTGAAGATCATATGAAACAATAAAAAACTATAGAGACAGTGAGGACAGGCAAATTATGTCCTTTTTTAGTAATAGAAAAACACCTAGTCAATAAATAAGGCTAGGAAAATGAGATCTAGAAAAATTATAGTTTGATTAATATAAAAGTAAATATAGAAATAGACAACTAAAAAATTCTAGCTTCCCAGGAGAATTCTAGCAAAAATTGAAAAATGAATAAATTTTCCACATTCCATTCTAAAAAACAGAGTCTTCAACTTACCCTGGAGAGTAAATAGAATCCTGTAATACAAAATCAGAACAACAAAACAAAGTATTGAAAAAATGGGTATCTTCTCACATGTATAGATGACTTCAGTTTGAGCTGGAGACAGCAGATGGAACATTGGATTTTGCTGGCTACCATTCTAGTTGAGAAAACTGGCCTCTAGTTTTAGGGAGAGCTTCTGACTTAATGAATTAAGGAAAAGAGTGATACAGGACACTTGATATCCTTTTCTGGAATATGCACAAGTATACATATACCAACATACCATATACTCACACACAGAAGAGACAGAGAGGGAGTGATTGAGAGAGAGAGAGAGAGGAAGAGAGAGGAGGAGAGAGAGAGAGAGAGAGAGAGAGAGAGAGAGAGAATTTTAGCAAACCAAAATGCAGCAACATTTGAACCATTGAATATATCCTAATAATTTATTCAAACACTAAAAAAAAATCAGGCATGTAGTTCCCCATAATAAAAGAATTGCTAAATAAACTAAGGAGAATCAAACATCAAATAATCTAAAGTCATAAAATTATTTTACAATGTCTAATACACTTTCTCTTTTAAAAACTAACAACAAACAGAACTTTTTAGCCCTGTAAAATGACCCGTGATTCCTGAACTGGAAGCACTATACTTCCTAAAGCAACTCTGTCCTTGTTATTGCTTATAGCTGCTACCACCTGCCTGCACATAAAGTGCATTTGTTACACCCTGTAGCTCTTGGGCCTGCAGTGTGTGATCAGTTTGGACACAGTTTGATTTCAAGATATTTCATAATATTTGCTGGCAATCTAGTCGCCTACCTCTATTCTCTGAAAATAAGGTGGGGCCTGAGGTTTTACCATGAAGCCTACTCTGTCATGGGGGGTCAGGTCCTCACAATCAGAGCATTTATGCTATGCTTCCAGAAGGACAGGTCTATGAAAGAATGTTAGAGTAAAATAGATACAAAAAAAGGTCTCATTTTGGAGATGGCATACTATCACTTCTGCTATACAACCTGAAGTCGTTTCTGTATATGGAACACTAATCCTATTGGAAATAAAAGTCTCTTCTTGGAGACAGGTTTACTAAAGTACATATCCACAGATTTTAAAGCTGTTATTGATCATTCTCTACTAAATTAAAAAGAAAAGAAAAAGAGTTCATTTTGTGTTATCTCCGTATTCACTGGAGCACAGTCAAGTCAAACTTTCAGAGACTTGCCCCTTAAAGAAAACTGAGTCTTCCCCACTCTGGCACCCAGTCAGAAGCTGTGAATTGTGGAGAACTAACTTCAGTATCCTTGTCACACCTTAAGAGTTTTCTTTGAGAGCTTCCTCTTTAGAGGGATGGGAACAGGGGTTGTCACCGAAATCTTCCCAAGTCCCTCTTTCTCAACTATGCTTCTACAATTATTAATATTACTGCAAAAGTAGCTTACTTGATCATTTCAATCAGTGATTTCAATCAGGGTTCTTAGTGATAACTCAGACCATGAGTACTGCCTCTGACTGCAGTCGACCCACGCTCCCAGATATAGCCTTTGAAGATACAAGGCCTGGACATTATCATGGCATCAGGTGACAAACATGGGCCATTTAGATTAGTAGTGTAGTCTCCAGTGGCAGCTCAGCCCAAGGACATCAACATGGATTCAGACAGTAGCCCAGACCATAGACTTCTCCATGGCCTTGGTGGTAACACAGACCCTGGCTGCTGTAAGACCTCTGCTCCAGCCATGGTTCTTGGTGGCAGTACACATCTGGATATCTGCCTTACGTGGCAGTGCAGGACACTAATATGAGCCTGATTTTGATTGTCCTTGCATCCTGTCCCTTCTCCAGTTCCATGTTTCTTTGCAGCATACATCTTTCCCTAGTCTCCATCATGTATTTGTTCATCACAAGAATATGTCCTGCCTACATTTAAAAAACTGGGTTACCTGAGTGGCTTCCACAGCCCAAGCCATTAAGGCGGGTCTTTGTTTGGATTTTGTCTGGATTACCTGTCCCTTGGTGAGAGGAGAGTATTGAAGTCTCCCGCTGTCAGTATGTGAGGGTCAATATGTGATTTAAGCTGTAGAATTCTTTCTTTTACAAACATAGGTGCTCTTGTCTTTGGTGCATAGATGCTAAGAATAGAAATGTGAACTTTGCAAACATTTCCTTTGATAAGTATGTCATGTTCTTCCCCGTCTTTTCTGATTTGTTGTGGTTTGATGTCTATTTTTGATAGATATTAAAATGTCTACACCAGCTTGCTTCTTTGGTCCATTTGTTTTGTAAATCCTTTCCAACACTTTCCCTTGAGATAATGTCTATGTATCATTCTTGAGGTATGTTTCTTGGATACAGCAAGATAGATCTTGCTTCTACATCCATCTGTTAGATTGTGTCTTTTTATTGGGAAATTAATCCCATTGATATTGAGAGATAACTATGACCAGTGATTGCTGAATCCAATATTATTTTGTTGTTGTTATTCTTGGTGATATGTGGGCATGAGTTTGTGTGTGTGTGTGTGTGTGTGTGTGTGTGTGTGTGTGTGTGTCTGTGTGATATGCTTCCATTCTTTTGGTTTTGGTGAGTGAGATCTTTGCTTTCCTGAGTTTTTATGAGTGTAGTTCACTTTTACTGGAATGGATTTATAGATAAATACTGTTTAAATCTGACTTTATCATGGAATATCTCATTTTTTACATTTATGGTGATTGAAATTTTGGCTGAATATACTAGTCTGTGGGCATTTGTGGTCTCTTAGTGTATGAGTCACAGCTGTCCAGGCCCTTCTGGCTGGTAATCAGAAGTAATTCTAATAGGTCTGCCCTTATATGTTACTTGTTTTGTTTGTTGTTTTTTTCCATTCAGCTTTTAGTATTCTTCCTTTGTCCTGTATATTTAGTGTTTTGGTTAACATGTGGTGAGAGTACTTTGTTTTCTAGTCTAATCTACATGGTATTCTTTATGGTTCTTGTACCTTGATAGGCATCTCCTTCTCTAGGTTAGAAAATTTTTCTTCTATTAGTTTGCTAAAATTATGTTCTGGGTGTTTGAGCTGGGATTCTTCTTGCTACATTATGTTATTCTTATGTTTAGTCTTTTTATAGTACCACAGATTTCCTGGATGTTTTGTGTCAGGAATTTTTTAGATTTATCATTTTCTTTGGCCAATGTATCAATTTCTTCATCGCTTCTCAGCCTTTTGGCTAAGATCAACTGTCATATCTGTTTCTTCTATTTTAACTTAAATGTCTGAGATTCTGTCTTTCATATCTTGTCTTATGTTGAGTATGCTTATCTCAGTATTTTCTGTTGGAATTCCTAAATCTTTCATTTTCACAATTCCCTTAGTTTGTATTTTCTTTGTGGTCTCTATTTCCATCCTCAGGTCTTGAACAGTTTTATTTATTTTCTTTAACTTTCTTTGTATTTTATTTGTTTTCTTTAGTGGAATTATTCATTACATCCAAATGTTTTGTTTTCCTGAATTTCTTTAAAGGATCTATTATTTCTTTCTTAAGAGCTCCATTATCATCATCATCATAGAGTTGTTTTTAAGGTCTTTTTCCTGTGTTTCATGTGTGATGGAATATTTAGTACATGCTGTGGTAGGATAACTTGGTTCTAGCAGCTCTATATTCCCTGGATGTTATTGATCATGTTCTTATGCATTTAGGCATCTGGATTTGAGGTGATTGATTATAGGTGCTCATTTCTGGTTTTGTATTTGTTGGGTGTCTTGTTCCTTGGTTTCTGTTTCTTCTGTGGATTTTTGTAGAGTGCATTGGCTGTGTGTTTTACTGGCTTTCTCAGCTGATGTGATCACAGGCAAAGCCTGTTGATATTGGTGCCTGGAATATATAGACAAGTTGGGGGAAGTGCAGCTGGTAATTTGTTGCAGGAATAAACAAAAGACTGAAGGATTGGGTCTAGAGGAACAGAAAGAAGAAGGTTTGCTAACAGCATATCTGTTTTTATTTGATTCAAAAACCTCAGTTTTTAAGTAACTCTTATTGCACTCATTTCACTGTCCATTTGAATATGTTTTGTTTTCTTACATCGTGATGTACTAAATATTATGTCATACTTCTGGACTTATTTAAAATCGAAATCAGATTTTGTGCTGTCTTATTAATTGCAATTCAGAAACATACAATTGAATCCATGACTAAAAGCAAATAAAGCACCAAAAGGAAATTATACAATGTTACGAGGTGGCATAATTTTCCTCCTATTCTATTCAAAGCAAAAATATTTGCATCTGTGTGTCTACATACTATGTGTATGTATATGTTTCATATGTGTCTGTGTGTGTTTTTGTGTGTGTGTCTGTGTGTTTTCATGGGGTGTGTGTGTGTGTGTGTGTGTATATATATATGTGTGCACATCTGTTGGTTTGTGTGTGTGTGTGGTGTGTGTGTGTGTGTGTGTGTGTGTGTGTATGGGTGTGCATGTCTGTAGGCCTGAAGTTAATAACTTATGCTTTCCTCAATCTCTCTGTACATTGTTTTTTGTGGGAAGGGTCTTATACAGAACATGAATTTCAAAAATTCTTCTAAATTAGCATGATAATCAACCTTAAGGATTGTCCTATATCTGCTTGCCAGGCTGTGATTACAATCTTCTGCAGTCATGGCTGACTTTTTATATGACTGATAGGGATCCAATCTCATGTTTTCATATTGTGAGACAAGTCTTTATTCATTATGCCATCTCCCTAGGCCATAAAACAACATTAAAAATAATATAAAGTAACACTTTTCTTTCTCAAGTTGGTTGTGCTTTCAGTTCTGTCCCTAAGAACTTTCCCGTTTTCATAAAATGTCTCTGAGAAAAATGAGATAAACCCTATTTGTAAAATTAGATGAAATCATTGAGTGTGTTGCAGTGTTCTCAAATGCATTCATTCTCTACTATCGGCTAGTCATTTTTTCCTCTGAACCTTCCACAGATATTTAATTTCTGTGATAATATTATGAACATAATCCTAGCACTACAATCATTACAATTATTGGAGAATATGTTCATTTGTAATTATCATCTATGATTTCAGAGCATCCATTTTCCATTGCCTTAAGTATTGTAAATATTTCACTAATTATTAATAAAAGGAGACTGCATAGAGTATGCTGATAAACACCATAACTGGTTCTGCCTATAGCTATAGCAGTCTGGTCGTATCATTGCATGCACATTTATTGTCCTTCCATATGAAATGAAGATGAATGAAAAAAGACCTTTCTTTTAATCATTGACTTTTATAGTCTCATTTCTTTCTCTTCAGAAAGTTCTTAGCTTTCCAACAGGTTTGTCATGAATACCACAAACATGAAATATATGCATATAAATTCTGTGACAGGTCTATGATTTGGTTGTCACACATATGTCCATGCTGACAGTAAGTAGCTCTGCTATGATCAGAAACATGTGCACATAAATTGTACCTGACTGCAAGAAAAACTACCGGAAAGGCACTTTTTTGTCCTTCCAGATCCTTCTTGAGTCACCATATCAAGATGGATTATTACGAGATAGAGGTCAGACTCTAAAATGCCAAATCAAATCACTAAGCACAAGAAGCACTCAAGGTAGGGGATTGGATTAAGCATCCCAGATTTGACATATGCAAATAAGTAACTGGAAACAGAATCAGCAGGAAGAAAGCAAAGTCAGGGCCATGGACAGAAGTTTTGTGTTTTCAAAAGGTACTTCAAAATAGTAACGAAAAGCATTTTCATTGTGCATCTTTTTTCTTCTTCCAAGATTAAACATTAGGCACCAAAATAGTGCTGAGATATAATTGATATTTAGTAGACACTACAGTGCAGATCTTTACAGGATTAATACTTCTTTGCTCCTGTGTAAATGGTGAAAGATTAAGACCAAAGAAGCAATAAATCAATCAATCGACCAATCAATCAATAAGTAAATAAATGATAATATAATAAATTAACAAAATAGTACAAGCTACTATTGTATTTTCCACCTTCTTGTACACCATAAGAATTTATTCTGTTATTAATTTAAGTAACCATTTTTTACTTCCTTAGACAATATAGCATATTAAGTCAAACTTTATATTTTCCTCATAAGATGTGCTTAATCATATATAAGCTTATAGTTTGCAATCAATACAAATATGTCAGTATTATCTAACTTGGTTTTAAGTGCAGGCTGGTTACATATTTTGACATTAAATAATCAAATAAAAGTCACAAAACTAAAGCTGAAAACATCTTGGTTGGAATGGAAAGTGTTGGATGTTGTGGTAAGAATAAATAATGGGCTGGTGTCAAAGCAGCATATCAATAACACACTGTGAAATGATTTTAACATGTTCTGAAGGTACACCCATATCATCTACCATACTAATTTTTGTTGTGGGTGTTGGTATTTTTATATGTTCTTGGAGAATTTCATGTCATGTAATTTGATCATAGTCACCAATCTCTCCCAACTCCTATAATGCCCACCCACTCTTACCTGCCCGCTCAAATTTGTGTCCTTCATTTTCTAAACACATAAAATAAAATGATGTTATTGGATATGTAGATGTTTAGCAGCCTATAGGAACATGGTTGACCTACCAAAAATACCCAAACAAGGATACTTGAATCACACTTAAAGGGGGAACAAAATAGTCATAGGAGGCAGAGGGAAGGAGAGAAGTGGATAGGAGAGAGGAGGGGGTGGGAATTGAGGAGGCAGGATTAGTTACAGGGAGAGACAGGAGAGAGGCCCAGAGGGCAAGGAGAATAAATGGAAATCTGCAGCTGTCCAGATGATAGTGTGTTAGAGGTTCTTGAATCTCTAAGAAGTCTCAGAGATCAGGATAGTATAGGCTCCCAGAAGTCAATGTGGATGGTTTTATCCAAGAATCCTAACAATGGCAACATGGAGCCTGAAAAGACCCACCCCTGTAGCCAGGCAGGACCTCATGTGGAGGGACACTAACCCACCCACAAAACTTTTGTCGCAAAATTTGTCCTATCTACAAGAAATGCAGGGATGGAGTAGAGACTGAAGGAAAGACCAACCAAAAACCTGCCCAGCTCCAAACCCATCCCATGGGCAAACACCAATTTCAATTATTAACGATCTTCGGTTGTGCTTGCATACAGGAACCTAGCATAACTGTCCTCTAGGAGGCTCTATCCAGAAGCTGACTGAAACAGATGGAGATAACCACAGGCAAACATTGGATGGAGGTTAGGGACACTTATGAAATAGCTGGAGGAAGGACTGAAGGTTCTAAAGAGAAAGGGAATTCGACAGGAAGGCCAATAGAGTCAACTAACCTGGACCTCTAGGAGGTCTCAGAGACTGAACCACCAACCAAAGACAATTCACAGGCTCGAATGAGTATTCTGACACATATGAAGCAAACATGCAGCTTGGTCTCCATGGCCTTGTCTGGTCTCAGTGAGAAAATACAGTGGGATCTGGCAGCCTTGATATGCCACATTGGATGACCACCCTCTCAGAGGAGAAGGAGAGAAGTAATGGGAGGAAGGACTCTCTGAGGGAGGGAATTGGTGTGGGAGCAGTGTTTGTGAAGTAAAAAAATTAAATAAATAAGAATGAAAACAAAACAAAATTACAAATCCTTAGAACTAAAGAAGAGAGCCAGGTCTGGACTGAACATAGTGAGTTATTCATTGTTCACAGTCAGTTACAGATAGACTCCTATTCTACAGTTTCTCCTGTCTCACTACTGCCCTTGAGTAGTTTTAAAGAAAGAAAAAGAACCAGGAAGTAAGGATATTGACTTTTTAATTCTAAGTTTCTCTATAATTCATTGACCAAAATAATAACTATGTATATGGAATTCCAGTTCAAAGAATACTTATGACAAAGAAGACTGTTTCTTGATATAGAGTTATTAGTGTTTAGGACTATACCATATATACATGCTCTCTCTGATATTGTTGAATATCAAATCTTTTACAAAACTCTGAAATACTTTTACAATTTCCTTATATTGAACTATACCATATATGTATGCTTTCTCTGATATCTTTGAATATCAAATCTTTTACAGAACTCTGAAATACTTTTACAATTTCCTGATATTGGCTTGATGAATTGCAGCAAATTTGAATATCATTATTATTCTTGAAGCTAATTAAAAGTAAATAGTGAATTACCTATCTTTAAAACTTCTTTCTGTGAATTTTCCTACATATACATGGACAGCACTAAGTAGACTACATGTTTACATATATAATATGTGACATGACCAGTAGATGTTTCATCTCTCTCCTAATTTGGAGAACTCATTCGAATAGCCATTTTATATTATAGAAAGTTACTAGCAAACAGATCTTTCATACCACCACTCAAATCTTCAATTGTAGCTGTTTTTTCCTTCATTCCTTTCCTTTATCCCATCTCTCCTTCCTTTTCTCATCTGAACCTACTGTTCTTATTGATCCATATAACAGCTCCAGTCCATAAAATCTATTCTGTTTCCTTCTCCCATGGAGATTCATGAGACTTCCGCTCCCCTTCTCTATGCCTAACCTCTTTGGGTCTATGCATTATAGCTTCCTTATCATTTACTTAATGGCTAATATCCAGATATAAGCAAATACATGCCATAATTATTTTTCTGGTCTGGGTTAACTCACTCATGATTTTTTTTTCTAGTTCTACCCACTTACCTAAAATTTTACTACTTTATTATTTTTTTAATAACTTAGTAATACTCCATTGTGCAAGTGAACCACATTTTCTTTATGCATTTTTCTGTTGAGAGATATTTAGGTTGTTTCCAGTTTCTGGTTATTATGAATACAGCCTCAGTGAACATGTTTGAGCAAGTGCTCTTGTGGTATGGTGAAGCATCCTTTGGGTGTATGCACAAGAATGTGATAGCTGGGTCTTGAGGTAGATTAATTTCCAATTATCTAAGGAACTGCTATATTGATTTGCATAGTCTTTGAACAAATGTGCATTCCCATCAGCAATGGTGTTGTATTTTTGGTTCACAAGCACACCCACATGAGCTGTCACTTGTGTTTTGATTTTAGCCATTTGAACCAGTTTAAGGTGGAATCTCAAAATAGTTTTGATTTGCATTTCCCTGATGGCTAAGGATTTTCAACATTTCTTTAAGTGTTTCTCATCAATTTAATACTCTCTATTGAGAACTACCTGTTTAGATCTGTTCCTTATTTTTAATTGGGTTGTTTAGTTGTTTTTATATCAATTTTTTGAATTCTTTAGACATTTTGGATATTAGTACTGTATCTCATGTAAAAGAGTTTGTAAAAATCTTTTTCCATTCTGGAGGCTTCCACTTTGTCAGTCTTACAGAAGCTTTTCAGCTTGATGAGGTCCTATATATTAGTTGTTGCTCTCAATGCCCGCCTTCATTAACTGTGTTTTGTTCACAAAGTTGTCTCTTGCCCCAGTGTGTTCAAGGCTATTTCCACTTTCTCTTCCATCAGGTTCATTGTATCCTGTTTTACATTGAAGTCTATGATCCACATGGACTTGGGTTTTGTGAGGAGTGATTAATATGGATCTATTTGCATTCTTCTACCTCCAGATATCCAGTCTGATGAGCACCATTTGTCAAAGATTCGAAGATACTCTCTTTTTTTCCATTGTGTATTTCTGGTTTCTTTATCAAATTTATATGTCTATAAGTATGTGTGTTAATGTCTGACTCTTCAATACCATTTGTTAATGTGTCTTTTCTTTCAATACCATGTTTTTTACAGCTATGACTGGGTTTCATTCAGTTAAATGGGAGAGCAACCCATGGAGTTCTTCCAACAACCCAGGCTGTTGCCAAGACATGAGTTTATGGTTCCTCTCCATAAACTGACAGCTAGGCCCCATTGCTGGAGACAATAGTCACACAACTTATCAAACCTGGCAAGGATCAGATGATGCCTCTATAGAACCTTAACCCCTATGTTTTAATATCTATGACATGGAAAGGTATTCTTTAGGCAAACAAAAGAGAAAAGTAAACATCAAATCAAATGCAAAACCTTTGATTTACAGTCTTTCCTACCTGTATAGCATGCTATGACATTGGTGGCATAAGCCTTGTGGAAGTAACGAACCCATGCCAGATTTCCCTTAAGCCCCACTCTGCGAGATGGAACCCATACCTGACACCGGCTTGGGCTACCACGAACAAGAATATAAATAGTCCAGGGAGTAGTATTTGGCTAAAACCAAATACTACTGAAAACAAAACAAAACAAAAACAAAAAAGAAATGACAGTAAAATGACTTCAAATGATAGTCAGCTATACTCACAGCTATCTCAGCCTATCTCAGAAAGCCATCCTCCTGCACCAGATGAGAAAAAAATACAGAGACCCATTAAACATAGGAAAAGGACTTGGAATGTACAACTCTAAATGAGACGTTCCCATTATACCCTTCCTTTCAAAGCTCAGGGAACCCTGAAGAAGGGGAGGCATTAGAATTTGGACAGAGAGAAGTCCTTCAAAACTACTGAGCCAAGCTCATTCAAACTCACAGAGACTGAAGCATCATGCACAGGGCTTACATGGGTCTGTACCAGGTCCTATGCATATATACCATAGCTTTTAGTTTAGTACTTTTATGAGACTCAAGAATGTGTAAACAAATGAGTCTCTGATTCTTCTGCCTTTTCTTGGAGCTCTATAAATATTTTTGTTGGCTCTTCTTGTCCAAATTGGATATGGTGGCTTTGGTTTTATCTTAGCATATTTTATTTTGTTATGTTTTATAGCGATCTCCTAGGTACCAGGTCCTTTCTCATGAGAGGTCAAAAGGGAAAATAAATGGATAAAAAAGGAGGTGGGGAGGAAATAGATTCAGTAGAGGAATATATATATATGTATGTGTGTGTGTGTGTGTGTGTGTGTGTATTGATAGAGCAATGATAGAAATTGGAAGAGAGGGAAAGTTAAGTAAAACGGTTAGATCAAAGTACATTATATTTATGTAGAAAATTCTTAAATAAATTTTAAAAAGCAAACAAATGCTAAAACATAAAATTAGTATAGAAATTTTTTTAGATTTATTTACCTATGTAGGAGACACAGGGTGAATTTCAGCCTGAGAAGAAATCTTGCTCGCTCTTGCTAGCCACATTTGAAAGTATGAGGGAGCTAGCAGTTGTATAAAGAGTGGACAAGAAGATGTTCCTAGGAAGTTGTTTAAGAAAAGGAGAATGATCTATTTTATCCTGTCCTCTATGACGAGAGGACATTGTTGGCACCTAACAGGGAGGCACATTTCCTGTATTAGAGCCTTTAGTTAGAGTGCAGGGTAATGGAGAGACACAATTTGTAATATAGGGAAAACCATTTCCATCCACATTTATGGCTATCTCTTTCCATGAACAGATCCTGAAACAGTGGACAGCTTTCAGCCAAGCAAGAAATCTGTCTGTATTTCTAAAAATTCATGACATACAGAACTTCCAATCATAGTTTTAGTGCCACCTTCGTTAATATAAATGGCCTGTCAACATTGAAGGATGAATCATACAGTAAAAGCAAATAGAGAAAATAATAGAAAAAAATTATGATTGCATTGAGGACATTAGAGAAATATTTATGTGTTAAAGGCTACTTTAAACTAAGTATTAGAAAAGTAAAAGGCATATTAGAAATTTAAAATGGATATGAAATAAAAACAAATAACGTAACTAACATAATAAGGAAAAAGAAAACAAAGAAATATTATATTAAAGGAATAAAAGTGAATTATAAAAATCAAAGAAATTCTAAATTTGGCTAGCAAAACTTCCTGCAAAATATAAAAATAAAATGGAAATAGTAATATCCATGAAGAAAAAGGAAAAGGAGGCAAAGGAAAGATGGAATGAAAAAAAAAAGAAATGATAAACAACCAGTAGGTTGTTGTATTTATCTGATTTCACACCATTGAGCAAACTGATACTGAAAGACGGGAAGCTCCTGGATATTCCAGACTGTGGGAATACAACTTTGTCTCAAAAAGAGGAAAAAAAAAAAAAAAGGAACAAATATCTCCTAGAGGGAAGAGCAAGGATTTCCATCACTGAAGACCCAAAAATATGCTCAGTCCAGGGAACAAACTTAAACACACCGTTTTCATTACTATTTTTCTTGCTGAGATTAAAAAATATAAAAAATTAAGGGTTTATGAAAATATATCCTGGAAATGGCATTACAGTAGGAGAGGAGGCTGGTCACAGTGCATCCATATTTGGACGAGAGGACATTGTCGGTGCTTAGCTAGCTTTCTTGTTCTTGTCTGTGTGCAGTCAGGGTAGATTTTTCTGCCTCAGCTAGCTTAACCCAGTTACTCTCCCATAGGAATACTTGGAGATTAACTTAATCCTGATAGCCTCCAACAGGCAAGCCTGGAGACTGATCAGATTCTAGGTACTGTCAACTTGATCTTCAATATCAGCCACCCAACCCTGTGATGATGAATATATCATCACAAAATTTTAGACCCTAGACTGTAAGAAGTTTCTTCTATGTATTGTATGTTGGTTATCTGCCAAAGGGTGATACACTGAAAACTTGGATGCCAGTGTGACCTTGGAGACAAGTGGTGGGATCTTTAGGAAGTGAACCCTGGAAGGAGATGGTAGGTCACAGCTGCAGGTGCTTTAGGGTTAATAGATGTCATTTTCATGGAATCTAAGGTTTGTCCACAGGATAGGGCTACTAATAAATAAATAAACCAAAGAAACAAAATGAAAAAGACAAACCTGGCCTCAATATGTTTGCATATGCTCGCATCACTGCGAAGTTGTCTCCCTGGAAGTCCTCACTAGAGTCAAGCTGATGCTCACAGCCTGCTTTTGATCGTATTGAACTACAGGCTATGTGACTTTTTATTCTACAAAAGACTCTCAATCAATAGATACTTGTTATACTAAAGGGAAATAGAACGATGAGGTTTCTAAATGGACTGCAAGTACTCAATTAAGGTTCCTAAGTGAAATTTGTCATAAAATTAATGTGATTTTCTGCATTGAAACACAGCAAAACTGTATTTGTCTCTGATGGTCTAACCGCAAAGACCCCAGGCAGCACTCAGTCCTTCTGTTCGTTTTTATTTATTTTTTATTGGATATTTTATTTATTTACATTTCAAATGTTATCCCTTTCCTAGTTTTCTGTCCAGAAACCCCCATCCCATCCTCCCTCCCCCTGCTTCAATGAGGTTGCTTCCACTCCCACCACCTTGCCCTGGCATTTCCCTACACTGGGGCATTGAGCCTTCACAGGACCAAGGGCCTCTCCTCCCATTGATGCCAGGCAAGGACATCCTCTGCTCCATATAGAGCTGGAGCCATGAGTCCCTCCATGTGTACTCTTTGGTTGGTCGTTTAGCCCAGGGAGCTCTGGGGGGTATCTGGTTGGTTGATATTGTTGTTCTTCTTATGGGTTACAAAACCCTTCAGCTCCTTCAGTCCTTTCTCTAACTCCTTCATTGGAGACCCCAAGCTCAATTCAATGGTTGGCTGTGAGCCTCCGCCTCTGTATTTGTGAGGTTCTGGTAGAGCCTCTCTGGAGACAGCTATATGAGGCTCCTGTTGGCAAGCACTATGCTCTAAGATGAACAATTGACAAATGGGACCTCATAAAATTTCAAAGCTACTGTAAGGCAAAGAACACTGTCAATAGGACAAAATGGCAACCAACAGATTGGGAAAAAATCTTTACCAACTCTCCATCTGATAGAGGGCTAATATCAAATACATATAAGAAACTCAAGAAGTCAGACTCCAGAGAACCAAATAACCCTATTTAAAAATATAGGTACAGAGCTAAACAAAGAACTCTCAACTGAGGAATACCAAATGGCTGAAAAACACCTAAAGAAATGTTCAACATCTTTAGTCATCAGGGAAATGCAAATCAAAAAACTCAGGTGACAGCAGATGCTAGCAAGAATATGGAGAAAGAGGAACACACCTCTACTGTTAGTTGGATTGCAAGCTGGTACAACAACTCTGGAAATCAGTCTGGCAGTTCCTCAGAAAATTGGACATAGTACTACCTGAGGACCCAGCTATACCACTCCTGGGCATATACCCAGAAGATGGTTCAACATTTAATAAGGACACATGCTCCATTATGTTCATAGCAGCCTTATTTATAATAGCCAAAAGCTAGAAAGAACCCAGATGTCCTTCAACAGAGGAATGGATACAGAAAATGTGGTACATTTGCACAATGGAGTACTACTCAGCTATTAAAAAAAAAAAAAAAAAAAAAAAAAAAAAAAACAACTTCATGAAATTCTTAGGCAAATGGATCAAATTAGAATATATTATCCTGATTGAGGTAACCCAGTCATAAAAGAACACAGGTGGTATACACTCACTGATAATTGGATATTAGCCCAAAAGCTCAGAATACCAAGATACACTTCACAGACCACATGAAGCTCAAGAAGAAAGAAGACCTAAGTGTGGATGTTTCAGTCCTTCTTAGAAGGAGAAACGAAATACTCATGGGAGCAAATACAGAGACAAAGTGTGGAGCAGAGACTCCACAAGTGTGGAAAAGCCATCCAGAGACTGCCACACCTTGGAATCCATCCCATACACAGACACCAAACCCAGACACTATTGTGAATGTCCTTCCATTCTTGTGTATATGGTTTAATTGCTTATTCTCTGTTTGTTTGTTTGTTAAAGACATAATGACTTGCTATGTTGCCCAGACTCTCCAAGTTATTATTGACTTTCCTCAGTTTTCTAATCATTGGTGTTAAATGTTTGAATTATAATTCCAGGTTAATGTCCAATTTATTGATCCTGTAGTTTCTGTTTCCCACAGCCCTAGATGTTCACTGTGTTCTCAAGGGCATCTCCCAAGTGATCCTTCAGTATTTATCCCTGGACTAGATTGATGTGTGGCATACAGAATGCTGAGACCTCATCTCTCCATTGTCTTAAGACATTCCCTCAGCACATCTTTCTTCAGTAAAGAAGTGTATAGGAGATAATTAAAACACTAATGTCTTTCAAAGTATAAATAAATCTAAAGGATAGAGAATCAGAATGACATCAGATTGATAAATGAAAATATAGGAAACAAGAATATAAGATAATATTTTCAACATTGAGTGGATAAGTATATTTGCAGCCTAAAATCCTTTATTCATTCAGACTCTGATGCACTTCAAAGCAGCAAAAAGAGCTTGTATGCTTTAAGCAATAGAAAATTAAATTTCCTGTTCCTCTTTACAGGAATCTGAGAATCATTTGTAAAGGAAATAAGCAAGAATAGATAAATTGTGGTCCCAGAAACAGGATACCCAGCATATAATAAGCCTGAACAACTGAAAGATTATGGAACAAAGGAGTTTCTTCATGATAGTTCCACAATAGGCTCTGTGCACTGTTTATGTTAGTGAGTCAGAGGTCTCTTGTAGAAAATCAAGCAGAATTAAGCAAGCTTCAAGGAAGTTCAAAGCCTTGGTGGTATAAACATTATAGTTTTTCTGATAAGCACTTCTTTATTACATTTAGCAGTACCTGAACCCTTAGCAGTAAAACTGATTTTTACTGACAAGGTAACAAGAAGTGTGTTCAACTTAACCAAACATGTAGCCGAGTCAGAAGAAAAAATAGCTTGTCTGCTGCACAGTATTAATAGCAGCACATAGTGGTAGGTTCTACCAACCAGATCCATCCATTTTTTTTCCAGAAAATTTCATATTTAGTTTTTCTTTATGGCTGAACATAATTTCACTTTCTATAGATATTACATTTGCCATTAACCATACATCTTTGATAAGAACATAATCTGATTACAATTCATGATATTGTGAAGGGAGCAGCAATAGACAGGTGTGAGAATCTCTATAGCAGGATATATAGTTCCGTTTACATATTTTTACAGTAGTGGAAATGGTGGGTCATATGTTAGCTCTATTTTTAACTTGTTGAGAAGCATTCATAGTTTGACTGTGGTTATACCTATTGAACTCTAGCAGCAGTGAATAGCGGTCAGACCTTTTCCATATCATTGCCAATGTTTGATACTTTTTTTTTTTTTTTTTTTGGATAGTACCCATTTCAGTTTTGGTAAGAATATTTATTATTGATGCCTGTCAAGCATTAACCCCTATCTGGAGTCCTGCTGGCAAACATACTGTGTTGTTCTGTGAGCCGTCTACTCTATTCAGAGATTCATTGGCGGTACAGAAACACCTTAATTTCATCCTATTCCATTTGTTGGATCTCAGGATTATTTCCCTTGCTGTTTGAGTCCTATTAAGAATATGATTTCCTGGGGTGGTATTGTGCAGTATTTTAAGTATATTTTATTAATGTCAACATTTCAGGTTTTTAATAAAGGCATTTGATTCAGAACTAATACCTCTGTGGAGGAGTGGTTCTTTACCTTCCTGATGCCATGACCTTTTAATATACTTCTCATGTTATAGTGACTTCCAAACCACAAAATTACTTTCATTGCTACTTTGCAACAGTAATTTTGCTACTGTTATGAATCACAATGAGAATATCTGAGAGGAGACGCTTGTGAAATGGTCATTTGACACCCCCAAAGGGGCTGCCACCCATAGGTTGAGAAGTGCGGCTGTTGAGGTTTGCATGTGATTTCATTTTCTGAAAATGGATAGGCAGGTTTTTTCCAGTGCCTTCTGATGAGTGAGCTCTCATTTTTACCCCCGGTATTTAAATCTGCTTCTGTTCTAGACCAATGTTATCTGTTCACTATGGTTCTGGAGTATCATTTGAAGTGATGTTTTAGGATATCTCCAACACCATTCTTTCTGCTTAGGGATGCTTTGACTATTTCTGTATATTATATTTACACATAAATTATAGGATTTGCTCTACTTTTATAAAGAATGTCATTGGAATTTAGATGAGTATTGCATTATACCCTTAAATTTCATATGATGATATAGCAATTTTACAATATTAATTCTGTCAATCAGTCTACAGAAAGTCTTTCCATCATCTTCTGACTGCTTTAATTATTTTTTTATAATCATATTAGTGTTTTGTTATAGAGGACTTCCCATTCCTTGGTTAAGTTTATTCCTAGGTACATTATTTTTAAGATATTGAAAGGGATATTTTTCCTGGGTTCTTTCTCAAGAAGTTTGTAATTTTGTACAAAGAATAATTTTTTTCCAATTTTTCTTTTATTTTTGTGATTCTAATATACTTAAGTCATTTCTCCATTCCCTCCTCTCTCTGTAAACAGTCCTAAATACCCTCCTTTCTTTGGTTCAAATTATTTTGTATCTTTCATTTTTATTGAGTCCATCAGATCCCTTAAAACATTATTATGTTATCAGTAAATCAGCAAACAATTAGACATTTGCATTTCTATATGTGCCATATATGTGTATTTCTCTTGTATTATTGTCATAGCAGAACTTCAAGTACTACATAGAATGAGAGTAAAAGGAACAGGCTTCCTTGGCTCAATGCACTGGTTTAGAGGAAATGATTTCAGTCTTTTACCACTTAGTATGTTAGCTGCCTGTATGTCATATATCAAATTTATTATGATCAGATATATTTTATTAATTCTGAATTTCTTATATATTTTTGTCAGGAAGAGATGCTAAACTTTATTAAATAATTTTTCGGCATGTATTGATATTACCAGGCGTTTCTATTTTTACATCTATTTCATCTTGTCTACATTATTGATTTGCATATATTGCATTCTCTTTGAATTTTGCACCAAAACTAAGTTGGTTTTGATGTTTAATCATCTTATTATGGTTTTAATTCAGTGCACAAATCTCACATTGAAAAATTTTAAACCTATACATATAAGATAAGTTTATTTGAAGTTTGCTTCTGTGGACAATTGAGAATCTTCATGTGTGAAAAGAAGGCCATGTTGGTTTCCACAGCAATGTCAAGTGATTCCCTTTAGCTTTGCCAATGGGTACAAAGGGGAAGTCATTCTCGGGCTGGATGTCTCACTGGTGATTCTTTGATATGCATCCTTATGTACCATATGGATGTCTTGTGCTTGTGAAGGCCAGAAGACAACACTGGATCCCATGCAACTAGAGTTACAGATGGTTGCGAGCTGCTGTGTGAGTGCTGAGAATAGAATGTGGAGTTTCTGGAAGAGCATCCTGTTCTCTTAGCTTGTTTTCCATCTCTTCAACTCCAGGTCATCATTCTGCTTTATATTTTCGTGTTCCCTTTGCTCCAAGCTGCTCACTGTGTTTGCTTTTCCATAGCCATCCAGTCCCTTTCTGATTCTCCTGCTATCATTCCTCATGCAGTTTAATGTTAGAGAGAGCTAACACTGATCAGCATAATGGCTGTGGTGCTTGAGGCCCTGGGGCTGACAGCAGTGGCCCCTGCCATGATGCAGTCAGAGTCCATTCATGGGAGCATCAGCTGACTGGTAGGAGCATCAGTTGGCAGTGGTGTAGTGTCCCTAGTTTTCCTTCTTTTAGCATTCACGCAAATGAAGTTTCCCATCAGCAATCCTACAAAGAAATTTAGGGGAACATTTTAATGAAAATTTTATTGCACTTAGACAATGAGAGAGAGAGAGAGAGAGAGAGAGAGAGAGAGAGAGAGAGAGAGAGAGAGAGAGAAAGGTAACTTACAAGTTCAAAAAAATTCATACCAAAATAGGCAGAGGCAGCAATTTTATCTTAGTTAAAAAAAGCTTTGTAGAGGAAGGAGATGTAATCAGAGAGTATTTCTAGGTTCAGCATTCAACATTATTAGAAAAACCATCATGGAAACAAAACAAATGTTCCTAAGGAAGAGCTGATGCATAAATAAATTGGACAACATATAATGGTTTCGAGTCAAATAATAGTACAATCCTACAATAGGAAGTTGATCACTAATGTCTAATCAATTTAAAAAGAAGTCATAGTGTGTATTAGTTACTTTTTGTTGCTGAAGTTGCTATGTCATAATATCACTCAGAAGTACATTAAGAGCAGATCTATCTATCTATCTATCTATCTATCTATCTATCTATCTACTATCTATCTATCTCTCTAGGGTGTGTTTATATGTATGGTCTATGGAAGTGTTAAAATACCATATATGTTGAGGTCAGAAGTCTACCATGCATATCAAACTTGACTTCACCTTATTTGAGATAAGGATTCTTATTTGCTACTATATATCCTTCAGTAGCTGGCCAGTGAGTCTCTAGGCATTTTTTTTTGGTCTCTACTTCATATCTTGCCCCAGGAGTGCTTTGATTACAGGAAAAACACTACTGTACCATGTGGGCTCCACAGATATAAAATGTGGCATTCTATACAGTATATTATACAGATATTGATATTTAATATTACATAAACACTTCACCCACTGTGCTAGCTCTTCAGTCACAAAGAAGGATGCATTGGGTACATGTTTTTCAGAAGTTTTAATCTTTCGTGACAGGGAAGTCATGATAGCAGGGACATCTCAGTCCAACCCGATGGTGGTGAAAAGTAGCTGGGCATACTCCAGCTGTCAGGGGAAGAGTGAATGGACTGGAGAAGGTGGAGTGAGCTACTACACTCAAAGGACTATCCACAGGGATCCCCCTATGCCAATCCGGGACCATTTCTTAAAGATCCTTCAGCTACCCAGAAGAGCTGCACTGGCTGAGTATCAAGTGTCCAAATATATTAATGGGTAAGGAGCATTTTACATTCAACTGTACTGACATTTCCAATCCGATAGTGATATTCACTGAACAACTTATTTTGAGCTTCTTTGGACTTGTGCCTTATTTATCTCATTTGTGACTTATTTGTGAATAGCAAGACATAGAGATAAAAAAATCTATTAATTTTTAATTCTCACTTCAGAAAATATTATTTTAAAAATGATTTTGTCCATTTGGTATGGAATAATTACTAAATGTATAGCCATTTTCTTATATGTCTAATTACTAATAATATCCCATACTCCTACTGACTAGCTTGCCACTTGATGTTTTCTAGTACTTTTTCTGGTGAAAAGAATTATAAGTATAATTGCTTTCACTATGACATGTTTTGGAATATTAATTCTAAATTTCTCCTTTTTAAAAAGTAACTTTTGCTTCCTTTTACTGCTTTGGTTTATTTCCCTCCAGCTCATATGGTAAATTAATTGGAATCTTCTTAAGAATCGTTACTCTGCACTCATTAAGAATACCCTTTTGAGATCAAATTATGTTGAAAATAAAATGGTTCTTGAGATCTAATTTATCTGCAGTTTACAGCAATCGGAAGGCTAATTTATCTAATGATGATCAGCATAAATCCCAAGGTCACAGATGGTGGTGTGTGACTAATATTTTTTATGTTGTATTTCTGAATACTAGTAAAAAGTGGGAACATGAAACCCAGATGATGTGTCATTACAAATCTATTACAAATTTGTGCTTTAACAGTGCTCCTGTAGAAAACATTTCAAATGCCTGATGGTTTACATGGAGCCTGAATGAAATGCTACAGCAGATGATCCTTGTAAGAGTTGAGCTTGTACTTCTACATCTGGAAACTAGACTTTACACAGGTGGTTAATGGAGACTAATTTATACACAATTTGATATACAACTCATTTCACTTTTGACTATACAAATATCATTATATTTCTCCTGACTAGTGGAGAAATATCATTTTAATTACAAAATCACCATTACACTTATAAAGATGCATTATTACCATTGGTTTTCATGGATTTGGGACACAGAGCTGGGTCCACTGGTATATGTTGGGAATTGTGGTTAAGGCAAACATGGGTTAGCATACTGAAACAGTGACTATGAAATGAGAAGCCGATGCATAGTAGCATCTGCAGAGGTTAGTATTGGAGGGATATCATTATGGAGCCCTCTGGAGACCTGTGCACATTGGAGAGAATTATAGGTCACGAGTAGTGTTGGTAAAGGAGCAGATGTCCCAAGGGACAGAATATGCAAGTTTGTACCCAAAGCCTCCTCAGGGTCACCCCATGTCAAAAGGAAGCTCGGAATTATATTGTCAGATTACACATAAATCTCTTTCATTGCATCACATGATTTTAGTTTAGATAAAGCTAAGGCATTTTATGAACTAGAAAATCATTTAGGGTAATCACTTTATTTCTGAGCAATTTTGTAATTCTTATTGATATGAGCAAAATATTATCAAAGCTAAATGGAATACAATCTTTTAATAAAATCATAGTTTGCAAGACATAAATATAGGTTAGATTCTAGAATAATCTCCAAACAGATAATTAGATTAAATAGTTATCTTAATCAAAATAAGGCTTTTATTATGTACTCATTCTATTGTTTCAACAAGGTGACTGTTTAGAAAATAATCCACTCCCTATCCAAGCCCCATCCCTTATCACTGGGCTTGGGCAGGGTGCAAATCTGAAACAATAGCCAATCAGGAGCCTACCGGCTGACGACAGATGATCTCTGCAAAGTGCTATGCCCCAAAAGCAGGGATAGCACACCTGAGACCACTCCTGAGATGACCTCAAACACCCAGAGACCCCAGGTGTCACTAAGATGAGTAATTAAGTTGTAGAGAGATAGAAGAGAAAGAAAGCAGAAGGGTGTGGTCACAATGACAAGAGGCAGAACTGGAGACTCAAGGATAGTGAAGGATAGCCTGATGTGAGTAGCCAGCAATGTCACCCAAGGCCATGATAATTTTTTGGCTTGTGCTGCCATCAGGGACCATATCTGAGTCCTTGGCCCTGCACCAGGAGCAGGAGGGGAGTTGGAGGCAGGGATCTCTTACCATGAAAGATCAGGCAGATACCCCTAGTCTGGACTACTATAAAGAAATGGTCCCATACCACACCTGTGCATCCTGGGAGAGTTGGACCTAAAGACATTAGAATAGGAGAGCTAGCCCTCCCTCTTGCCATCTGTGGCCTTGAATGAGCTAACTGGGCAGGACTGGAGAGCTCACCCTGGTGTCTGTGTGGGAGAACTGGTGGGATGAACAACTCAGCTACTACCAAGGCCAGATCCAGGCCTTTGTGTTGGCCTATTCCAACATCTACTCCAGAGATGAAGTGCTGGAACATGTAAATCCAAAGCCTCAATGTCTCCATGACACATTGGAACAATAGGATTTCTTAGAGGAGTCCTTGTGAGGATCCATCGCTGATAGGTAGCAGAAGCCAGAGGCTTTGAACCAGACCAATGACTCACAATGATTCCTTGTAACAAACATTTGCAAACAAAGAAGTGTGGACAAAAGAGTATATGGTGGGACCCACTGTTCCACCTTACTGCTTCCTCAGAAAAAGGGTTTTATTTTGTTTTTGCTTTTTGGTTTTTTTGCTTGTTTGTTTTACTTTTAAGGGGGACATTGCAAGGGCAGAGAGCAGGTACACTGGGACAGGGAGAAAAGTGAGATAGGAGTCAATGATGTAAAATTCAAAGAATCAATAAAAAAGGTTAAATAAAAAGCAATAAAAATGTCTTTTCTGCCACTTAATGATTTTGGGATGTATAATTTGGAATATTAAATGAGATATTAAATGTGAAATATTATGCTCTGGTGTTGTCTAGTGAAGCTATTATTTCTTTGACACAGGTATCACTTACATACCCTTGAATTTCTAATCCTCCTGCCCAGCTTTCTGAGGGCTGGTATTGTAGATCTGTACCACCACCACCACACTCAGCTGAAATATAGTTCTGTACAACCACACTCTGCTAACAGAGCTGTTTTAGGCTTTTTAAAAAAAAATAAATCTAAGTAATATTCAGTCTTACAATGTAAATTATGTTACAGAGAATTTTAATGGATAGCACATCAATACTCCAGTGTGATACATACAACTTAAAGAGTACACGGTTTCTTTGAACTATTATGTAAAATACAATCTAATATAATCACGGATTATAATTTAATGTAGATAGAATTATATGTAAATAATAATCTAATTAACATTCATTACAAAGCATCACAAAACAGTATCATAATATTCATATCACAAATCAATAGACTACAACAGATAGTCCATCATTGATAACTGGAGAGCATGGTCCATATACACTATGGATGTTATTCAGCTGTAAAGAAGATTGATATTTGCAGGAAAGTGATTGAAACTGGGAAAAATATATTGAGCAATGCACAGAAAGTCAAGCTCAATGCTTTCTTTCATATATGTAAGCCATAGAGAAACATATAATTTTGTACTGTCATTAAACTATAATAATAAGAAAAAACGTAATGGCTGTACTCTGCATATGTGAAGAAAATGAGTTATTAAAGGGAAATCTTTGTGCTAGGTGAAGGGTAATTTCTCAGGAGATATTGACCAGGGAGGTACCAAAACTACCCACAAACATTGCAGGCTATTACCATTGTTCTAGGTGTCCACCAGAACTGGATAGTAAAATCCTACTGTTGAAGATACCTCACACTTTATTTACAGGGCATAAAGAAAACAACTTCTGACTGAAGTAGATGATTCCTTCTTTCTGAATAGTTTTCATAGTGCCAGGAGATGTTGTTCAGGCTGCTTTGAGATAAAAGTCACCAATAGATTTACCCACTTGTGAATCTTGTGGGTTACGATAACTTGCCAAATAAAACATGGACATTGATGGTATAATGGCATGGGTATCATGGTGATAAACAACTTCTGTCTGATTGGATTTGAGGTTCACTCCACATGAAGGAACTTGTGCCTGTATTTTGACCTTGGTCAAGAGTAGGTCATTACTTGAAATTATGGGCTCTAACTGCTTTTGTTTGGTTAAGCAAATGTTTTCCAACTGTCTTCTAAATATTTTTAAACCCATAGACAGGTACTCATAAAAGAAGCTTAGTTTTTCCATTGACAATGATCAGCTAAGAAACATATAGCTGGTCCAATTACTGAGAAAAAATGATGTTCATGTGCTTGTTTCTAAACAAGGCATTTAATTTACTCTCTCTGAGTCTTGGTGAACATTGTAGACGAGAAGGCTGAAAGATGAGGAGTTATGTGACAGTGTCCTCTGTCCTTGATGTGGCCACTACAATCATAAATTTACAGCACCTGTTGTAAGATGCACAAGTCCATTACAAAATTCTGCTTGTCTACATTTCCTCCTCCTTGGAGGAGAAGCTTCCAAGGCTTCATTCTACCCGGAACGACTATGGGCATTTAATCGTCAGTAGGGACAGTGGTTTTATTTTCTTCAATTGTATAGTCACGCACTTATAAGTTGCACGTGCTCCAGCAAATATCCCTGATTCATGTTCATTCAAACAACCTTAACACTTACTGGGTCATAGAAAAGGAGTGGATTAAGACATGAAACTAGGTTAGGCGCCTGTTGAAAAGAAGGCTTCCAGCAGAAGTCCATTGTTTAACTATGAATATCTATTAAAAGCAGAACATTGTTATTATTTTACTAATTTAATAATCACTTCAAGGCCAAAAAAATCTATCCTGGTAATGGATGGTGACAATGAATAGCAGTAAAGATCCATTCAGTCCTTTTCCTCAATAATTCTTGCTGCCATTTTATTTGGTAAGCAAACCACAAAGATTTCTTCTCATTAATTTTATAAGTTTTAGATCCCCAAAATAAACTTATGTTATGTGCAAGTGCTATTTCTAATCCATATGAAAGCTAGACATGCTCATCATTGTCTTAAAATAAAAAATTGCTCAATGTTTTATTAACTTTTGCCCACCTCTCTGCCCTTCTCTGCTCTTGTATTCCATACTTGTAGAAAGCAGTATGTTTAATGTGTTGATCATGTAGTATTGAGTTTGTGTTCTCAAAGGGAGAAAAACGTCCTGTTTAATTTACATGCATTCCAGATCGTAGGTACATTAAGGGTGTTTTTTTTTTTTTTTCAATTCACAAAGACTCCAATTCTCTATCAAAGATAATATCCCTAGTTTCATCCTATGATCTTGCTCACATGAAACACTTGGGTGAAGAAGATAAAAGGGCCACTATTTCACAACTGTACCATAGGGAATTGTGGTGAGAAATAGTTTTTCAAAGACATGATGACAGATGCCATTAAAAGGCACAAGCTGTTAAATCTAGAGCCTCAATATGTGCTTTGTTCTTGATTTCTAAATTTATCCCAGGTTGTTTTCAGAACTTAAAAACACAGCTATGGAGGCTTGTGATTAGAGAAACTTTTTGAAGTTCACAATAAGAACAGCTGGTCCAAAGACCAGGATGAATTTTGAAAAAAGTTTGAAGTAAATGCAAAATACTGATTGGGGAATTTTTTGCCAAATAGCAAGAGAGACTGTCAGAGACATGTTGCAGGAGTCAATATCATTCAGATTTTCTATGTTTTTCAGAATCAGTGTATCAGTTATCCTACTTGTTTGCAGAGATGATGCTGCATGATTACTTGAGAAGTTTGAAGTACACAATATTAAGTTGGAACAATGTAACATAAAAGTAGCTAATGGACAATTGTTTGAGGGACATTGTGTAAGATCACATTAATGTGTCCTACAGAGTAACCACATGCTGATATAAAACTCTCTACCTTAAACTGATTTTAAAATTTCCTTAGCACTATTCTTTTCATTGAGATAAGAATGTTTGATCTACCATCTTATTAGCTTCAAGTCATAATAGTATTGTCATAATAGTATTGACATAGAAAAATGGTAAAATTTAACATTTTTCCATATTAGTGTCTTCCTTACATAGAATACAGCCTACATTTCCATGCCTCAGCTACTGGCAACTACCTAACTCCAGAATTTATGACTACATTATTTATATACATCCCAGAATAGCATAAATGCTAATTATTTATAAACTGCTTCTCTCACATAGGATCAGTCCTAGTGTTCTCCAGGTTCAATTATCCTGGCAATTAGGAAATCATAATAATAAATGAATAACATTACATTTACAAGTATGATGCCTTTTCTGTTTTCATTTATGTGCTGATGGATATTTGGTTTCAGCTATTGTCAACGGTATGGTAGTGAACAAGTGACGCAGATATTTCATGAAATGAAACCTTTGCTTTAAGATTATTTTAGGTATCTGAGACTTACGTTTTTCCATATGGAGGTGGAAACTTGCACCTATCAATATCTGTGCAAAATTATGTTGGAATTTTGATGGGCATTGTGTTGAATTTGTAGATTGCTTTGGTAAAGTGGCCAATTTTACTATATTAATTGAACTGGTTCATGAACATGATAGATCTTTCCATCTTTTCACTGATATCTTTTTAATCTCTTTCTTCAATGGCTAAACTTTTTTATCATACAAGTCTTTTACTTGCTTGATTAGAGTCACCCAAAGATATTTTATATTATTTGAGGTTATTGGGAAAGTTATTGTTTCCCTAATTTCTTTCTAGTTCATTTGTTATGTGTATACAGGAGGAAGTATTGATTTTTGCGATTTAATATGTACACAGCTACTCTGCTGAAAGTGTTTATCAGTTAAGAAAATTCCTGGTGGAATTTTTAGGATCACTTATCTTCAAAATATATGTGGGAGGGTACTTTGACTTCTTACTTTCTAGTTTATTATCTTGATTTTCTTCATTTGTCTTATTGCTTCAAGTATTACATTGAAATTTAACTTTGTTTTAGCTATTGGCTTGCTATAAATGTCTTCGTTACGTAAAGATAATTAAAATTCCTTCTATCTCTCTAAAACTTTTTATCTTGACAGTTTGGGTTACACTTATCATTTTATGTATGCTTAGCTATCCTTGCTTCTCTGGTAGAAAGCCTAATTGACTTTTGTGAGGTATCTTTTTGATAAGCTTTGTATTTAGTCTTCAAATATTTTTTTTGATATTTTGTGCAGATGTGTTCATACGAAATTGGTCTATGATTCTTTTTTGTTGTGTCTTTATATGGTTTTGTATCAGGGCAACTGTGACCTCATAAAATGGATTTGGCAATGTGTCTTCTGTTTCTATTTTGTGGAATGATTTGAGGAGTATTGGCATTATAACTCTTCTTTGAAAATACGATACAGTTCTTTGCTAAAACCTTCTGGTCTTGGGTTTTATCATTTGTTTGTTTGTTTGGTCAGTTGGTTGTTTTTTGTTATTGGTTTTGGTTTTTGTTTTGTGTGTTTTTTTATCATTTTTCTTTTGTTGGGAGACTTTTATAATTGCTTCTATTTCACTAGGTGATATAGGTCTATTAAAATGGCTTAGCTGTTCTTGAGTTAACTTTGGCAAGGGTATATATCAAAGATTTTATCCATTTGTTTTAGCTTTTACAAGTTTTAAGTGTGTCCTTTTATCTGTATTTCTTGTGTCACTTTATTATTTCTCATGACTTCTACATTCATTAACTTGGGTTTTCTCTCTCTGCCTTGTAGTTAATTTGGATAAGCATTTGTGAATCTTATTGATTTTTTTAATCAAAGAACCAGATATTTGTTTCAATTATAAGTTTTGTTTTTCTTTGTATCTATTTTATTAATTCCATACCTCTGATTGATTATTTCTTCTTCTCTTAGAATAACTTCCTTTTGTTCTTTTACATTAGGTGTTATGGTAAGTTCTAGTATGAAATCTCTCAGTTTTTTTGTTTGTTTGTTTGTTTGTTTTTAATGTAAGCACTTAGTGCTATACACTTGACTCTGAGAACTACCTTCATTGTAGACCATAAGTTAGTGTGTGTTGTGTATTTACTTCTGGAAATTCTTCCATTTCAGGCTTGATCCCTTTTTCATTCTGTAGTTAGGTTTAATTAGTTTGTATGCTTTCTGCTTTTTAAAATGTTGTTTTTTTAATCATAATATATGATTTGAGGTGTAGTAGTATTTATTTTACAAATCGGGGTAGGGGGTGTCCTTAAGTTTGGTGCATATATTTCAAATTTTGCAATGTTCTCTTGGTTGATTTTTTTTTTTCTTTAATGAATAAGTAGTGGCCTTCTTTATCTCATCTGCTTAGTTTTGCTAAAAGCCTATTTTTTAGATACTAAAATGGCTAGACCAGCTTGCTCCCTATCTGTACTTAGCATATCATTCATTTACACGGAAGTAATGTCTATCCTTGAGAGTGCGTTTCTAAGACACAGCAGAGAGATGGATCTTTCCTTCACATTCATTCTCTTAATAAATGTCTTGATTGGGGAATGGAGACCACAGTTGCTTAAATAAATCAATGACCACTCTTTCTGATTCTGAATATTTTGTTGTCATGTGTACGTGTGTATGGGTGTGCGTGCAACATGCACACATATTTTGTCTTTTAATTGACTAATTTGCAATTACTAATTACTTTAGTTTCTTGGGTGTGGTTAAACTATATTGAATTTTTCCTTGTAGTACCTTTGTAGGGCTGAAATTATAGATGGATATTGTTTAAATTTGGCTTTATCACGGAATGTCTTATTTTATTCATCTATGGAAATTCAAAATTTTGCTAGATATAGTAGATTAACCTGATGTCTGTTATCTTATTAACATCTGGAGAACCGCTCCTCAGGCCATCCTGGCTTTTATTGTCTCCATTGTGAAGTCAGATGTAATTCCAACAGTTTTGCTTTCTATGTTACTTCATCTTTTTCCGTTATAACTTTTAATATTCTTTCTTTGTTTTGTACATTTAAGGTTGCATTATTACGTGTAGAGGGGAGTTTCCTTTCTATTCGAGTCATTTGATGTTATGTATGCCTCTTTCACCTTGATAGGGATCTGCTTCTTTGGTTTAGGGAAATTTTCTCCTGTGATTTTGATGAAAATATTTGCTGTCTCTTCAAACTGGGATTCTTCTCCCTCCTCCATTCTTCCTGTTCTTATATTTGGTCTTTACATAGCATCTCAGATTTTCTGGATGTTTTATGCAAGGCTTATTTTAAATTTAAATTTCTTTTTTTGCCAAAGTATACAAGTCTTCTGTCATGTCTTCTATGTATCAGAGTCTCTATTGCATCTGTGTATTCTGTTGGTAAGACTTGCCTCTGATGTTCCTGTTTGAGTTCCTAAATATTAGTGTCCATTTTTCCCTAGATTGGCTTTTCCCCACATTTACTCTATTTCTACTTTTTTCTTCTTTTTTTTGATCTTGAACTGTTTTATTCACTTCCTTCATGTGTTTGTATTTTCATAGATTTCTTCAATGGCTTTATTTAATTCACCTAAAAGACTTCTATCATGTTCATCAAACCTATTTTAAGATAACTTTTTCTTGTGATTCTGGTATATTTGAATACTCAGAACCTGCTGTGGTAGGATTGTTTGCTCTAGTGGAGACACATTGTCCTGATTGTTGTTTATTATGTTTTGATGTTGGGGTTAGGCATCTGGGTTTGAGAAGACTGTGATGCTAGGTGCTGATATCTGTTCTTGTGTTTGTTAATGAGTTTTTCCATTGGCTTCTATTTTACTCTCTGATCCTTAAGAGACTGTGGTGGCTGTGTGTTTCCTTGTATGAAATTCTTCTGTGTGCCTGAAAGATGTGGCACCTGAGGATTTCAGGCAAAATGTATTTCTAGATATTTGGGAGCTGACACTTAAGAATGGGGATGGACTGGGGATGGACTGGGGATGGACTGGGATGGACTGGGATGGACTGGGGATGACTGAGGGTCAAAGAAAGGAAGAATGAAGATCTGTTTGCCTCTTGGGAATGAGAACAGAGAGTAAAGAGAGGATGCAGCAGATGATCTGCTACAGAGCTGAGGATAAGACCAACTGAGAGAATGGAATGGGAGAAATGGAGGGCTAGGTAAAGATCTGCAGTTAGCCCACATGATCTGTTAGCTTCTGTAGCCCCAAGGTTCCCAGGGAATTGCTGCTTGAATTGGAGCCTTGGATAAAGCAATGAGTGATGGTAACGAAGTTTGAACAAAAGGTCTATGTGGTCCATCTCATCTAATGAAGTTGAAAGGAGAATGGAGAAGGAAGGATGCAACAGGTGGTCTGCTAGAGAGCTGGCTGAGTATAAGACTGAGTGTTTAGTTTTTAAGGAACTGAAGGAGAGATAAGGATCAGCACAACTAGCTGGAGAAGTTCCTATGTGATACCTATTAGAGTTGGTGACTGTGATAAAGCAATGAGTGTGGGAAGGGAGGGTAGGTAGGGAAGATCTGTGAGATCCACTGCAAATGGGTGGAAGGAAGTAGGGATCTTGCAACAGGTGGTTTATTGAAGAACTAAAGATGAGAGAGGGTGATTGGAACTGGTGGATGGGAAGAAAAAAAGTCCACAGTTACCCTACCTGCTTCCCTGGCTTAGGTGACCCTATAATACCTGGCTTTAATGTCTTCTCTTAGAAAATTACTGGAATCTCTTATAATCTTACTTTAACTTTAGTCCATTCCAACTATTTATTGAGAATCTCAAATACCACAAAAAAAGCAAGATTTATATATGTGTCCTTGTTTTGATAAGTATATAAATCCCCAATTTTATTCAAAGCACATCTCAGTGCAACACAATGCCCTGATTTACATTCTCATGTTTTCCATCAGAACAGGCAATTCTTAGCTGGGCTACTAGAAACCGTACTTCTTTCTTTGTTATTGGTTTATGTTCTTCTAAGATACACTCCACAGAGCAGGGAATTATATTGTATTGACATAATACTCTAGTTTATTTAGCATGACAACATCTATTAATATTTACCAATTAAAAATCTTCTTTATACCCTGAGGACAATTTGTATAAAACGATCTCAAATATATTATTCTTGTAAGCAGTGTTACCTTAAATATAAATGTGAATTCTCCTGTGAAAAACAAGCATGCTGCCCTTGCTGATGACATCTGTATCAGAGTTACAGGGAAGGAGTTTTAGCCAAAGAATGCAATATATCCAATAACCTCTCACTGGGTACTGTTCCTATGTGGACTTGTTTGAATGTTATATATTTGCTTATATGTTTGTTACAAGAACAAAGACCTAATTTTTCAATTACTTAAGAATGTGTCTCTGTAAGAGGCCAATATCTTCTACAGAGAAGCATGCAAGATTGCTGAATGCAATGCAAGAGCAAGTTTGAAGGATTATCTTTATTTAAATTTTATTGTCATACAGATGAAAAGGTCTAGGTAGAGCTGACAGGTCTGAGGCTTGCTGTCAATGCCAAACACAGGTTTCCATGTCCCCTTTCTCTCTTTCACAGTGTCTGATGTAAGTGGTTCTCTGGTGTCATCTGAAGATACTCTTTTATTCTTCTTCCTTTTCTCTATGGACTGGAAGGTTACTTTCTCAATGGTTTGCTTGTGGAACAAATTTGTGTTTCAGGAAGGTTAGATAGCCAAGGACCACAGTGAGAATCAACAAATGGAAAAAGCAAAGTAAGTCTTAGCTCTCTCCTGTGGGGGCTTCTTGTAGACTGTTCCCTTTTTGGGGTGTTGTTCAACATGTGTCTATTCTTAGGCTTCTGTGTTATATTGGTGAATTCCTAAACTTGTTTGATTCGTGTCTCTGGCTTTCTCATTTTTTTTCTGACCCATAGTTTTAAAAAGGAGTAATTGTTAAATTATATTCCAACTACTAAATATGATAGTCAAATTGGAGACATAACTGATAGACTGCTCAAGGTTAGAGACATAAGGCCTACTTACATTGCTTTAAAAGCCCACCTATAATTTGACTTTCCCAGGAGTTCAAAACTGACAAGGAGGTGAGAACTGTTTCAGAACCATACCATATATGAGCTCTATTTAATAATATGCAAATGAAGAGTAAGAGATAGTAGAACACTATTTAATGAAATAAGGAATATTAAGTGATTTTTTTTTAGTCACCTTTTGAAATTCCTTTGTTAGCATTATTTTTAGATACATTAGGAGGTGACCTTAAAAGTAATAATGTTAAGATACATGCCCTTACTCTTTTTTTTCCCTATTTGGAACTTTGTGTTATAATTATTTATTATAGGATAATATGAAGAAGATTTTTTTCCCACAGTCTCATGATATATGGTTTAGTCTGGAAATTATAAAACTTATTATTTTTAACTATTTTTGGTTGTTCATTCAAATGTTCTATATACTGTCCACCTATGCCAATAAAGTTTTCCAAATTAAATTTTTTTCTTTAGGATCTTGCATGTGTGTGTGGTGTGTGTGTGTGTGTGTGTGTGTGTGTGAACAACCCCATACAGTTTACTTGTGGAAGTCAGAGGACAAACTGTGGGGTTGGTTCTTTCCTTTCTCTGTGTGCTTTCCTACAAAACCAACTCAGGTTATCCTCTGTGGCAGCAAGTTCTTCTACCCATTGAACAGTCTCCCCAGTCCATTATTTAAATATTGGATATCTTTCTTTGTGTTGTGGAGCCCACATAAAATTCCAGTACTTAAGGGATAGAGATCAAGGTCAAGATCATCCGTGTCTCTACTGTAGATCTGAAGTCAGTACAAACTACAGGGAAAAAACAGCAAACAAACAGAAACAAATAAACAAACAAATAAACAGAAAAACACCTGGGGCTTATTATTACTTTTTATCTGTTTTCTATGGATATAGACCAAGTATTTGGATACTTTATGAAAACCTGAAATATCTCAAAAGGGATTTTTAAAATACTATCCTCATTCTTGAGATTAAAACTAATTGAAACTGAGATAGTAAAATAATAAGATAAAAAGACAATTAATAAAAGTGGCTAGGACAGAGAATGTATGGAACTATTAAATGAATAATTTACTTGCTAACATCTTCCGCAGTGTAGATAACAAAATTATATAAAGCAAAGCCATTAAGCCTGCCTTTCCCTGGATCTAAATGAAGGTCAAAAGAATTCAATTGACATGGAGAAAAAAACAAAAAGCATGGACATTTTCTTAAGTTTTACGGAGTACTAGCATTTCAAAAAACCAAATTTCAACGTACAAGATCAGATATCATCTTAACATTAGTGATTTTTTTCTCATTTTTTGTTATTTGTTAACTTTTACCAATGTTCGTATTTACACTTGCATTCATTAAAAATTTACATGAAAACACAGCATAATTTTAACTTTGTTAATAAATGCTAAAAAGTTAATATATTTTTTCCTTGTCGAACACACACACACTCACTATAAGGGGTGACATGGTAACCTAGTTGATATTTAACCTTCTAGACTTTTAATGTGTATTCATTTTATATGCTCTAGCCACTTCACATGATTGTGCTCATACACTCGTGCATGGATAAAAGTACCAAGGTGTTTTGTCTCTGTTTTATGTTCATTGGATCAGCCATATGCATTGCTTTCTAATTGGCCCTGTAAAATTAACAATTTGATCAAGAGATTTAGTGGTTTATTGAGGGGGAAGGGTACACTATCCTTTATGAAGGTTTTCACAGTGTAGGGTCCTTGTTCACAGAAAGGAACAATTTGTGCAGGTTGGCACTTAGCCTTTGTACTCTCTCCACAGGAGAGTACTTTGGAAATTGGAAATACAGTGATGGATTTCTGGCTTGTATGATGAGGCTAGCAGTTCGGCCTACTGTCATCGGCATTTAGTGTTCCAGTGTGCAGCTGCAGCAATGATAGCCATTCTGTAAAATTATTTTCTCTTCCTCTAAGTTTACTCTCGTCTTAATCTCTTTCTGTAGTACAAGGTATAATTGCCTTCTTCCCCCACTTACATCTCTATTATTTTCTTTTATAGTCATACTTATCATTCTGTCCCAGTGTAGTCATTTGGGGCTCTAGCAAATAAAACGAGAATGGAAGAAAATAGAAGTTTGAAATTTCAGCTGCTTGCTTCTCTATTGTGAGTGTTTGTTCATTTTGGTCTCACAAGTTTGCTGCCACAGAATAGTGCTGATAAATACCCAGCCCTCCTCTCTATCATAAGTTTGGATAGAGCTTAGAATTTCCAGTAAAGAAATAACCCCATTTTGAAAGAACTAATAATTTGGAGTGTGATTATTTGTATACCTAATAAAAGATATGAGAAAAGACCTGGTGTAAAAAAAATAAAATTTACAATGCTATGATCATTTGCTTTTCCCTTTTTAGTTCTAATGGAAAACTATTTTTAAAAAATTTCTTGTGTACTTTCAGAAATAACTTTGAACATATGCAAGTGTATACAAACATGCATTCATAACATAAGTTTTGTACAATTTATACATCCATTTGTTGATTATAGATACTCACAGATATATGTAAAAGCAAATGACTTAAAAATATATTCTTAGCCAGGAATAGTGACACTAGCCTTTAATCCCAGCTTTTGAAAGGCAGAGGCAGGCAGATCTCTGTGAGTTCAAGGTTTGCCTGGTCTACATAGATAGTTTTGGTACAACTAGGGCAATATAGAGAGATCATATCTCAAAAAAAAAATTCTTTTTCTTGAGCTGGCTAGTTTTGTGTCAGCTTGATAAATCTAAAGTCACTGGAGAGGAGTGATCTTCAGTTGAGCAAAAGCCTTCAAAAGCTTGCTTAGGCAAGACTGTAGGACATTTTCTTATTTGGTGATTCATATGAAGATCTTTATGTATTTGGTTCAGTATAGAATGTTGAGATAGGACTGCCATGAGATCAAGACTAACCAGGCTTACAGAGTCCAAGGACAGACTCCTATTAGTCAGATAAAGCAGCTAGGAAGTCACTGAGAGTGAGCGTCTCCCAAATAAGCAGCTAAAACTGAAACACCAGGACTTTGATTACTAGTCAAAGCAATGAGAACTGATAAATGTCTCTGGCAGTATGTAGGGACTTGAAAATTCTAAACTGCCCAAAGGACATAAGACTGCTATGTAGCTGAGGCTTTCTGGTTAAGAACAGGGTATATACCATTGTCACTTCGTTTAAGAGTCAGAACCAATGGGCCTGTCAGTCACTTGGACAGGAAAATGCACTTCCATAAACTGTCTTAAAAACTTTAAGCAATAGTAGGAAACCTACATACAAAAGAAGTAGAAACAGTGATCTCTCTGGCCAGTCTCAATTCTCATCCCATGAATATTATCTTCCACAATGGTCTTTTCAAATACAGTCTACTCTCACCTGTAAGATTATTCACTTTCCATTATAATAAACTTCAACTGTGTTCTATGTTGTACTTCATATGCCTCTGATTTCTCTTGATAAATATCATAGAGAAAAGAAGGCTGGAGTAAGATCTCAGTAACGAGACAAAAACAAAAGCCAAACAAGCATGCAAATAAACAACCCAAATTAAGTCTCTTGAATCCAAAATCTTGAATTTTGGACAACAGGGCTCTATCTGTGTCATGGCCACTGCTTTTATTAGCAGCAATGGTATTCTTTATAAAAACTCAATAATTTGTTCTCTGTGAAATTAACATTTTATAGACAGTTGATCTCTAGGCTTTAATATAATTTTTATACAAAGGAATGAGAAATACGATATGAGTTTTATAATTTGGAATTTTCTACTTTTCCAAGGACCTACTACATTGAGTAGTGTGATTATGTTTCATTTAGAACAGATTGTGTCCTACCTTAAATCATGCCAGGTTGTATAAAGCACTGAGGCTTTGACTTGAATGTCTCTACTTTACAAGCAGTTGTCTTACACATTCTTAAGATGGAAGATGACTCTGTACCTAGGAAGACCCATGATTGCATCATTTCTCCCATGATGTGCAGACTACTTAATGATGTCTCCTCGAAGCAGAAAGGATGCTATCCTATAAATTTATCAGGGTCAATTCGGACTAAAGAGGATATGATAATGTTAAAGTCTTATCAGAACCATAGTTCAAGACCTTGACAGGCTCATCAGAATGAGTGCAATTCACACAGAACCCAGAAAGAGCTGAATACTTCGCACTGTAATAGTGATACCTTCTGTCACATGTCTGATCACTTGGTTTGGGCAGCAGCAGCCACTGCTGGACCTTTAGTAATTGTGTTTCCGTTGGCTTCCTTACTTCTCAGGACTTTTTGAAAGACAAAGCTGTGACCTTTTTTGACCCTTTATGGTCATTCTTGTTAGATCACAGAACTTCTATTTGCCTTTCTTCTCTAGAAATCAGGTCAAGCCTCCATGTAGTCTGTCTCTTTAGGACAAAGAATTGACAAGTGCCTACTATAAACACAGTCTTCCCTACCTTCAGCCTTCAGATCCCCAGGACAAGGGAACTTTGAACTATGTCCTCACATGTGCCTGCCTGTGTGGTTTCTTGTGTTAGGCCAGGTCATGTGATATAAAAGTTTGTCATTAACCCAGAAAAACAATAAGATCAGAAACCCTCTTTGTTCTCTGAGGTACTCTTTGTCTCTTCAAGGCCAAAGTAAAATAGTCTGCCATGACTGTTTCTCATCAGGACCCATTCATGCTACACATGGTGACCACCTCCCATAATGAAACTCCTCTTTGAACTTTAAGGTTTTTTTCCTCCCTTTTCAGGGCTCATCTCCTAATATAGCTTTGACAGATCTTTCCCATCTCTTCACTGTAATAGTTCTCTAACACACACACACACACACACACACACACACACACACAACACACACTAGTATGTTGTGCAATGTATTATCTAAGAGTTAATGCTAGCAAGTGTGATTGATATGAAATAATCTGTCTCTGCCCTGGCCAGGTTTGTCAAGAAACAAGTGACTATTAGACAAATTTGTGCCAATGAATAAGTGAACTTCCCATTACTTTATGACAAGACGTTTTTGTGCAAGGCAACTCTAGAGTGAAGATCTCACTCTTCATAGAAAGTAGGCCACAGAGTACTACTTCCTTTGATGGTTGTTGTTAGAAAGGACTGCTTCCAGATCCTTGAGAAGGACACTTCTGGGCTGTAAAACTGGTAAGAGGCTTTTAAAGAGATTTACATCTCAAAGGGCAGAGAAGGAATTTACATTTATAAGTTTTTCAGAGTAAATTCTCTTAAGTAGAGGGAGGTTGGAGCCTCAGAGTCAGGGAAGAGACTGTCTTATATTTAGTCAAGCTATGGAAACATTTAAGGTCATTTGGATCAATTTAAATAAGAACTTCCTAAAATAAAGGCAGACTTTACAATAGGCGCCACCTATAGCCTCATGGGATGTAAATCCTTGTGAAGGCTGTTTAAATACCAGCTACTTCAAAATGAATTGCATATTGAATTTCCGTCATCGGAAGAATATAAACAATTTGTGATGAAGTGTACATATTTGCTACATTTCATGTTTTACAGTGTAAAATTTAGATTAAAGAAACATTATTCAAGATATGAAAATGTTGGCCTCTTCATTTATATTTATGAACTAATTGTACTTTTCAAAATATTAAAGCGACTTGTCTATCCTTTCTCTTTAAAATGTGTTTCAGTCTTTTCAGACCTACTGATATTTAAATGAAATGTCCATAATTTAACTAGACTGTGATTTAGATCTCTGATGTTGGAATGATAATTTTTCATCGATGATGGCTGACTTAATGAATAAGAGGTAACCATAGAAATATATGCTTAATAGTAAATTTAGCATTCACTAGCAAATGTCTAAGGGATGCCATACAAAAATAATGTGTTAGAAATGACACTTCCCTAGGGCATTGCATAACAATATACTGAAAAGTTCACAGTATTCATTGCAGCAATTACCATAATGATTGTGCCTTTAAATGTGTCTCCACTTGTAAATCTTTGGGCAATTAGCTTTAATAATGCCAGCGTATTTTCATATTAAATATCTCCAGATTCTTTTCTAAACTCATAAAATCCACATGCCTTACAGTGAAAAAAAATCAACACATTAAACTACAAAGACTCATAACAAAGACAATCCAAAAGAGAGAAATTATCAAAGAAAAAAAAACGTATTACTATAATTTCATGTTATTTTATATTTATTTACCATAATATACCTTACCTTTTTGGCATTCTATGATATGAATGAAAATCATGTTGAAAATCTCAAAAGTTAATGCTTCACATAGAAAAATATAGAGCCTCATTTTATCTAGGTATCACTTGGTCCTATTCTTCAATTGCTTGTGTATATTTTCCTACGTTTCAGTCCTTGTCTAAAAATAGTATAATTTATAACCTTTCATTATAGCTTAGAAATGGCCTATGTGAAGGGAGCTCTGGTTAATGATTGGAGACGAGGTCAGAAGGAAGCTACTCTGAACATCAAGTTAACTGACATGTTCTCCCTTCGTTATTATCAGTCCCATTGAGCTGTCTAAAAAGAAGAGAAATTTTGCCGCTTTAGAACTAGCACAAAGTATATTAATGTTTCACATATATTCAGAAGAAACACTTGTGATAAACCAGCATGCCATCTATTCTGTGTTAAGATGATGGCCCTGGTAACACAAACCAGTAATCTCCCATAAACATTGCTCTGTCCTGTTCTTGAAGACAGTCCCAGATGCAAAGGAAATTGTTTTAAACAATCACAGGAAAGGGGTATCTTTAATGATGATTTGGAAGGAAATGTTCATTTAACAAAGGCTCTAAAGTTTTGGGACAAGTACGCTGAACAGGTGATTGAGTATAAATTTAAAAGAAAGCAAATTGCATAGGCAGGTGTGGAAGACTGTATGGTGATGATTGCTGAAGTCCAGAAATCTGCTAGGCCTGTCTGCGAGAGCATCTAACAATGGCCTCCAGCTGGTAGGCATATCCTCCCCCCTCAAAGGGTATTGACTTTGAAGACCTGGTCTCTTTAAATTCAGAATTTATCTTTAAGGAACAGATTGGCCTAATGAGTGGATAAGGGACAGACAAGCTTAGTGGATGGCAAAAAATTTGGGCCTCCTCCAGCCTTTGAAAGAGCAGGCTGCAAATCATATTAGGAAGCCATCTAATCTCTTCCTGAAAATTGATGCTACTTAGGTGGAAGTGAATCTCTTTGGTGAAACTCCAGAAGGACAAGGTATCTGTTTTGATGCCAAGATAAATTTATTGACAGCACTGAATTCCGACCAAAGGACATATTTGGTGTGGATGACAAGTCAGAGAATAAGCCCATTAAAAATGAAGCTACTGGCTATGATCTAACACATTAAGGCTGCTTGGGAACATTCCTTCCTTTGCAAATGGTATAGGATTCTCCATGGTTACTTGTGATGCTCTTTTCCTCAAGACTGGGAAGCCAATGCTTAGATCTCAAAGGTGTATGTAGCACAAGAGCCAGGCATCATTGCTTAATCTGATCTTAACGTTCAAGCCATTTCAAGCTTTTGATAAGGACCAACTGTGACATCATAAGCAGTGAGATCATAAGTGATGATATCATAAGCAATAATGACATCATAAGGAACAGTATCAATAAGCCTGCAAGGAGCTAGAACTCAAGGTGACCAAGGTTGTCTGACTTGAAGGAAGTGATTGCTGTTTTACAGATTTAAGATCTTTCATTGTTCTGAAAATATGTTTGCTTCTCTGTAACAAGGATTTATGATAATTTTTCAGTATGAAAATTTTTAAATAAGAAATTTCCAAATAAGAGTTAGAGATTACCTAATTCTCATTTTACTGTTATGGTATCAATAAAAGCATGACTCACAGTTTTACACTTTTCTAATGGCAAGTTTATTCAGTTGGCAGGCTTGGACAACTCATGTGAACAGTGATTATGGTCAAGTTATGTGCATGCATACAAAATGTGAAACCAGGTCTAGTTTGTATAGAATGATGTTGGTATTGTTTGGTAGCAAGGAAGATATTAGTAGTTTTAGAGTAGATGGACCCCTCTCTCTAGGTTGGATTAGGACCCCATTTGCAATTTCTTGATAACCTAGAAAGGGATAAATTAAAACTGCTCTTCCAGAAGAATATCACAGGGAAAGGTATCAGCAAGTTTTTTCCCCCATTAAGCGTAAGTAACTTCCTCTTTATCTAAAGAAGGAATGAAAAAAAAATGGAATCTGAGTTCTATATTTCTCTGCTCCTGAGTGGAAACACAACATCAAATCTGCTCCAAGGGTTAAAACAATAACATTGCTTCTCCGTTAGGTTAAGAGAAGTATCACCCACAGGAAAGCACATTCTTTCTAAAGATATGCTAAGGAGAAGGGAGGAATAATAATCCCCTTAGTGAGAAAATGCATTTACTTTTCCAGGTAACTCCCGCCCCATGCTGTTCTTATGAAGTTCATCTTGTAGATACGCAAAAGACAGCCTGTTTTTCTGAGAAAAATCTCAAAAGCATGATTTGTCTTTTCTTCATTCAGTCTGTCCATGTCTATATCTCTCTGTCTTTCTCTGTCTCTGTCTTGGTCTGTCTCTGTCTGTCTCTCGTCTGTCTCTCTGTCTCTGTCTCTGTCTCTGTCTCTCCCTCTCTCCCTCTCAATGCCCCTTGCCTCTCTCCCTCTCTTTTGTGGATACTGGCTAAAGCATGCTTATCTTATTCTCTGGGCATTGCTTTTCTTACAAAGCCCTCTTTTCTTCTACATGTGAGAGGAGGACATAAACTCCATTTTAGGACCAGACTTGACTTAAAAGGGAAGTTATCTGTTCCAGAAACTAAGCATAACTGCCCCCAATTTATCAATCCCAGAAACTAGGCCGGAAGTCACCAGCTCCAGGAACAGACCAAAACATTCCAGGAACAAGGCTGTAAAATCCTCCATCCAAAGAACAGATGCAGAAAACAAGGATGGGGAGTCTTACATCTTAATCTCAGGATGGACTGTCTGTGCTCGGGCAGACTTATTGTTTGGGTATCTCATCCTGTGGTTAAATGCTTATGACAGGTGTATCACTGACCACCTGATAGAAGCCAATCAGAATTGACCCATATAACATCGTGGGCACCTGCCAATGAAGTTTTAGATTACCTAACCCTAGCTAAATCTCCCCTAGTTCCTTATAGAAAGGCCTGTATACCTTTGTCTGGAGTCATCACCATTTTTTAAGTGGGTAAGTCCTTCATGCACGCTTCTTGCTTTTGAGAAATTAAAATACCTTGAAATTGCATATGTGAATGGTGGTCTCTCTAGCCACTTTCAGACTTAACAAGTGAGTCTGTTGAATCCACTGCTAATCATTCTGGGTCTTTGAACTCTAATGTAAAAAGTAGTCTTCTTCTCTCTGTGTGTGTCTATCTCTCTTCTCTCTCTCTTTTTTCTCTCTCTTTTTCCCTTTCTAGGCAGCTACCAAGAATTCCAGCTTGCTTGGCTGTCTTGTTTTTGTCTGTTTTTCAAAACAATAACAAAGGTCATTTCCTTCAGAATCACTTTTAAAATTGTGTTTTGTTTTGATTTTTAAGGAAACTAAGAATCCAAAAAATGAACTCTAATTTCTTAATTCAAGGACATTTAGCTTTCTTTAATAGAAAAATATTAGAATGTGTGTGCATACACACACACCACTCACACACACTTAGAAACATACACGCATACCTCACAAACCACACAAACATATATACATGCCCTATATTCACATAACTCACACATACATACAAACACACAACACACACACACACACACACACACACACACACATCACACATGCATCTTAGACAGAACTATATTTAATACACTAACCACCAAAGATACATTTGGACAAATTGCAGCAATGTTAGTAGGTTTCAAACACTTTTTTTTAAATGGAAATTCATATGGTCAACAAAACATGAACTCAATGACATTTTGGAGTTTCTTTGTCTTAGAAAATTTAGTCAAGACATTTATTTCTTTATTATTTTATATATTTATTTATTTACTTTACAAGTCTGCATATATATCCCTGTTCTTTTGTTTGTTTTGTTCTATTGTAATTTGTTTCTATTTTACATTATCTTATTTTATTATTATTCTTTAGATGTCCTTTTATTTTCTTAGGAGAGGCAGAAATATGGATTCAAATGTGGAATGGATGTGGGAAGGATCTCAGAGAAGTTGGGGAAGAGAAAACCATACTCAGAACATATTATATGCAAAACACTTCCAAAGAATTGCAAAAAAAGTTTGTGTGTGTGTGTGAGTATGAGTGTGTGTGCATGTAAGAGTATGTATATGTTGCGTATGTGTTTGTGTGAATGTGTATGTGAGTGCATGTGTGTGTGTGTGTGTTTGTGTATGTTGTTGTATGACTTAATATTGAACATACTGTTTGCCTCACACTAAGTTAAAACCAGTGACCTTATTTGTGAATTTAAGTAGATTTTATTTTAATGCCAAAAATTATGATTACTCCTGCTATAAAGTCTGTGTAACAAGTTTATTCACAGATCAAGTTGTATTTAGAGAATCTCGTCTTTGAATCCCTTGAACACCACGGTCTACAAGTTTGTGCTATGAAGAAGAGGAAATGAATTGAAGAGATAGGGGCTTTTCCCTATAAGTTCAGTTTTTGCAGAGGGAAATTTTTAAATTATACCTTTTTTGAAATTTTGGTAAATAAACTGTTTACAGTTGATGGCTGCAATAGGAGGGCAAGTCAGTATTCTTCAGACCTGTGGTTCCGGACACGTTGACAAAATTTAAGTAAAGTGTTCTGCACTCATTCATATGCATGTATGGAAAGGACTACATTGTCTTAGTGAATTATGGAGAAAAGAAACAAAACACCCCAACAAAATATATAAATAAACAAGAGGTCACATGCCATATCCTTGAACAACTGCAAGGACTCAGCCTGATCAGGGGCCATTAGACAAGAAGGAAAGACAAACTCACAGACACATGGACACACAGAAAACCTGGAGTTTGGTGGACTGGGTTTTCTGATAGAGAAACCTCAGCATCCATAAAGATCAATGAGTTTATTGTATAAAGTTGAACATGGAAGTGACATTACTGTACAACTGCACATGGCAGTGGGTTATTGCATACTGATCACCAATGAAGTAGATTTATTATATGCAGCTGACCAAGTAGTCAGCCTTAGATATTCTTAGTAGATGCAATCTCTGTAAGAGGACAATAAATATACAGTAATATATATCTCCTGGGGAGAAAGCAGTGATGGATATTTTCTGCACAAATCATCAGCAGTCACACATGCACATGCTTTGCCATTCCTCTGAGGTTAACTACAAGTGGAGAAGGACAGAGGAAATGATTTACAGTTTTTCTATTGGTCTGTGGGGCTATGGGATCCTTGATATGGCTGTGCCATATTAACTGTACATATTCTTCACTCAAGATATTATTCACTCAAGGCTTCCTCAGTACCACAGACATAAAGTTGGACAGAGAGTGTTAGCATGTTGTCTAGGCTCCAAATAGATCTGACTTACTTTCTTAACCTCTACAGACACCAAGCCCCACAGTTATAGCCAGGTGTGCCTGACTCACTATAAAAGGGACTACTTGCCCCCTCCTCTCTCTGCCTTCTTGCTCTCACTTGGTTCCCTTGACCCTTCTCCTAGTTCCCCATTCCCCTTACCTCTCTCTCTCTCTCTACCTGTCATGGCCAGCCTCCTCCTCCTCCTCCTCCTCCCCCTCTCCCTCCTCCTCCTCCTCCTCCTCCTCCTCCTCCTCTTCCTCCTCCTCTCTTCTGTCCTCTCTCTCTCTCTTTCTCTCTCCTCTCTCTCCCTCTCTCTCTCTCTCTTTCTCTCTGCCTTTCTCTGCTGTTTCTACTACCTTCTCAGCTATACTATACTGCCATGTGGTTGGTCCCTCAGGGGGAAGGGATGCCTCAGCATGGCCTGTAGATGTACCCCTTTCCCCCACATTTGACTGCACATCCACTAAACATATTCCTTCTTTCATTTAATTTTATAAAACACAATATACAAGGTGGGAAGAATTTCAGAAGGGGTTGAAATAGTGCATGTGGTGAGGAAATGGACATAATAGAAATCTGTTGTATTCTCCCAGGATAGAAATAAATATTAAGCTTAAAAAAACAAAAAATTTAGAATGCATACAAATTGAAATAACTTTTAGGTAGTTTTTCTGAAACTTTTGGATCATTGAGCACAGATCCTTGGCTCATGGATACTTGTGAAACAGGAACTCATAGTAGAGAATTCTGGTTACGTGTGCAAAGTGTGTGTCTGGTCAGTGTCCTTTGTAGTCTATGGCCCTGGGGCACATATGAATGACACTTCTTCTAATTAATACTTCATCAGAGGCTTTCTGGTGAAGGCATGCCTTGGCCCCACCCAACTTTTAAGAGACAATCCAAATGGGCCTGCCTGTCAATCACCTGGGCCAACAACCCCCATAAAAAGTTGTTGAGTCTAGGAATTTTAAGAAATAATGTAAAGAGTACTCACAGGTGCAGGTTGGAGGAGCTGGAGAGTTTGCTCAGTGATTAAGAGCACTTGCAGCTTTTTGCACAGCGCCTGAGTTTGGTTCTCAGGGCACCCATATGTTTCTTCACAAACAATTCTAACTTCGGATCCAATGGATCCGACTTCCTCTCCTAACCTCTACGGACACCAAGCAGGCATGTGGTGCACATACATATATGCAGGCCAAACAATCATACATATGAAGTAAAAATAAAATATCATATGAAATAAAAATCCCTTATTGTTGAAAAAAACAAAGACAAAAACAAAACTGTGCTGTTGGCTGAGAGCTGCTTCTGGCTTTTATCCATTCTTACTCTCTGAGAACCTTCTGTTCTACACTAGTCTTTCTGGCCACAGTTCACTATCACTTATGGAACGTATTTTCCTTCACAATGGTCCCTTTAGCTACGAATGATTTCCATATCACCAGGTTGTTTCACTTTGCTCTTTAGTTTGTAACACACTTTTCCATTTTCTTTATCTTTCATTCATTTGTTCCTTCCTTCCTAACATCTTTCTTTTTCCGTCACTACTCTGAAGACAGTTTTATGAAAAGTAAAATGTACTTTGTCTTTTGTTTGGCTTAGAAGAACTAAAGATTATTTTATGTAGTTAAATAAATATGTAGTGAATATTTTATCTTTGTGTAGAATATTTCTTTTAAATTTTTTATATGTGAGGATTTCATAATGCACATGTTTTTCCTCCCCAATTTTCTCAGCTCCAGTTTCTCTCCTATGGGCCCAATTATTATTTCCCAATTTTGTGTGTTTTTTTTAAGCCACTGAATCCACATGAGCATATGTACAGGGCCAGCTAGATCACTGATAGCCTGTCCAATGCCACATCTGCTGGAGTGATGTGTACACTGTGTGAAAAACATGTTATTCCTTACCCGTCTAAGGCACCATCTGATTGGTTAAAATAAAAAAGCCAATGGCTTAATAGCAAAAGGTGGGTAGTAAGGTAGAACATCTTGCAGAAAGAGGAACTCTGGGAAAGAGTGAGGGGCAGGAGATTCACTACCAGGAGGCAGAGGAAGTCAGGAGTATGAAAAGGAGGAGAAGTACCAGCCATGTTGCAGAACTTAGAATAGTATAAGCAGGATGTTTGAATTAGGAGCTAGGTGGGAGTTAGCATAGCTTAAGGCCTAGGCCTTAATTAATAAAAGTAAGCTTCTGTGCCATTCTTCAGGAACTGGGGTAGACTTAGGAAAAGCAAACTGTTATTCATGTCAGTAACAACAAACAAACAAAAACAAAACAAACAGCAATGAAACAAAAAACTGACTCCTTCTTTTCCATCAGTCATCAATTGCCAATAGTTCCTTAGCTAGTGGTGTGACTTCATGTGTCCCTCCTCATTTGTGATGGGCTTTTGTTTGGCTTGGTCTTGTGCATGTTCTGTGCATGCACTCATTCACAGCCACTGGGAGTTCATGTGTTTGACTGCCTACTCTTATCTGGGCCACACTGTTTTACTGTATTCTGAAAATTCTTTTCCTTACAGTCTTTCGGCCCCAACTTTTGTGATGATTCCTGAGCCTTGGGAAGGAGGTGTATATAGATGTGCCATTTATCACTGCAAACACTCTAGTCTCATTGTCTGCTTGTTGAACAGTTAGTTGCCAGTCTCTGCATTGATTGCTGTCTAGAGCAAAAACAAGCCTCTCTAATGATGGTGGGAAATGAAACCTGTTTATAGACTGTGCCTGTCCATTTTCTGAATTATTTTGGATGAGATCACAAGAATTAGGATCTTGAGGGGATATAAGAGATAAATCTAAGTATATATACAATGCAGTGGAAAATTAGATATATAAAGGAAACAAATGGATTATTGTTTATTGAGAATCTGGGGCTTCATTCATTGAGTTCGTATAATTTTTGTGGCTGTGTAGCCCAGAGGACAACCTTTGATTTTCTTCCTTTGATACCACACCCTCATGTTTTTCTTTTCATTTTAGTGACAGTATATCTCATTGGCCTGGAATTTACCAAGAGGCTGGCTGGTCTGTCTGTTTCCCCCTCCCCTAAACTGGGGATATAACCCACATCACAATGCCTCCCTTTTCACAGCTTGCTCTGGGGAGTAAACTCATGTCTACTTTAAGCTACTAAGCTATTTTTCTAACCCTTATTCATTATGTAAAACAAATGCTTTCTATTAATGTGCAAACTCAGTTTTTCTTCCAACATCAATGTATGTAGAAGATGTCAGTCTCATACTTTATTTGTGGCAGGAGTAGATTATAGCTGTGGCTTGTGTGTGTGCCACTATGATGCCTTTAACAATACAGCTTTCCTGCAACTTATTAACTTACATTCTGGAGAAGTAAACAGATCTTCTAGAAAGGCTCAAAAAATAAAAATAAGAGGAAGATTAAGGTAAAAAGTTCAAATAAGTCAATGATCAGCCCCTTGAAATATGGTCATGAGAGGTGTCTGCAGAGAGCACAGATGACTGCGTGTTCTATTTACAGAGTGTACGTTTATTTGAGCTATTTTGAAGAGTCTACTTATCTTTATTGCTTTTTCATGATTGATTTCAGAACTCATAATGAGACCATGCACTGTGCTCCTCTAATTAACAGTGTGTTGCAAAGTAAAATAAAAGTTTGCTCATTTTTTTTTTCCATCAGAAAAAGGTCAATAATGTAAAAAGGTATCTGGCCAGGAGTTGCTGATGTAGCTTATCACAACTCAACATAAATCCATGGATTGAGTATAACGAAAAATGAATGCAATGTGCCTAAAATGGGTAAACTATATGCAACTGACTAGAACATTGAGGAATTTCCAGCAATTATATGTTTGATGCACAGAGCTTCTGTAGTCTTAAACTTCCAGTTGTGAAAATGAAAAGAATCAACAAGTCAATGGACAAGAACAGAGGACTTATTTGATAAAATATCCAAATTCTGTACATCCTTTGAATGAATTCCATATTCTCCCTATCCTCTCTCTCTCTCTCTCTCTCTCTTCCTCTCTCTCTCTCTCTCTGCTGTCTCTCTGCTTCTCTTTCTCTCTCTCTCTCTCTCTCTCTCTGTCCTCTCTCTCTCTCTCTCTCTCTCTCTTCCTCTCTGTTCTTTTTCTCTCTTTTCTCTCTTCTGGCTTCCCCTCTCTTCTCTATGGTTCCACTGCAGACAGTTGACTCTTCCAGAATTCTGTACGAATGCAGTCAAGTAAGATCTAACATTTCATGTGTGCTCTTTTGTTTGCCAACTTTTTGTGATTTATTAATGGTGTTTCATGTATTCACTGTATTTATCTGCTACTATTGACTCTGCTCATGTGTGAATTGATTTCTAAATTACTTCTTATTAGTCATTTGGATTGATTTCAAGCATCAGTTCCTATGGCTCAGGCTATTGTGGATTTGGTATATATATATATATATATGGTTTTTTCGAGACAGGGTTTCTCTGTGTAGCCCTGGCTGTCCTGGAACTCACTCTGTAGACCAGGCTGGCCTCGAACTCAGAAATCTGCCTGCCTCTGCCTCCCAAGTGCTGAGATTAAAGTCGTGTGCCACCACTGCCCAGCCAGGTATCTTTCTTAAGATGGTTGCAGGTGTATGCTTTTATTTTTCTTTATGTTAAGAAATAGACTTGAAATTATTGTAACATTTAATAAAATAACTTTTAAGTTTGTTAATCAAAATGAAAAATACTGAGCTGCTTTTAATAATCACTAAATGATTGTTTTTTCCCCACAAATAATGCATTTTTATTTGCTTTATATGTCAATCTCTACAGAAAATTTTAGCATTTGCATTTTCACTGTTCTAATAAATGTGAAATAATGGACATCAATTTCATGTGTGCCATTTTTTTCTATAGTGTTACTGAGGTTATAGTCTTTTCATGTATTTACATAATACTTGCATAACTTCTTTTGTTAGAGATTTTCAAATTGTTTCTTTTATTATTATTGTTTTATGACTATGAAGCCCATGCTATGTAGACCAGGCTTGCCATGCTTAGTGATACAGATAGTACCTGTCTCTGCTTCCTGTATACTTGGATTAAAGATGTGCCATGACCACATATGGATGTCTTTTTCTGTGTCTAAGTTGGGTTTTTTTTTTTTTTTTGTCATATTATGGCATTAGAAATGCTTCATTGTTTGTTTTATTTTGAAATGCTTTCTATTCTATTTTTGAAATGTTCATTTAATGTGTTCATGTGTGTGTCACTCTGTGTGTGTGTGTGTGTGTGTGTGTAGATCTGTGTATGTGTCTGCCCTATTTTATCTTCTGTCTACTTGACCCAAACCCTTTCTCTAACAATCCCTGCCATGTCTTTTTGGCCGACTGAGTTTCATTGTAGGTTTTAATCACATGTTCATAATATATGATATACCCTGTGATATATATGTATATAAATAATATATGTATATATTATGTGGCCTATGATATGACATGTACTACAGACTCTTTTCACAGTCTTTGAAACATTGCTATAATTTTTTAATTTGTAATTTTAACTTTTATGAGTCATTCCTTCAGCAAACACTCTTAGAAATCTTTATTCGCATCAATATTTTAAACGCTTTCAAGAATTAAACAAATCTAATGGTTACAATAAAGTCTGAGCTACACTTAATCACATTTTGTGATATGCACTGTGAGGAAATACAAGGACCCATTCATTGTAAAGGGGATATTTGGTTACTGGAATAGCCGAAGTGTTTAAATAAAAGAAAATAAAACCAGATAGAAGTCTAACATTACTATAGTCCTAGTCCGTAAAAGCACACAATGTCAACAAGTTTACTTGCCTTACTTTTATTCTATAAGTGTTTCCTGGTTATAAGCTTTTGTACTAGCCCATTCTTTCACTAACTAGTGTGAGAGCAGTGTTTTAGTGTCTTTTTCTGAGGATTTTACTTCATACTCAAGGCAGACTGGATTGTCCTTCAGCATTGTGCAAGTTTATTCACCCGTGCTGTAATGTGGATAAGGATTTCATCCATTTGTGTTAGTGGAGAGTACTGATAATGGAAGCATAGCTATATCATAATTTATCTACTAGGCAGTTGAAAACAATTTTCTTGCATTTTTGTAGTTATGAAACAAACTTGCTGTAAACATTCATAGAAAAGTATGTTTGTTGATATATATTTTTTATGTTGGGCAAAACCCAGTAATTGTGTGTGTGTATGCAATTACACACTGAATTTACTTTTATTTATATTTAGATGTATTTATGTTATTCTATGTATGTTCTGCCTGTATTTATGCATACCTAGTATAAGCAGAGGCCAGAAGAGGAATCAGATCTCTCGAAACTAGATTTAAACAGTTATGAGCCACTATGTGGTTGTGGGAAGCAAATATAGGTTCTGTGTAAGAGTACAAGTGCTCATCACCTCTGAGCCAACTCTACAGCACCACTAAAATTTATTGGACGATAGTAGGATTTTGTGATATTTGTATTTCAACTTACATTTAGATTTCTAATAGTTGTGGCATAATGATGCAAGTCTTTAGAAAAATATTTCAGTAGTTCATTGAAATAACATGCAATGATTTTTAACCATATTCACTTCCCCTACTCTGTCCAGACCTACTCTTTCCAACCTATCTCCATGTCCACCCAATTTTGTTTGTTTTTATTTTTTACATTATTGAGTCTAATAAGTATATAATAACTTTTGCCATTTTAACTTGTGTAAATGTAACTTTTATTTGCCTTAAATAATTCTCATCACTGAGGCTTACTTTGTGTCTGCTAACCTAGACCTACTCCTGGAAGCTTCTAGCCTTCATGAAACCTTATCTAGGCAAAGAATGTTTTTAGCCTCAGAGACTTATTGATGAATAAGCTCACCCTTTACAGTTCTTTCTGAACCCTGGCTGGCTGGTCAACTCAGCTGTTCTGGCTCCAAACTGCTCACCATGCTAACAGATTCAATCAGACTTCTCTCAGCTTTTCCTGAATTGTTATTATTGGCTTCATACTAACTTGGGAATATCTAATTCTAATCACTGGGCTCCTTTTCATCCTTTGGCTTGTTCTGCCTTCACTGTGTCTAGCTTGTTCTTCTTCAACCTGTTTCTGTAAACCTGTCTCCTAATAAGGACTGCTTCTGTCTGCATTGCTTTTTATGCAGCTTCCATTTCCTCACGGGAGACTTGGGCATATCCTTTTCTGTAAGCCTTCTCAGATTTGTCTTGCAATCAATTAGACATCACTTTGAAACATAGTGCTTCTTTCTACAAACTAACTTTACATTCATTATTTGAGATTAAGGGTTTGTCTGTATTCTAGCCAAGAGGATTAAAGGTGTATGCTAAGGACTGAACCATACACAACTAGAACAGGTTATATCAAAATAATACAAATTAGGGTTCATAGTGTGATCAAATAATTTGCAACAACCTTTGTTTCTTAAGTAGAGAAAATAGAAAACTATTTTAAAATATTTAGGGATATTCTTCATAATCTTGCTTTAAATGTCTGTCTAAATCCTTTGTTCACTTTTATTGGGCATGTTGCTAAAAGTTTCTTGCTATATTCTTTATTACAAACTCTAAGCTTATATTTTACTTTAGATCAAAATACTTAAAAATTTTTTGTACTGGAATGAGTTTCAATATAATTAAAAATTAATTTAATGTCTCACAATTTTTGTACCTAATATAATTATTCATGTATTCCAAGTGTGCACATTTTCCTAGTAATATTTTTTGTAGAATTTTGCTCTTACTAATTATAACATTTATGTTAATTTTTTTATGTTTAACATAAGGATAAAGTATGACTCATTCTAATTTGAACATGTTTTTCCAGCACAATTTACTGGTAAATAGTGTTTTCTCATGCGACTTCAGTGTCTTTGTCAAGTCTCAGTTAAACGTGTGTGAGAGTCAGTATATTTCTGGTTTTAATTTTTTCCACATTGTTTCAGTTCAAATATATTTTATTTCTATACTTTTAAAGTTTTTTTTCTCTTAGTAGAAATTTTCTGTGCTGCTTGGGTGTTTAATTAGAGTGATTTTACTTTCACATGCAACATGTTTTAAATTTATCTTGGTATCTTCTAATTCTTTTGTGTGTGTGTGTGTGTGTGTGTGTGTGCTTATATTTTACATTGATTTTTGAGCACATATATACTGGTACATTTGATTCTCCTAACTCCTGATTATATCATCTTTGTGATTTGCAATCTGATTTAACTATATTCACAAAAATGTTACCATTTGCTGTTTCTTTAATTATCAACTGTGATTATTTCTTGTTTCTGAGGGTATGAGGAGTAGTAGATTGGTGAGTGTTTGAACATTTTAATTTTAACAAAGTTCACATTTGTCTTCCTTAGTTACTTGTAGATGCATCTTGTGCTCTTGAGGATTATGTTTGAGCTCCTTAAGGTAGTCCTAATATAGTTTTACTCAGAGGCTATCAAAGTCTTTTTATAAATATGACTCTTTTATTGGCCCTAACTGAATTGTCCAAGCTTTCAGTAAAGTCTCCTGACTATGGCTGGTATGAACTTTGCACTTTTCTGGCCTCATGAGAGTTTGGATGATTGCTTTTAAATCTTGGGCAGTGGTTAATGGTTCACATTGAAGAGTTTTATGCTATGCTCGTATGTATTACATACAATACGTATTAGATATGGACACATGGGAACTTCAGGAGAGCTTTTTCTGCATGTATAGACATTTTCTATCAGTTTGAGCAACAAATTACATGTGATTCAGCTTGAGCAGCTTCTGCCATGATACAGAAGACCCCCTCTACTCTTGTTTTAATTCCCACTGTGGTCAAAAAATACTCCCTTGAAGGTCACAGTCAGGGCAGGCAGCATTTCACAGCTCCTCTGTTCTCTTACAGGTCAGGGCTTTCTTTGCCTTTGTCCAATGTCTAAAAGTGCTAGTATGAATCTTTTTCAGATTATCTATTCAAGTTTTCCATATGAGTTATTCTATTTGAGGACTGAGCTGAAACTTAACCTTTTATTCCACTTGCTTTACTGTAGAGCACAATAATGAAGGTTTTTATTTTATAGATAACGTGAGCAGCATTGTTTCACATGGCATTTGCTGTACTGTACTTGCATATCACATATTTAAAAACCATATGGCAACAATTAGGTGGAACTTTTTCCTCACATATGATGTCTCAGTTAATTCCAACATTGCTTAACTTACAGAACTCTTAGTATAAAATTATTTTGGCTTTTATACATTGGATACTTTATTTCTTGTTACATGTATTTCCCATAGATCTTAAGCTTTGTTTTTCTTACCTCATATTACAAATATGAGACTGAAAATGTTTTTTTCAAGTCACAAATAATATAAAATGTCTTGGTGTGACTCTAACCAAGCAAGTGGAAGATCTGTATGACAAGAACTTCAAGTTTCTGAAGAAAGAAATTGAAGAAGACTTCAGGAGATGGAAAGATCTCCCATAATCATGGATCTACAGGATTAACATAGTAAAAATAGTCATCTTACTAAAAGCAATCTACAGATTCAGTGCAATCCCTATCAAAAATCCAACCCAATTCCTTACAGATATAGAAAGAGCTATTCTCAAATTCATTTGGAACAACCAAAAACCCAGGATAGCAAAAATTATTCTCATCAATAAGAGAACTTCTGGGGGAATCACCATCCATGACCTCAAGTTCTACTACAGAGCAATACTGATAAAAACATATGTTATTGGTACAGAGACAGACAAGTAGATCAATGGAATAGAATTGAAGACAGAAATGAACCCACACACCTATGGTCACTTGATCTTTGACAAAAAAGCTAAAACAATCCAGTGGAAAAAAGACAGCATTTTCAACAAATGGTGCTAATTTAAATGGTGACCTGCATGTAGAAGAATGCAACTTGATCCATTCTTTTTTTTTTTTTTTTCATTCTTATCTCCTTGTACAAAGCTAATGTCCAGGTGGATCAAAGGACCTCCACATAAAACCAGAAACACTGAATCTATTAGAAGAGAAATTGAGAAGGAGCCTTGAGTACATGGGCACAGGGGGAAATTTCCTGAACAGAACACCATTGGCTTATGGTCTAAGATCAAGAATTGACAGATGGGACCTCATAACATTGTAAAGCTTCTGTAAGGCAAAGGACACTGTCAATAGGACAGAATGGCAACCAATAGATTAGGAAAAGATCTTTACCAACCTATATCCGATCAAGGGCTAATATCCAATATATACAAAGAACTCAAGAAGGTGGACTCCAGAGAACCAAATAACCCTATTAAAAATGGGGTACAGAGCTAAACAAAGAATTCTCAACTGAGGAATACTGAATGGTTGAGAAGCTCCTAAAGAAATGTTCAAAACCCTTAGTCATCGGGAAGTGAAAATCAAAACAACCCTGAGATTCTACCTCATACCAGTCAGAATGGCTAAGATCAAAAACTCAGGTTACAGCAGATTCTGGCAAGGATATGGAGAAAGTAGAACACTCCTCCATCTTTGGTGGTATTGTTCCTCCATTGTTGGTGGGATTGCAAGTTGTACAACCACTTTGGAAATCAGTCTGGTGATTCCTCAAAATTTGACATAGAATTTTGACCTGAGAACCCAGCTATACCACTCTGGGCATATACCAAATGATTCTCCAACATATATAAAGAACACATGCTCCACTATGTTCAGAACAGCCTTATTTATAATAGCCGGAAGCTGGAAACAACCCAGATGCTCATCAGCAGAGGAATGGATAAAGAAAATGTGGTACATTTACACATTGGAGTACTACTCAGCTGTTAAAAACAATGACTTCATGAAATTCATGGGCAAGTGGATGGAACTAGAAAATATCATCTTGAAGTGAGGTTATCCAGTCACCAAAGAACACATATGGTGTGTCTTCAAAAATAGAGTTCAAAAACAAGGCAGACCAAAGTGTAGATGAGTCAGTCTTACTTAACAAGGGGTAACAAAATAATCAGAGGAGGTAGAGAGGGGATTTGGGAGGAAGAGAGGAAGGTGAGAGGATAAAGGGGGAGTAGGATCAGGTGTGGGTAGAGACTGGGGAGATGTATAGAGGGCAGGAAATTGAGCAGAGGTGTGTAGCAATGGGGGATTGGGAACTGGGAGTAGCAAACAGAATGTCCCAGATGACAGGGAAGCAAGAGACTCCCAGGAACCAATGGGGATGCCATTATCTGAAATACCCAACAAAGGGGAGAGAGAACCTGTAGAGATCATATCCAGAGGTTAGGCACGGCCCCTGGTTGAGGGATGGGGCCACCCACTCTTCTTAAAAATTTTAACACAGTATTGCTCCTGTCTAAAGGAAATACAGGGACAAAAAGTGAAGCAGAGACTGAAGGAAAGGCCATCCAGAGACTGCCCCACCTGGGAATCCATTCCATATGCAGCCACCAAACCCAGTCACTATTGTTGATTCCAAGAAGTGCTTTCTGACAGGAGTCTGATAGAACTGTTTCCTAAGAGACTCTGCTAGATCCTTACAGATACAAATGTGGACTCTCGAAGCTAACCATCTGTCTGAGCATGGGGACCCCAATGGAAGAATTAGGGGAAACATTAAAGGAGCTGAAGGGGTTTGAAACTCCATAGGAAGAACAACAAATCAACCAAATGGACTCTCAAGAGCTCCCAGGGACTAAACCACCAGCTAAAGAATACACATGGAGGGACCCATGGCTCCAGCTACATATGTAGCAGAGGATGGCCTTATCTGGTATCTATGGGAAGGGAAGCCCTTGGTCCTGTGAAGGCTTGATGCTCCAGGATAGGAGAATGCTAAGGCAGTGAGTCAGGAGTGTGTAGGTGGGTGGGGGACTACCCTTCTAGAAGCGGGGTGTGGGAGGAAAGGAGAGGGAGGTTTGTGGTAGAGAGGAAACAAGGGAGGTGGATAACATTTGAAATGCCAATAAATAAAATAACCAATAAAAATACTGATAATCATAAAAAATAAAGAAAAGGAAAAGTCATCAGAGGGCTGCAGTACTGAGCCCTGGGGTGGATAGGAGCACAAGAACAGCGCTCGTTCATGAAAAGAAAATGCAGTATGTCCTAAGGATGAAATAGAAATGGATGCTGAAGATGAAAAGGAAAACCAATGTGATTAAGCACATGCATTTTAGGGCCAAATGAGATTCTGAGAGTCTGAGATTGAGAGATGTATCTATTGCTGCACTTCCCTCCTTGTCTGAGGACCAGGATATCAGAATGATGAATGGATCTTTTGCTGCAACCTTATTTGTTAAGTAAGACTGACTCATCTACACTTTGGTCTGCCTTGTTTTTGAACTCTATTTTTGAGGACACACCATATGTGTTCTTTGGTGACTGGATATGCTGCTAATTAAGTCAAGATCAGGTTAGTCCTAAAAATGCAAACCAAACCGAACCAAACCCAAACCAAAACCAAACCAAAACAACAACAAACTTTTGGAATGACCTCATCCTATGTGATACAGATGTTAAATATCTGAGCTACCAGGGTTATCACCCAAGCCTGGAAATTTAGCATCATCTATATCCTAGACGCTGAAAATGGCTGACATGGTGGTGAGATGAAGCTGAAATTATGAAAATCACAATAGGTCTAAAGGTCTTAATATTGTGAAAGACCTGTAGGTGAAGGATAATTTGCTGATTTCAACAGCAGATGCAATTTGATGTCTCTATTATTATACAAAGTACTATAGTACTTTTAAGAGTCTGTGATCAGGAGGAGGAACAAATTCTATGTTATTCACAAATATTATGCAAATCTCAGGGAGAACTTTACTGACTTTGTACATAGATTAATGTCTACTATAAATAGAACAATATCAGATCCAGAGTTGAGATGGACATTAATTTAAAATTAAGCATTCAAAATACAAATTGAGAGTATAAAAAATTTTTCAGACTTTTAAAACTTCAATTAGCACTCATGGATAAATGAGTTAGAATTACTGCTGATATTGACTGTTATGACTATATAATTGGAGAAGCAATGGCCCATAATCGTAGATATCAAAATGTCCATTGTTTTGACTGTTGGAGACAGGTCATTGAAAAGGCATTGTAGGCATGGTACTTTTGGAGCTTTCTCTATAAGACCTCAGCCTTCTAGGATTTGTGGATGGTGTGGTAAGGATAGTAATTGGACTAATGAATGGAAATTAGCAAGAGATATGCAAGTAATCCCTTACCAATGGGAAAATCCTTAGGAGACAGTGGGAAAGTCCCTAAAGTTATCTAGTACCCTGACAACAATCAACACTAGACAGATTTTCCTGTCAGTAACCTACAGATCAACTAGAGAAAATAAAATTAGCTATTGGAGATACTGTGTATTGACATCTTTTTCAATATAGCTTGATTCTTTCTGTATTTAAATGGGTGAGCATCTTGGGTCACTGCTGTGGAGCTTGGCATTGAATGAGAATGTCTAAGTGTCTAGATTATGCATGGATTCATAAATTAAGGTATTTAATTGAACCTTAATATACAGAAAAGGGGAGTAAGAGTAAAGGAAAGATATTGGATTCTAGAAAAAAACCTTCTGAATTAGATCAGCTTATATTCTTTAAAGATGTTTTAACTAAGAATGGAAGTCAAGGAATATGTTACATTGGGGAAGAGGTTTTATCTATATTTCCACAGGTGAAAAAAGACAATGGGTTCCATCAAAATTGATAAAAATCCAATCTAAGTAAGAGAAGCTTCCACATGAAAAGCATGACTAAAGGAAGGAATAGTTTCAGAAAGATTGAAGAACAGATGACACATAAAATGTTAACCCTCTACCCTTGCATAGGTATTGGGTACAGCTCAACAAACAGTATGAAAAATGACAGAATGCTCATTAGACTGGCAGATTGAAAAACCTTGATGTTGTAATGCACACTTGCTGAAGGAAGTTGATCAGGACTGTAATTATGAAGGATCATTGTATAAACCTGTATCATACAATTCTTTATAAAATAGACAGACTTATATTTATGGGATTAATAAACATTGCTCTTGTAATTACAAATTTTAACTTAAGCACAAAGGTAGGAAAATGTAGAAGAATTTTCATCCTGCAACATGGCTGTTCTGGCAAGGGATCACATCCAAAGACATTCTAGGTCTGTATGATTAATCTTCAGTACACACCTTTAATCTTTCTGTGTCGAATACAGACATGCCCTTAGTGTACATCTTATACACAAGCAATGAAAATAAAGTTGGTAGAAGGAAGCAGTCATGTTTGAAAGTGACAAATCAAAGAGAGATTTGATGAATGAGTCAGAGGTAGGATATATCCAACTCTCACAAGGACAGGAAAGAAAGGCTACTTAGGTGCAGAGTGGTGCAATGCAGTGGAGTTAAGTTCAGATCACAGTAAGACTAGAAGCCTCTGATCCTATTCAGGAGACTAGGCAGCCCCGTTAGGGAAAGGGTCCCAAAGGCAGGCAACATAGTCAGAGACAGCCCTTGCTTCCACTGTTATGAGTCCCACATGAAGAACAATTACAGAACTGCTATATATGTGCAGAGGGCCTAGTCTAGTTCCATGTATGCTCTCAGGGTGGTGGTTCAGTCTCTATGAGCCACTATGGCTGTTGGTTTTCTTGTTGTGTCCTGACCTCTCTGGTTCCTTTAATCCTTCTTTCTTCCACTTCCATAGGATTCTCCAAACTCCATCTAATGGTTGTTCATGGTTCTCTGCATGTATTTCCATTTGTTGCTGAGTGAAGCCTCTCTGTGATGGTTATCCTAGTCTCCTTTACGCAAGTACAAAGAATATCATTAACAGTGTCAGGGATGGTCTCCTTCTCATTGCATGGGTCTCAGGCTGGACCAGTCAATGTTTAGACATTCTCTCAATTTCTGCTATCCACGAGAATGTCTAAGAAACAAATTTTACATACAAACATGCTGAGTAAAAAAATTTTGCAAGATGAAAGCCTTAATAGGGAATTTATATATTATGAATCCTAAGGCCTTGGGTGTGGTAACTTTTAGAATCCAAACAAAGTTAGTAATTAATCAAAATTCTATCTTTAATATGTTCTATAACTGTACTTTCTTTTATACTATTTGGGAACAATATTTTGGAATTAAATCATTGTCTATTCCTCAATTTTCTAATATTCAGCTATGCTTAATGGAATCCTTTAAATGCTTTTTATGTGACTTATTCAAGAATTGTAATGAGAAAATAAGGAAGGTATAACTTAGCAGTGGAAGAAACTAATAGCAATACTTAGCATTGAGGGCTACTGGTGAATGTATGTGATCGTAACATGACACAATACTGGATTGATTTTAACCTCTGTGATCATCCTCTCTACAGACATAACCTTATTCTAATCATGAAGAAAACAGACAGATAAAATTAGACGGAAATTCTATAAACTACTACAAGTGATTCTCAAAGTTGTCCAGATCATCAGAGGCAATGAAAATCAATAGTTTATCATAATGAAGGGAGGACCCAAGATGTGGAAGGTGATTGGTTGTGACATAGTAACTCATGTCCTAGACCACAAGCAAAATGTTAGGAAATAACTAAGGGAGAATGAAAAGTTAAGTTAATAATATTCTCTAATTAATGATAATGATGATGATAAGAGAAACCAATAGTTATATAGAAAACCTCTAAGCTATTTTTACCTTGTCTCTGCATATATAAAAAGTATCCTAAACAGCATTTATATACAGAGTTTATGTTGGCTACCTGTGAGCAGTTAATTTGGAACAATGTTCCATTAGTGCATTGCTAAATGCATTCTACATCTATATTTAAAAATAACACATTTAGAAATAACCTAATGTTACAATATAATAAGTAATTTCAAAATATTCTATGTATTGGTTAGCCCGAATCTGTTTTGCTCTGCCAAAAGTTGCTTTGTTTTTTAATCACATTATATTTAGTGATGCTGTATCTTATCATTCACTACAGAGTTCCAAATCAACTTTTGGGAAAAAGTATTCTATGCAAACAAAAACACAGCTTATTTTAACTTGGGAAATATCTGCAAAATATTCTACATATATTTTGACCAGAATGTTGAGAATGAAAATGGCAAATGAAAATGGAAGTATTAAAAAGTAAATATATATTTATTATATATAATATATTATATATATATAATTTTTCTGGCTTCAGATTGATCCCTCAGAGCTTATCTTACCTCAGGTATAATTTTACCTCAAACTTTCTTTTTGTCCCTTTGAGTTTAATCACCTTCTTATTTATATTCTTTTATAATAAATTTATCATAACTATGCACATATACATAAATAGTAGTTCCTAAGGATTGAGACATGTGGTTGAATGTAATAATACTCTTCAAATTGTCTTTTTAAAAATCTTAATCAAATTTAGGATTTTAAGTACTTTTTTTTAATGCTATTGGCTGAAAAGAAAAAAATATCATATTAGTTTGCCATAACCTAACAGACAAAATGTAAACGATTGGTGGCTATCAGCGAATAACAGGGTACTTTGCATTGTTTTTAACCTGTCAATCCTTGGTACAGATATTAGAGCCCTTTGCATGTTAGAATGATTCTACATAAAGCTGATGCTTAAAATAATGCTGTTCTAACAAGCTAAAATTTGGTTTTATAATATAGATTGATTAACTCAATAAGGATTTTGTAGAAGGCATTCTTACCTGAAGTACTTTAACATTTATACAATCATGTAATCTACTTATAGTAAGGAAAATTGTTTCCAACTATAGGAATCATTTGATGCAAAGCTTTGTGAGTCTTGTACTTAGGTACTATGCAAAGGAATATATATATATTTCTATTGTACACACACACAAACACACACACACCACATGGTTTAAGGATTCAAGTTCAATCCATTCAAGTTCTGATATATGTATATACATACATATACATACATACATACATACATACATACATACTTGGTGTCAAAGCTCTACCCTAGAAAGCCAACATTTAAAATAAATTATTTTTATCATTTTAATTGATACATTAACATGAATTTGCACACATTTTCAAGGGCTTGATATTCTGTTTTGAAGATTTTACAAAGCTTTTCTTCATTGTATAGTAAATTATATCTCTGTTCAGTGTCTCTCTCCTGATCTCCTGCTTATGGCCTCCTCTCTCATCTTTCCCTTTCCTGCCTCTTTTACAATCATAGTACAGAGGTTGCCTGGGAAATAGTAGTGAGACATTTTATATTTTTCTCACATGATCTCTATGAGTCAGAGAATCAATCACTGATGGCATGAAGCTAAGCATCCAAACCTATGTTGATTGCTGACTCTTTTCTGTCCAGACAAAAGTATTGACCTTTCAGTTAGCTGACATTTTTCACATGCATCTAGAGGTAGTGATTCTAAAGAAAGAAAGCCTCTGAGAAACAAGCCAAAGAAAAGAAAATGGTGTGTGTGTTTGTGTGTGTGCATGTGTATTTGTATGTATGTTTGTAGTATGTGTTTGTGAGTAGTGTTGTGTGTGTTTTGTGTGTGTTTGTTTGTGAGTAGTGTGTTTGCTTGTGCGTGTGTTTGTGTGTTTGCTTGTGAATGTTTGTGTGTTTGTGTGTGAGTATGTGATTGTGTGTTTGTGTGTTTGTGTGTGAGTGTGTGATTGTGTGTTTGTGTGTGTGTTGTTGTGTGACTGTGTGTGTATGTGTGTATGTGTGTGTGTTTGTTTGTGTATATGCATGTTTATGTGTGACTGTGTGTGTATGTGTATATGTGTGTGTGTGTGGTGTGTGTGTGTATTGGGGGAACTTCTAGCTATAACTTCTCATGAGAAAGTAGGTGCAGAAAAGGAAACAAAAATATGAACAAACAAAACAACTCAGTACGGTGTTCAAGATGGTTTCATTTCAGATCTGTGGATAATTACATAGTTTCACCAGAGGTTGCAGTCACATAATAGAGATGTACATGTAATAATAATAAGGACATTATGAACTGAACTTCGATCCTTAGAGGATGAATTATTCTGCACATAAACCAAAGGGAAATGCTCAAGTATAGAGTGCAAAGTGGGCAATGATGGGAGCAAGCCTCTTTCTCCTTATTAGTACAACAGCAACGTCCTTTGGAATTTAGTGGACATTACTAATTCCATTCACTGCTTTAGGAACTTTGTACATAATATAACAAATGCTTAATTCTTGCACAACTAACTGAGAACTATTTAGCATTATCTCATTTTATAGACCAGAAAAGAGTGAGACAGAATCTTTAATTAATTTTTCAAGATTGACTAATTGAATAAACAGTATAGGAAATATTAAGATAGTTCACAAACCTATATATACACTAGTGACATATCCAAATATACACATACCACAATTCATGTGACAAATATAATATAACATAGCACACACACACCCACATGCATGCACACATGTAGACACAAATTTATTGAAGAAAGCTTAAAGTGAAGACGTTCTTTGGTGACTGACTTGCACAGAAAAAAAAATCCACTGAGGAAAATTTAAGTAACAGTTTTATTAGGAATTATACTACATAGCTGCACATGATTTGAATACAAACTAAACTCCAAACTTAAGCACTGCAATAACCCTCTCACTGTTTGTAGAGAAGATCTATTCCCCTTATAATATTTTATTTCGCCATGCCCTGAAAATTCTCTGAATCTTTACTATCCTAGATCTTGATTTATTTTATTTTTAAATATGGACCTGTTAATGAGATTTCTGTCCCCTGAGAGTTATTTAACTTGAAATCCAAGAATGCCATAACCTTTCTGGAAGTGTTTTTAATTGATTAGCAATTACAAGTAATTCAATTAAATGAGCTCATTTTTATTTTTAATGAAGTTGTTAGTGTAGTAATATTTCCTGAACACTGTACTTCAAGCATCCAAATATATTTCTTCTATTTGTCTAAATAATCTCTTCTGTAAATTAAAACAATGACACTATTTATTTCAATACTTAATCTCTTCTTCACACATAAAGAAGTCAGTAAACAGTTCTTTGGTGTCTTTCCAATTTTCAAAGAACAAAAACTATTGCCTGGTTGTAAGTAAAAATAGAACAGTGGAAGAGGGTGTGATAGATCATCACTGTGGCCGTCCATGTATAGGTTAATTCATAGCATATTTCTCTCTTTGGTTCTGGATTACCTCATTCATTCAATGTGATTTTTATCTAGATCCATCTATTTACCTGCAAATTTAGTTTTTTTTTAACATCTGATTAACATCCCACTGTGTAAATGTACCACATTTTAAAAATTTATTCATTCATGGATGGAGTCTAGGCTGTTTCCAACTTCTCTATTAAGAATAAAACAGCAATAAACATGGTACAGCAAGTACTGCAGTAGGAGACAGAGTTCTTTGACTACATATGCCCAAGAGAGAATTAGCAGAATCTAGAGTTAGATCAAATCCAAGTGGCTGAGGAAGCACCACAGTGATTTCCATAGTAACTCTGCAAGACTGTACTCCCACCAACGAGCTTTCCTCTTTCTCTGCATCCTCACCAGCATGGGGTTTTACTTGTTTTATTCATCATGGCCATTCTGACTGGTGTAAGATGAAGTTCACTGTAGTCTTGATTTGTCTTTCCCTTATGACTAAGGATGTTGAACATGTCTTTAATAGTTTTTCAGCCATTTATGCTTACTTTTTTGAGAATTCACTCTTTAGATGTGTACCCCATTTTAAAATTGGGTTATTTGTTTCCTTGATATCTATTTTCTTGAACTAGTTATATATTTTGGATATAGTCCTCTATAAATGTATAGTTGGGGAAAAAAAACAAAACAAAAACAAGAATAAAAAGCTTTTCCCATGCTGTACCCTGCGGTATTGTCTTATCAATGGTGTCCTTTGCCTTACAGAAGCTTGTCACTTTTGTGACGTCCTGCTTAATAATTGTTCATCTTAGTGCCTGTATTAATAGTATTCTATTTAGAATGTCTTTTCCCATTTCAATAACTTCAAGGCTATTATTTAATTTCTATTCTATCAGGTTTAGTGTATCTACATTTTATGTTGATGTCATTGAACAATTTGAAATTGATCTTTGTACAGGGTGATAAGTATGGATCTATTTGGATTCTTCTACATGTAGCCATTCACTTTAACCAGTACCATTTGTTGAAGATGCTTTATTTCTAGTGTGTATTTCTGACTTACTTACCAAAAATCAGTTGTCTGTAGGTTTCAGGACTTATGTCTACATCTTCAGCTTGATTGCATTGATCATGTCTGCTTTTGTGCCATGATCATGATAGTTTAGGTACAATATATATGTAGTACAATTTGAAACTGAGGATAGTCATATCTCTAGCAGTTTTATATTATTCAGGATAATAAGAATGATTTGACTATTCTGGATTGTGTTTCCATATGAAGCTGAAAATTGTCCTTTCATGATCTGGATAAAATTGTGTTTGAATTTTGATGGGGACTACACTAAATCTGTTAGACTGCTTTTGGTAGGGTAGGCATTTTTCCTATGTTAATTCTACCTATCCATGAGCATTAGAGATCATTCTATCCTCTGATATCTTCAATTTCTTCAGTGTTCTGAAAACTTTATTTTACATGTATTTAACTTGCTTGGTTAATGTTGCCCCAAAGCATTCTATGTTTTTAAGGATATTGTGACAGGCACTTCTATGATTTTTTTTTCTCAGTCTGTTTGCCATTTGTATGTAGGAGGCCTACTGATATTTGTGGACTTTTTATATCTAGCTAACTTGCTGAATGTGTTTATCACTGTACTATTTTCCTGGTGGAAATTTTAGGGTCACTTATGCATATTACCATATAATCTTCAAATAAAGATGCCTTTGCTTCCTTTCCTTCTATTTGTATGTCCTTGATCTTATTCAGTTCTCTTCCAGCTTGTGCTAGATAGTTTTACATCAAATTGACATGAGCTTATAGTCATCAGAGAAGAAGGAATCTCAACTAAGAAAATGCTACTAAAAGATCAGGCTGCAGGTAAGCCTGTATGCTGGAGCCAGCTGGCCAAAGTTAACTCTAGATGTGCTCATCATACCTGTAGCACGTTTTCTTTTTAAAAAATTATTCTCCTCATGTATATTACATCTTAACTGCAGTTTCCCTTCCCTCCTCTTCTACTAGGTCTTCCCACATCTTCTCCGTTTCACAGATTCACTTTCCCTCCATTTCCCTTCAAAAAAGTATAGGCCTACCAAGGATCTCAACCAAACATGGCACATCAAGTTGCAATAAGACTAAGCACTTCTCCTCATATTAAGGTTGGATTAGGCAATCCAGTAGGAAGAAAAGGTCCCAAAAGCAGGCAGAGGAGTCAGAGATAGCCTCGGCTCCCAATGTTAGGAGTTTCACAACAACACCAAGCTACACACTGATAGCATATATTCAGAGAGCTTAAGTCAGACCCATGCAGACACCCTGATAATGGTTCATTCTCTGTGAGAACCTACGATTCCTGGTTAGATGATTCTGTGGCTTTTCTTGAGGTGTTTTGAACTCTGTGGCTCCTATAGTCCTTCCTTTCCCTCTTCCACGGGATCCACCAAGCAAATATTTGACTGTTTGTTGTTGCATCTACTCCAGTTACTCTGGGAATAAAGTCTCTCCTAGGTTCTAGACTAAGAGTACAACAGAATATCATTACTTTAGATCTCTGGGCTACTGACCATTTGATTCCCATTCCTGCAGACAGGGTCAGGCCTTTTAATTGTACCTAGGCTGGTGGTCCTGGTTTCTATAAGACAGTAGGCAGAGCAAGCAATGGGGAGCAAGCCAGTAAGCAGCACTTCTCCATGATCTCTCCATCAGCCACTGCCTCCTGGTTCCTCTCTTATTAAAATTATTGTTCTAACTTTATTCCATGATGAACGGTGATATGGAAATGTAAGCCAAATAACCCCTTTCTACCCCTACTTGCCTTTGGTCATGGTGTTTCATTGCAGCAATAGAAGTCCTAACTAAGACACTCCTCCAGCTAGGACTTCAAGTACTATGGTGAATAAATATGGAGAGTATTTTCTCTCCATTTAGGTTGATATTAGCTGTAGATTGTTGGAAAATGCCTCTGTTACATTGAGGTATGCCACAATACATCCCTTATCTTGTATCCTTAATCTCTCAAGAAATTTTACTATGAAGTGCTAATAGGTTTTGTCAAAGGGCTTTTTTGCATCTAATGAGGAGGTCATGTGGTTTTTGTCTTTCAGTCTCTTTAAATGCTGAATTATGTTTAACTTATGTGTGATAAAACATCATTGCATCACTGGAAAGAAACATACTGGTAATTGTGGATGAGCTTTGATAGGTCCTTGGATTAGTTTAGAGTATTTTATTGAGAATATTTATATCTATGTTCATAAGGGATATTAATTTATGGTTCTACTTTGTTGAATCTTTATGTGATTTAGGTATCAGAGTAAATGTGGCCTTATAAAATAAATAGAACTGGGTAATGTACCTTGTTTTGTCTACTTTGTGGACTCACTTGAAGGGGTACTGGCATTAAGTTTTTGAAATTTGAATAGATTATCTGCTCCTGTACTTTTATTTTGTTGGGACACTTGTAATTGCTACTTCTATTTCACTACATGCTATAAATCTGTTTTATTTGCTTATCTGATTTTTCTTTGATTTTGATAAATTGTATGTATTGAGAAAATTACCATTTCTATAACTTTTTTTCAATTTTTGTGGTACAGATATTTTTCATTTTTTTATGAATAATATATTGTACATATATATCATATATACATACATCTTTAGACATTTATCATTTTCTTTTATTTTTTTGTTTAGAAAGGTTTTTTTTTTTTTTTTTTTTTTTTTTTTTTTTTTTTTTTTAGCTATACACAGTCTTTTCTATTGTAGAAGAATAAATCAAGTCCAATAAAGTCCTTTGCAATTTTTGGAGATCAATTCAGACATCGAAACGGGGATTTCTTCAGATTAGTGATGTCAATCTCTAGCTGTTTGGTGTCCTTGTCAGTGGCCCATCAAAGTCTGAGTAGTATAAGTCTGGAGGCAGCATCAGGATTAGAGCTTCTACCAGCAGACATCACGGGTGTTTCCTTTTTACCTGTTCTCAGGCTGGAGGTTAGACCCTGGGAGCTCTGGTTGAATCTTTTGATACTCATTCTAAAAAGGACAAAAGCACCACATTTTGGTCTTCCTCCTTCTTCTTGAGTTTCATGAGGTCTATGCATTGCGTCTTAGGTATTGTGTGCTTTTGGGCTAATATCCGCTTATCAGTGAGTGCATACCATGTGTGTTCTTTTGTGATTGGGTCATCTCACTCAGGATGATGTTTTTAGCTCCATCCATTTGTCTAAGAATTTCATGAACTCATTGTTTTTAATAGCTGAGTAGTACTCCATTGTGTAAATGTACCACATTTTCTGTATCCATTCTTCTTTGAAGGACATCTGGGTTCTTTCCAGCTCCTGGCTATTATAAATAAGGCCGCTATGAACATAGTGGAGCATGTGGCCCTGTTGTATGTTGAAATATCTTCTGGTATATGCCCAGGAGTGGTATAGCTGGGTCTTCAGGTAACACTATGTTCAATTTTCTGAGGTACCTCCAGACTGCTTTCCATAGTGGTTGTACCAGCTTACAATCCCACCAACAATGGAGGAGTGTTCCTCTTTCTCCACATTCTTGCCAACATCTGCTGTCACCTGTGTTTTGAATCTTAGCCATTCTGACTGGTGTGAGGTGGAATCTCAGTGTTGTTTTCATTTGCATTTCCCTGATGACTAGGGATGCTGAACACTTCTTTAGATGCTTCTCAACCATTCGAGTTTCCTCAGTTGAGAGTTCTTTGTTCAGCTCTGTACCCCATTTTTTAATAGGGTTATTTGATGTCTGGAATCTAGTTTCTTCAGTTCTTTGTATACCTTGGATATTAGCCCTCTATCAGATGTAAGGTTGGTAAAGATCTTTTCCCAACTTTGGTTCCCTGCTTTGTCCTATTGACAGTGTCCTTTGCTTTGCAGAAGCTTTGCAGTTTTATGAGATCCCATTTGTCAATTCTTGATCTTAGAGCATAAGCCATTGGTGTTCTGTTCAAGAAGTTTTCCCCTGTGGTACAGATTTTTAAAGTATGTTCCTATGATTCTCTGGATTTCTTTTTGTCTGTTATTATAGCTTACTTTTCATCACATTTTTGTTAATAAGTATCTTCTTTCTCTGGCTTTTATTTCATTTTCTGTTTTTTTTTTTAATTATCTTTATTTATTTCCTCAAATCAAATTTTGGTTAACTCATTCTTTGTATTGATTTTGAACTTGCATCTAATTATGTCTTTCCAATTACTTCTTTTGGATGCCTCCATCTCCTTTTCCTTCTCTTGCTCCTCCTCCTCGTCTTTGTCCTCTTCATCTTCCTTTCATCTTTTTCTAGAGTTTTCAAGTGTGTTATCAAGTTTCTTAAGTAATATATCTCCAATTTTTTTTCATGTAGTAAATTGTTGCTCACGTGGAACTATTTTAATTGTGTTCAGAAATTTGTATAAATTGCAGTTTTGATTTTCATTCAATTCTGAAAATTTGTTAATTTCTCTTTTGAACTATTTTTTATTCACTTTTACATGTTTGTAAGTGTCTGTTGTTGATAATCAATTTTAAGTTGTGGTGGTCAGACAGGATTTAGGGTTTTATTTTAATTTTTTGTAATTGTTAAGATTTGTTTTGATGTCCACTTGCGTTGTCAATTTCAGAGGAAGTTCCATGAAGTGCTTAGGAGAAATGTTATTCTTTTTTTTTTTGAATTTTTATTGGAAATTTTTTTACATTTCAGATGTTCTCTCCTTACCCCATTTCCCCCCCTCCCTCCCAGGAACTCACTATCCCTTCCCCCCTCCTCCTGCCTCTAAGAGAAAGTATATTCTTTTGTGTTTGGTTGAAATGTTCTTAAGTGTCTGTTAGGTCTATTTGGTTTATAATATCAGTTAGCTCCAGCATTTCTCTATTTAGATTTTGTCTGAATGACCTGTATATTACTGAGTATTGAGTATGGACGTCACCCACAATCACTGTGTGAGGATCAATATGAGAATTTTAACTGTAGTATTGTTTGTTTTAGGAACTTGGGTACTCCTATGCTTGTTGCACAGATGTTTAGAACTGCAAAATAATTTTGTCTGATTTTTCTTTGATAAATATATTGTGTCCTTCCCTGTCTCTTTTTAAATTTTTCATTTAATATCTATTTTATCAGATATTAAAATAGCTACACAGGCTTGTTTCTTGGGTCCAGTTGCTTGGATTATCTTTTTTTTATATTTTTACTGTGAGACAATGTATGTCCTTGGTGTTATGTTTCTTATAGGCATGTATAGTTATGTTTCTTAGAAGGATGGATCCTGTTTTATATATTCATTTTTTTCTGGATTTCTTTATTGGTGAATTGTGACCATTGATATTGAGGGTTATCAATGAGCAGTATTGGTTTATTCCTACGATTTTGTTATTATATGGGTTTTCCCTGCTCTTTGGATTTGCTACATATTCCTTTTGTTTTGTGGATTCTCAGGGAGAAGTTTTGTTTGTTTGTTTGTTTATTTTCTAGCATATTCTGTACAGCTGTATTTGGAGGTAGTTGCTGCTTAAATTCAGTTTTATTATGGAATTTTTTCTTATCTATGATGACTGAGAGTTTTGCTAGATATAGTAGTTTTGGCTGACATCTGTGAACTCTTAATGTTTTTAAGATTTCCATCAAGTCACTTCTAGGTTTTAGAGTTTCCTTCTCAAAAGTCAGGTGTTATTCTCATAGGTCTGTCTTTCCACATTACTTGATCTCTTTCTCTTTCAGCTTTTAATCTTATTTCTTTGTTCTATATATATAGGGATTTGATATTATATATTGAGGAGAATTTATTTTTCGGTCCAGTTTACTGAGTGTTCTGTACACTTCTTGTATCTTGAAGACATCTCCTTTTTGGGGACATGGATATTTTCTCCTATGATTTTGTTGAGAACTGCATTTGATCAGTTTTATTTTTCCTTTATTCCCATTTTTCTTACATTTGGTCTTTTTGTAGTGCCCCAGAATTCCAGGATGTTTTATACCAGGATTGTTTTATATTTAATGTTCTCATGAATATGGATAACTATTTTTTTTATTGTCTTCAATGTTTGATATTCCCCCTTTTTATCTCTTGTCTTCTGTTGGTGTGCCTTGTCTCTGTAGTTCCTGTTGGAATTTCTAAATTTTTCACATCCAGTTTTACTTCAGTTTGGGTTTTCTTTAGAGATTCTATTTCCAATGTCCACTGAGACAAAGGCTTGGTTCTTACATCTTGAACATAAGAAATTTTATATAGTTTAGAAGAGAGTCAAACAACAATATTGGGAAAACAAAAGAAAATACAAATACAGGAATGCTTCATGGACTAGTATGATCACAAGAGGCTGAAGTGCATCACTTCAGGAGATAAACCCTTGATTTACCTTACAGGACAGAAAATCTCATATGATATATTGTCAATGGAAAACTCCACAGCACTATAAGGAAGTAATGGAATGAGTACAGGTATGAAAGCAAATTGTTGGCACGTCCTACACTCCCCACCAGTGAACCAGTTTTACACTTGTTAAAATCACAAGAAAAATAGCTTAGTCAAATTTTTGCATTAACTTTTCATATATTTTGCATAATATTTCAAGTTAGAAATGTGTATGTTAGTAATATAGATCTTTAAAATGTTGAAAACAAAAATTATAGCAAGATTTCCATTGAAAGGATATGTGAACATAAATGTATTTTTGCCAAAATGTGAGAGAAATAGCCTTAAGAATCCAATAAATTCATATGTCATATAATCTAATAGTAAAAAGAATCAAAGAAATCAAAAGAAGCATCAAAGAAAAATGGTAGCTGTATTGAAGATATGTTCCTGACCCACATTTGCTTGCCTATATCCCAGATGGGATAAGCTGCTTTGCCTCAAGTTTTTAAACCTTATGGGACAAAGAATCAAAAAGAGAATTTATAATGACTCTTGTATTTTTCTTAAAGGTGACCAGTTATTCAGACTCAATCATGGACTAATCTAGAAATCAACCCAATATTGGAAATAGCAGTCTTCATTTGGAAAGCTGGTTCTGGACATTTTCGGAGACATATTTGGAAGTTAGCTGCAGTTCTCTACGATGTTATGATAGCAAGAGATAAAGGTGGACAGGATCTGGATTTCAAACAAGTGTAAGTGCATGTGTTAAGGCTGTTTTAATTGTCATGTTAAAATTACTTTTGTCTCTTCTACAGTATTTATTTTAAGTTGCATTGACTGTATGCTTTCTAATTAATTGTGGTAGTGTGTTGAAACCTAGCAAGTCTGTTATGGGGTTTTATCAACCAGCTTTTGTCTTACTGCTTTGAGTATTAGAAAACCTTGATTTTGTGAAAAAAAGCTTGCAAGAGCTGGAAGAAGTGAGTTAGACTTTAAGCAGAAGCAAGAGGATAGTGGGCTTGAGTATTGCTAGTATAACAGCTTTAATTATATTAATTGTTAGCACCACTGCCTCTGCAATAGCTTTAACACAAGAAGTTAAGACAGCTACTTTTGTTTACCATTTAGCAAAAAAAAAAAAAGTTACTGATGTGTTGAGTATACAAGAGGATTTATATAAGTGTTTGGAACAATGGATCGATGCTTTATATCCTATTCAAACTATTAGAAGGATATTCAGAGCTTAAGAGTTAGGAGCCATCTTGATGTCATGCCAAATACCATAGGAGTTGTATTACGCCATCTAAAATTTACAATGATAGTTATTATAATTAGAAAAAAGTTTAAAGACACTTGTAGGTTATTTGACATAATTCTAACTCCTCTATGGATGTTTTATCATTGCATAGTGAGATTATGCATTTAAAGAATTGCTGCTCTGCTAAGCTATGATGCTGAAGATAATGCTGATAAAATTATCCATGGCTTGAGGTCAGTATTTCCATTTTGGTCAAACCTCAAGAATGGCATATATAGCCTTTTTGTTCTGGGAATACTTTTATTCCTGTGCATCGCGTTAAAGCTTGTCTCTAACAACATCAACATGTTGGCAGCCAAAGTACATGACTTGAAACTGAAAATGGACCCCCAGACAGAGTTATTACTTTAACAGGCTGGCAAGCGAAGGACGGGTAAGTTTCTGCACAGAGCCTTATCAACATTAGACAGAAGTATATTACTTTGGATAATGATATTCCAAGACGGTTAAGGAAGGCATTCTTGTCAGTAACACCTAAGACAGGCTCAGTCTGGTTTATTCAATAAAAAGGGGGAGATGTGGAGAGCTTTGGGGGCTGCTTGGAAGGAATCTGACATTGGCCAAGGACAAGGAAATGAACTACAGGAAGGAATCTGACATTAGGCTGGAACAAAGAAGTATTTTCAGGCAGGAATTTAAATCCTTGGCTAGAACAAAGAAGTAATTTCAGACTGGAATCTAAATCTTAAGCTAGAACAAAGAAATAGGTTTCAGGCATGAAAATGTCTTTGGGCTAGGGCAGAGAACTAGGCTCAGATATTTTGAGCATCCTGATAAGCCCTTAGAAATACTGATCATGGGGAGATCGTGGGACTCTGTTTATTGTCCTGTTTGTTCTTTGACTATCTGGGTTTATTGTCTTGCTTGTTCCTTGACTATTTGTATCTATTGTATTGCTAGTTCCTCAATCTACAACTGACCTTAACACTTGCATGTAATTTAAATGGCATATAAACAAAAAAGGAGGAGAAGGGAGGGAATGGGGAAAGGAGATAACATCTTAAATGTAAATAAATACAGTATCAAATAAAAAACAACAAAGAAAAATGATAATAACAAACATTAGATGGCTACATTTTAAATACATCTTTTTTTCTCTTTTCATAATATTTTTATTGATTATTTGGGAATTTCACAGTATAAACCATGATCACACTCATTTCTCAATCCTCCATGCCCACCATCTCCAAAAAGAAAAAGGAAGATGATGAAGAGGAGGAGGGGAGAGGGAGACTGGAGAAGGGAGAAGAGGAGGAGGAAGAAGAGAGGGAGGACAAAGAGGAGGAGGAGGAAAAGGAGGAGAAGGTTGAGAAAGAAGAAGAGCAAGAAGAAGAAGAAGAAGAAGAAGAAGAGGAAGAGGAAGAGGAAGAGAAGAAGAAGAGGAGGAGGAGGGAGGAGGAGGGAGGAGGAGGAAGAAGTTGTTCAATTTGTGTTGCTCATATTCACTCTTTTTTTGGGGATATTTTCTTTATTTATATTTCAGATGTCATCCCCTTTCCCCATTTCCCCTCCCCAGAAACTCCTTATCCCATCCCCCCTCCTCCTTTTTAGTTTTATACCATTTTAATTACATGCAAGTATTAAGGTCAGTTCTAGGTTGAGGAACTAGCTATATAATACATGCAATTAGTCAAGGAACAGGCAAGACAATAAACACAAATAGTCAAAGAACAAGCAAGGCAATAAAGTTCCATGAACACTCTGGTGATCACTGTTTCTATCAATGGAATAAATACATCTTGATAGAGCAAAAATCATAAATACAGATCAACACTCTTTCAAATGAAAATAGACATTCAACAATTCATGTGTATGAATATAAGCATCTCTTCATACTCTGAGGTTGCTTTGGTGTTACAAAATATTCTTAGCAGTATAAGACACAACTTTAGTATATAAATTGGAGGAATCTATTTCTTTAAAAATGTTTTTCTAAACTAAAAGAGCACAAGAATATACTAAGTACTGGGAAAATTGATGACAAGAACACCATTTTTTAAAATAAGAAAATAATTGCCTTTAAACAAAAAATATGTATTATTTTCTGAATGTAGACACTGAGAAAACGATTAGACTTAGAAGAAAAGAAAATCTGCTTTTTAGTTGGAACTCTTAATATCCATAAGCATGACTACCTCAGGTAATTATTGTGCTCTTCAGAAATACAGTTTTATAACTCACAAGAATATTGAAAGTCAGAAAGTTAGGTTTCTGAGAAATATTTACAATGCAATATAAAGAGATATGCATTGGAGAAGAGAAATGGTTTCCCGTTTGGATATTAGAGTAAGGTCATAATATATTCACCAACTCACAACAGCTCCATCACTACAAATGACAGCTATGACTGTCTACTGAGTTTTAGTACAGAAATTTGAGTTATAATTTCTAAAAGCCTGAAACAAAGGGGTATATCTTACCAAATTGTGCCATAATGATTCTCTGTAGAATACTAGCTATAGTCTTGATTACCCGTGAAGATGAGACTGGCTTCAGTCAGTAGTTGGGGTATCATGTGTGTTTAAATCCCAGTAGTTCTTTAAACACTATCTGTCCTAGGTTCTCATTTAGGTTGGGAAAAAATATTTGGTTAATGTGGGACTATATTTGTCCTCCCTCCCAAAAGGCTATTTTAGAAAACAAATAATTGAGATATCCATCTATAATTATATATAAATATAAGCATTGATATGTATATATAGCTTGATTAAACAGTAATGTTATAAAAATAAATAATTACATGTTTAGTTTGTCATATTTACATGTTTTGGGAGTAGTCAAGAAGGGGAAGATATTTAGGCCAATATTTGTAGCTTAATCCATTCCCATATTTTACTCATTTAAATTCTAATATCCCCGTGAATCACATAACGATGCATCTAATCTAATTTTAAATAAATTCTGTATGTAGGTTCTAAATATAGAACAGCAAATATTTCCGTCTTGAGCCAGGAGAACTAATGCCTAACATGAGCAGGATTAACTTCTAACATATTGGCCACCAAGCTATGAAATGGTATCATATCCATGGAATTGCTTTCTTTATTATGGATGTACTGAGCCTTTTCAGTTTGGTTCATTATACATACGTACATATATATGTAAATGTATATAATAATATTGATTAATAGTCTTTAAAAAAGCATGCCCTCATTCCAACAAATAGAGATGGTCAACATATATCTGTTGATAATAGTGACTTAAATATAAGTGATGTACTTTGCAGGGACAATTCGTAGGATATATCTGTGTCTTCAAGGTATATGTTTTTAAACTTGATCTGACTAACATGGGGGAATACTGTGACAGAGAATGTTCTTTTTTTCCTTGAGTTTTTCTCTGGTTCTATATTAATTTGCATGATGTGTTTAATATAACATTTTAATATACCTATATATTACGCACACACATGCACACATATATATGTATTACTTTCTTTTGTTTGCTAGTTCTTATGATAATTTTTTCTTCTTATGATATTCTCTTTGTATCTACTTCCATTTCTACTTTAGTGTTTTTAAATTGTTCTTGTAACGAACAAATGACTTAGAGTTGATTACAGGTGTAGAGGGAGGGGTATTTGTAGAACAGATAATTGAACAGTGGATGTACCACTGAGAAATATCTCTCTCTCTCTCTCTCTCTCTCTCTCTCTCTCTCTCTCTCTCTCTCTCCTCCTCTCTCTCTCTCTCTCTGATTAACTGCTTATGAACCATGGAGGTTCAGGGCTTCATGAGTTTCTTTTCCATCTATGTGAGAGGGCAGGCCAAATGCTATTCAGGTCTGGTGTAGCTAGTCACAGCAGCTGAAGTTTCAAACGTGTAATAGTCCGTGTAATAGTCGCTTCAAGTCTGGAGTCATTGTCCCCAACACTCCAGCTCCCTCTTCATCTCTTACATACCACTTACCCTCTCTTCCATCATGTTCCTTGAGACTTGGATAAAGTGGCATAGATGCCTTATTTGAGGCAGAATATTAAACAGTCCCTTATTCTCAGCACTTTGGCCAGCTAGGAGTCGGGCACATGGGATGGGAGTATATGAGTGAACAGAAAGGAGAGGGATTTCTTTTTATAAAATAATTTTTCATAAGAAAGGATTTTATTTCATAAAAATAAATTTGAAAAATATTTAGTGTCCTAGAAACTGACAAAAGGAGAAATGTACTTGCTCTCTCCCACTCTAATGTTTTTAGTATTCTTAGAGAATTTATAGATAATATGAATTCACAGACAAAAACTGCAAATATAGGTGGGAACTGTGACCCGCTTGCTGTAATTGCAGAGTATTGGGCTGTACTGGGAATTAGTGACTTAGTGGATGATGGATATGACAGCAGTTTTTCAGTTAATGAAATACTTATTCAAGTTTAAAAGGGAGAATAAGACAAGGGGGAACTGAGTCCTTTTTTCTTCAAAAGAGGAACAAAAAGCTTTACAACATTTTACTGAGGGGAACTGAATTCTCCACTTCACTTTTAACTCCATTAACCTCTTCTAGAAAAATCTACCTTATTGCCAAACATCTTGATGGCCACTGCATGAGAATATTTTATGTCTTCAAATAGAAACCAACCCTTTCATTATCCTAAGGTTGTACTGATATTGCTTACCTTCACAGAGTCACCAAGACCAGGATTGCTCCTGACAGTCCACAAGGAAGATTCCAAAATGGCACAGTTGGAAAAGCAAAATTTTCACCTTAAGGGGCAATTTCTCTTCATTTTTTTTCTAAGAGCAATGGCCCATAGAAGGTCGAGACAGTATTTTTGAGAATTTTTGTGTAAAATTGCTTATTCCTGGGATGTAGATAAGTTCCTTAAATTGCTCAATTGAGTCTCTATGGTAGCTTGATCTTAACGTTAGCATACACTTTGTCAAAAACCTCAACAAAACTAGGACAAAAGGAAATTGCAAAGAAAACTAACACCCTTCAAAGCAGACAGTCAAATAATTTCCAGTCTTAGACCATAAAGCTTTCTATGCTTACAACAAGGCAGAAAGCAGCACATTCAACTAACCAAAGACTCCTTCTTCTGAAAAATATTCAAAATCCTGGAAGTCTTCACCCTTGCAGTATTAAAGCATAAACTATTAACACAGAATTTCTTTTGATATAGGGTATCATACTAATTGTGAGTCATTTTTAAAATGAATACTTCATTATTAATCATTGATTTTCTTTTGAAAACTCTTTAACAGATGATTTTTGTTTGTGGTGTATAGTTAATCAACTCATTATTGTGTTCTAAAAAGGCTGATTATATTAGACATCACCTTCAAAAAGCCTTTGCTGGCCTGTCACAGAAAATGGCTGTTTTCTCCTAGGTTGGTACTTATTGCCTGTCTCCTTTTCCACAGTGGGCTGTAGAAAAGTATATAAGAAAGTGTATAATCTGTGAAGTGTATAAGAATGGCTGTGGCTCAGTTTCATCACTTTAATGGTGGGGATCGACAGACAAAAGAGAACAAGATCTCTGGTGCCAACAGCAAAGAGTGAGACAGTCAGGGAGGATAGATGCTGCTGCTGGCCTAATACTTTGTCTTAAAAGTGTAGCCCAGATTTCCTCAATTATGACTCATTTATGTATGAAAAAAATAACTAAAAATTCCTAGTCATCAGTTGTCTTTCATGCATTCAGTTTGTTCAGATAATTAAAACAAAATAGAAATCATACACATCTAATTTTAGATGCAAAAACCCAGAACTAAATGAAGGAATGGAGTAGGATATTAGTAAAAAGAAAATTTATAGGATCAAATCTTAAATTTCTCCCTAATTTTCCCTTTTATATTCTGTGAGATAGAACTGGCAGCAAGATTAATCCAGGATTTAGTCTTGGTGAAGCACCAAGAAATGAAGAACATTAATTATTAATTACAGAATTTTAATTACAAAGTCAAACAAATTTTTTGTTATGCTTTGTGGCTTTTAAATCATGAATATGGAACTAACTCTGTCATTTACCCACAGATTTCAGGTCTTAAACTGGCCTTATACATGAATCAGATAGAGGTAACTTGAGAAAATATTTCCTGCTGTTGTCTTGTTTTTTAAAATTTTATTATTAACAATCAAATTTCAGGTGCCATATTGCCAGATTTAGGAGTTATAACAGCCTCTAACAATGACAGACGTAAACAAAACAATCACAACAGGCACACTTCTTGGCCCAATTTAAGAAAGGAATTTTCATCAATGAACAGAAAATGTAACAAGTGAGATCTGGTCACCTGGTGCTAAGAGATGAGAGTCCAGTCAGGCTCAAGAAAATACTAATTCTGACTCAATCATAATAATTCCTCCTTCTCCTCTTCCTTCTCCTCTTCCTCTTCCTTCTCTTCCTTCTTCTCTTTTACTTCCCTTCCTCTCTTTCTCTCACCTACCCCTTCTCTGTATTTTCTGGAATAGTGTTCCTATCCTGGAACACAGTACCCTATTCATAGTCTGGTCTCAAACTATTGACAATCCACCTGCCTTAGCCACCTGAGTGTTTGGACACTGAGCATACTTATTTCCCATTAATTAAAAATTTATTTACTTATCAACCCCCCTTCAACTCTTAAGCCAACCATTTCCCATGGCTTTCCAAAAGAGGCTCAGGGGAAGGCACAACAGAGGAAATGTATGGCAGATGGTGGTAGAGATGGTTAGTTCCAGTGGATTATGAGACAGGTCACCACCCAACTAAGGGTGAGCTCAGATTCTTCTAGGAATAAAGATATTGCTTCAGAGAGGGACTTGTATCATAATCAGTGATGTCTCCCAGCATAGTCCCTCCCCACTCCCAGGGCCACCCTCCCTAACTGCAGCAGCCCAACCTCAATGGAATTATTGCTATATTGATGTTCCCTGAAATGATGCTGGTTTAGAAGTTGATGCTAGGCACACATATTGTCAGGGGACAGAGGGAAGATGAGTTCCTATAGAGATGCACTCATAACAAGTGACTTTTTATATCAAGTTTCAATGATATAATACTTTGACATGTTTGAGATTCTCAAAAGAAAATAAGACATATTTTAAAAGAGAATGACAGAATACTAGGATACAATTGACAGAACTCAAGAAGGTTAATAAACCAAGAGCCCAAGTGAGAATGCCTCAATCCCACTTGAGAGGGAGAAGAAAGCAATCACAGTAGGGAAGAAGTGAAGAATGAGGGAAGAACCTGTGTGGGGAGAGGATACAGGAGGTGAAGGGGAACATGATCAGGTATGGGAGGGAGCCCAGGAGTGAAGCCCTGAGGGCCTTCTGAAAAATGTAAACAGGTAACCTTGGAGGGGGCATAAAAGTGAGGGAACCCTGTAGAATATACCAGAGACCTGGGAGGTGAGAGACTTTCAGTACTTAAAGAGAGGGACCTTAAATGAAATACCCTACAGTGTGAAGTGGGAACTTGTAGAGCCCAACTCCAGTAGAAAGAGAAGGCTTCAAGTGGAGGGATAGGGTTGACATCCCACAGTCAAAAAACTTACCCTGAATTGTTTCTGTCTAAAAGAACTGCTAGGACAAAAATAGAGAAGAGACTGAAGAAAAGTGGTCCAGTGACCACCCAAATTGGTAACCAACTCAAGGAGAGGCTTCAAGTCCTGACACTTACTAATGTTCCGGTATGCTTACAAACAGGAGCCTAGCATGGCTGCTCTCTGAGAGGCCAAAAAAGCAGTTCAAAGAGCCAGATACATGATCAAGCAATATATGCCATTCTTTAAGCTTTACCAAAATGGAAATACTGACCTCAGGCCATGGGGAATTTTTATCAACAGTATCTGCAGCATCAAAATTCAGCAGAGCAGCATTATTTAAATTCATAATCTGACTATGCAAAGTTAAAACATCCAGAGAGGTTTAGAATTATGCCAAATACCCTGGAAGTGTCTTTATATTTTTTCCTAATTATAATGACTATCATTGTAAATTTTAGAGGTAACATGAATCCATTGGTATTTGGCATGACATACTCTGCACAGAGTCTTACCAACCTAAGACAGAAGTGCATTGCTTATGATAATGCACATTCCTTGATTGGTAAGGAAAGCATTCTTGTCAGAACCACCTAAGACAGGCTCAGTCTTGTTTATAAAATAAAAAAAGGAGATTTGTGGAGCTTTTGGGGCAGCTTGTCAGGAATCGACATTGACCAAGGACAAGGAAATAGGCTTCTGAGAGGAATCTGACATTAGGTTAAAACAAAGAAGTAATTTCTGCTAGAAATCTAAATCTTAGGTTAGAACAAAGAAGTAATTTCAGGCAGGAATCTAAATCTTAGGGTAGAACAAAGAAGTAATTTCAGGCAGAAATTTAAATCTTAGGCTAGAACAAAGAAGTAGGTTTCAGACATGAAAACGACTTTGGGCTAGGACAGGGAATTTAGCTCAGATATTTTGGTCATCCTGATAAGTCCTTAGAAACAGTGATCACGGGAGTGTTCACAGAATTGTGTTTAATGCCTTGCTTGTTCTTTGACTATTTGTACTTATTGTCTTGCTTGTTCCTTGACTATTTCCATCTATTGTATTGCTAGTTTCTCAACCTAGAACTGTTCTTAATACCTGTATGTAATTAGAATGGTATAAAAGCAAAATAATAATAATAATAATAATAATAATAATAAAATAATAATAATAATAAAATTAAAAAATAAAAAAGTAAAAGAGCCAGATCCAATATCATACTTATACTTTTATACTTGCACTTATACTTTTATACTTATTCTTATACCGAACTAATGGGCAGAAGCTGGGATGCCTGTTGTTGAATTAGGGAAAAGCTGGAAGAAACTGATGAGTAGGAAGACCCTATGGGAAGACCAGCAGTCTCAGCTAACCTGGACTGCCAGTATCTCTCAGACACTGAGCCACCAACTAAGCAGCAAACACTAACTGAACTGAAGTCCCCAACACATATACAGCAGAGAACTGCTTGATCTAGCCTCAGTGAGAGAAGGTCCACCTAACTCTTGAGAGACTTTAGGCACCAGAGAGGTGGAGTCTCGTAGGTTGGTTATGGAGGAGCATTCTCTTGGAGATGGGGAAGATGAATGCTATATGGAACTGTCAGAGGATGGACCAGGAGGGAATACATACTGGACTGTAAAAAATGATGATAACAATAATAATAATAACAACAACAAAATAATATAATATAAACTCTATTAGCAGAAAAAGAATGAGTTTGAAAAATGCACTAGTCTACTGTCACTGTAAAAAAGATAATAATAAATAATAATAATAATAATAAAAAAGTAGAAAAAATGAAAAACTCCATTAGCAGAAGAAGAATGAGTTTGAAAAATGCACTAGTGTACTGTCTACTGTAAAGGGGACAACAAAAGTGATAGAGATATGTTTATTGAAATGTGACAAACTAAGTAAAAGGGAAACTAATTTTCCCAATTTTCATTCCTTATCTCAGATATATCCCGGTTTGTGTCAAGGTGACAAAAATCAGTCTGCATAGGGCATATTTACTTGTAAATTTCTAACTCAAAAATAGGCATTACATCATGCATTTAAATATGCAACATACTATATAAATAATAAAGTGACAATAATTACAAAAATGTAATTGTGAGTATAAAAACACAAATAATGAAAAAACATGAAGTTTGACTGCATCATTAGTAATTTAAAAATTCCATGTTGAAAGATAACAGATTACAGCTACTTGCTGTTATTAAAAGAATGAGCTGGGAGTTTAGTTTTAGAATGTTTAAAAATAAAATTCAAACATCATCAATATCATATTGTTATGTGAATAAATGCAGAAATTATAATTATAAATGCAGAAAATATATATTAATCATAACTGTATGATTAATATAGAATCAACATGTTTAATATAGAAACAACTTTTGTAACTTAAATAACAGCACATAGTAAAATGGTACTGAGAGTCCTTATCAGTGCAGAAGAAAAATCAAAGAAATGGTTGAAACGTAAGAATAACCTTTTTCATCTAATAAATTAGTGACTGCAGAGAACATCTCAGTGAAACTGTGTGTGTGTGTGATATGTACATACTTATCTCCAAATAGATATTTCTTTGAGACTAGGTTGATTGTTTTAGTATTAGATATTCCTATATTTTAATATAGTAGAACATTATTTTATTGATTCAACTGTTCAGAGGATAATATATATTTATTTTCATATAAAATACTGTAATTTTATTGGGCATCAAAAATGCATACTCAACTTACAAGAAAATGCTATGATATGCCAATTAGAATAATTGGGTGATGAAGACTGACAATTCCAAGACCTAAGACTGGAATAGTGTAACTGAATTTTAGTATTAATGTCAAATGGAGGATGTTTATTCAAATGAAAGTTAAATTACTATTGAATATAATTGTATCTAATTCATTATAATTATTATAATAAATATGCAATTAATTAAATACAACTAAAACACTTACATTCATGAACTATAACAGAATATAGGCATTTTGTTTTTGTTACTGTTTTGATTTTGGTTTTAAACATCCCTTTATACAGTTCTTACTGGTCTGAAACTTGCTGTGTAGACAATGCTAAACTCACACTTATGTAGATATCTGTTTTGCCTTCTGAATGGTGGTATCATAGTTGTATCCCACAATGCTGGTTCTTGAGTTGTTATTAAATAAAAAGATGATGGGAACAAATGAAAAACCTACTTCATTCAGAAATAGAGATATTTGACATTAAATTAACCATCCCTCTCAAATTAATTGAAGCTAGGTTTATAATCAAAACTTACAAAATAATTATTTTTCCTGTAATTTTATAGGGTTATTAAATGGCAAATAGGTAAAAATTGACAACTGACTAGGGAACATTGTATTTCTCAAAACAAAGTGTGTTGTAATGCGCTAGTTTTAGGTCTTCATGATGGTTAACAATAGATGTGCGCACACACACCCATGAATAAATTAAATGAAATTGTAGGAAAATAAAACTACTTTCAAATAAATCTTATAGGACAAACATCAGTAGGGAGATTTGGGAAATATAGTAGTTCTACTTAATGATTGTTTCTTACATGAAATAAAATAAAATAAAATAAAATAAAATAAAATAAAATAAAATAAAATAAAATAAAAATGATTTTAGGGATCTGTAGGAGCATTTTCAAGGAACACATATTTTCGTTTCAATGATAAATTTTTAAAACTTTGAAAATTATCAAGCACAATGTTATATGATTTCAACAGTGATAAGTATTATAAAAGAAGACAAAATTCCACTCCCCACTTAGCAAGTATTTCAGAAATTCATCAGTTTAATCATTAAACCAAAAATTAACATTAATTTATAATTACAGTCACACAATTCATAATCTATAAAGTAGCATGCTTGCACACTATATAAGAGAGTTCATCCTAATATATAATAAAAATTTATAGCAAGCTTAAGTATATCTTCTACAAAGAAATTAAGTAGAGTTCAGTAAAAAAAATTGAATACAAAAATAACGTGTTAGTGCACAGAAAGGGTTAATAAAAAATCATTAAATTTGCAGAAACATGTTTAAATTGTTCATATAAGCAATAACATATGAAAATATATTTTCGTTAATGTAAAAATATCTTTCATTTGCCTGACGTAATTGTCATCTCTGAGGCTTGCGGCTGGATAAGCTCACCCTTTCTAGCTCTTCCTAACCTCTGGCTGTCTGGTTCAACTCAGCTATTTTGGCTCAAACTCCTCTCCAACCTGACTGATTCAGTTTGGCATCTCTCAGTTTCTCACTGAATTGCTCTGCTTGGTTTCTAACTAACTCTGGCAATTTTTTCTCATCTTTTGTCTCCTTTTTCTCTGGCTTCAACTGCTTGAGCTGCAGGAACTGAATGGAACTAAACTCAATTCCACTGGACTGCCTCCTGTGCAGAGAGACTAAACCTAACCCGACAGCCTGAACAGAACTGACATCTCAGTGCTAGAATTAAAGGCATGTACCACCACGCCTTGATCTAAGCTTTTTTTGTACCTAGAACTTGCTCTGCACCAGTCTGGCCTTGAACTCAGAGATCTTCTTGTCTTTGTCTCCTGGAAATACCTATGATGCTGGGTTAAAATAAAAATTCCTCTGCAAGTTAATCATGATTTGAAAATGTGAATATATCAAGATTACAACTGTGGCTAAGGTACCGAATATAGAAACATCATTTAAGGACTGAGGAGGAGTAATGTGTAAAGCCACCCTTTAGAGTCAATTCCTCTTGAAGGAATCTCATACATTTAAAAGTGAAGGAATGATAAGATCATTAAAGCAGTTTTGCTACGTGAACAATAACCTTGGAAAACCTCCGTTCATATTGGCATGTGTAGAGCAGGTAGTTTTACAATGGAATAATATACAGAAACCACCTTGAGGAATCTCAGTTCCATATGTATCAACATAGATACAGTACTAAAAAGTAAACTGTCAGCAAAAGAATTGGCAGAGTGATGACAACATTATGCTGTCAATTTTACATTATATGTCAAACCTAATGTGGTATAAATGTTATGGAATAACAGTTTTAAAATGCTGCTTTACTGTCAAGGGAATAATATCACTGTAACATATTATTTCATTATATCTGGCATATAGGGATACATATATAATTGCATGTTTAAATTAATATCAGTGTGAATGATAAGTCAGAAGTAGAGGTAGAGATGGAGAGGAGGAAGGAGGGATGGATAGAGAGAAGGAGACATACATACATACATACATACATACATACATACATACAGAGAGACAGAGACAGAAAGGCAGACAGAGACACACAGAGAGAATGAGAGGCAGATACAACATCAAATAGATAGAGATAAGGTAAGGAGACATGCAAGTGTAATTACGGCTCAGGAAAGTATAAAATAGATGTGGTAAGAGAAAGGATTGTATTGACGAAAAATGGTAAGTCAGCATCCATTCATACAGTACAAAACGGAGTTTGAAACAGGCACATTAACATTATTTTCAATAGATCTTGATATGGTTAGAGTCTATATCTTATAAAAGCTAGGCATATTGTACATAGCTGAGTAAAAGTTTCCCACTGTATTTCAGCCACCAGTGCACACACGTGTGTGTTGTCACTTTCCATGGAATTTTAATGCTCTTAGAACTTTGCCATCCAGTCCCAAGATTCACCTTTCTTGACATTTTTTTTTAAATTTTCCTAACTTTAACCTTAAAGGATGTGCATCTTTCATGTCTACTGGTATTGGGTATAGCATATGTAATTCTCTTGGGAGTCAACAAACATTACTCAGTTGTTAGAATTCTTTTCAAATCTCTCCATGTAGCAACAAAAACTAATGCAGCCGTGTGTGTTTGTTCTCCACAGTTCTTGGGATGAGTCTGCAGTTCTCACAGTTTGCTGTCTCTTGTGTTAGCTAATAAATGCACAGAGCTGAAACAGTTACTTTAATTTCTTTCAAGGGATGGAACACACTGCTTCTCTTTATGTTTACAGATCTTGTGTTTAAATTAAAAAAATATTCTTCCACTTCTAAGGACAAACTAATGAAATTTAACAATTTAGAAGTTTTAGCATTTTTCAATACAGATGTTAAAAGAACATTGCATTGTTAAAATCTGCTGATTGTTTGCATCTCTAGACTTACATATAGACTGTGGTAAAATATATATTTTCTCTAATAATTAATCAAAAAACGAAGCAGAGGACATCATGATTTTTCATATTATGTTTTTCTCTTAAGGGTCACATTTCACATTCAAGCTACACCAGGGACTAACAAAAAAGGAGGAAACAAGATGGAAGTGGGAAGAAGACACATACATTTTCTATTACATGTAGCGCCAAGCTTGAAGTGCATACATAGAATCATATATGTCGAGAAACAGAAGGTGGATTCTTGGGGACAAGAAATAGCTAATGGGGGTGAGTATGAGCAAAGTACAAAGAGGTCCATGTTTAAAGACTAAAACTTGATGATGAGAAGCATTTAAATAAAGGAACTATAGTGAAGAGCATTTTAATGATTATTAACTACAGACTTTGGCTTTTTGGAGTATTTTAAAAGGCTCACGCATTTTCTTACACCTAAGTTTATTCAGTAAGCTATTTAAATAACAAAAATAATTGAAGCCATATGATGTCTTAAAGTGTAAAATGTATCTAGACATACTCTGTCTTCCCCATGAGAAACTTGGATGCTATGATCGATAGTCATTGCATTGTTTCAGTTAATTCTGATCAATATTGATTACTTCTGATTTGCTCATTGTTCTTTCCATAGAATGCATTTATCCAGTTGCTTTTTTTTGGTTTCAGCTTGAACTTTTATTTTCCTATCTCATTTTTCCCAGAATGAATTCATTTTAGGAGGCTCTAGAAATAACCATGTTTTTGAGTCAGTTAATGTCTGGGAGCATCTAGATCGCTGAGGTTGTTCCACTGAGATGCTCATCCTCTTGCTGACTGTTCCCACGTTGGTAGGTGCAACCTTTTTGGTCATTGAACCTGAGCACCTGCACCGGAAACATGCAGAAATACTTCTCAGGTTTAAGAACTTCCTGGGTCTTGTTGCTTCATCTCTGTTAATCAGTGGGATACATTTCACATCCAAGGACCATGCTATTAATTGTCCTTGTTCAGTTAGTATAACTCAGGACTTGGATCCTGGCTTCATTTCTACAATCTTAACTGCACCTGGACATCTCTTGCTCCTATTCAGTGCACCTCCAGTGAGGGCTCATTGTTTTCTTACCCCATAATTAACTTAATGCTGTCCCATCTGTCATGTCAGTTCTACTGTTGAATTATTTTAGTGTTCCTTATGATATGGAATGCTACTTTGCACTGAGAACTGACCACAATGCAAATATAATCATTCTTCAGTTAAATATTCCTCTGCAGAGTGTTCAACAGGAAATATTTTAATAGATTTAAAGATGACTTATTTTCCCTTATCATTTTTGAGGAGTGTACTTAAAAATTAATTTCAAAATCACATAATGAGTTATTTGCTCATGTGCTAAAAAGTTACATCATTTTTCAGTGCTTTTAGACTCTCATAAAAAGAGATTTTATCCCATCAAAGTTTTTTTTTTAAACTCACCATATTTGAGTTTACACCTAATCACCTCTATAAACACTCTATATTTGTATATTGCTTTTGTAGTTCACAAGTGCTTAAAATACACAGCCTAATTCAATCAGTGTGACATAAATAATTGTGCCATTTTGAGGTAGAGAATATAAAGATTTAAAGACACTAATTCTACCCAAAAATTCATGTATATTAAATACTTTTTGCTGACCAAATCTCACCAAGTTTAAAGGTCCATTTTTGCATTAATATATTATTGCATAATTATTTGTTTGTCTATCTTCCTGTGTAAAATTTGTGACATATCTTATAAAAGCATCAATGTCATATATATGCATATATACATACATATATGTATCTGTTTTATATATGTGTTTTATTACATGTTTTAGTGAAATATATACATACTTACATATATACCTTCCACTAAGATGCCCAAAACTATTTTTAAAACCATTATTCATTAACATTTTATTTTATGAGTAAGCTTACCACTCTCTCTTTTTTTTAAAAAAAGATTTATTTATTTTAATTATCTTTGGATGTATTTTGTTTACATGCACATATTTGTGCACTATGTGAATGATGTTCCCAAGGAGTCCAGAAGACGGCAGTGGATCCCTAGGAACTGGACTTATAGACTGGTTTACTGGCATATGCAGGTCATCTGGAAGAGCAGCAGGATCCTAACTGCTGAGCCATTTTTTTCAGCCCCAGTGACTTATCTTTCACTATTACATTTTCTGAAAGTGACTATGTGCGATGTCGTTTACTTGGTTTTTAATATGATGCCTTGTCTTCTGGTCTGTATGAACCCTAGAATCTTAGTGAATCATTTCAACATCTATCTATTTACCTCCCTGTTTGATTAAAGCTTCTGAGCAAAGTTTGGGAGAATCTTCCATGTGGCTGTAAAAATTGGCAAGAAAATGAGGACAATATAAAGCAGCAGAATTTTGAGTTTGAGGATAGCCTTGGTAAACAAATGAGCTAAGTGTTTAGATTCCTTTTCACAATCCCAGCACTTGCGAAAGTGGGGCAAGAGGATCAGGAGTTCAATGCCATCCTCAAGGGCATAGCATATGACAGCCAATGCTAAAAGAGATTGTATTTCAACCAAACAAAATCCAAGGAAAGTCAAAGATTTAAATAGTTATAATCAGTTCCTTCAAAAATTACCATTTTAGAAACAAGTGATCATTGTTTATACTTAAATGCCTGAAAATGATAGTAACAATTTAGTTAATTAGGGGACATAAATTAGAAAATGATATTCAGCCAAATATCATAACAAAGGATAATGACAATCAAATCCTCCATGAAATATTGACAGGAAAACTTAGCAAAATAAAAGCATAACACAATTATGCCTCATTTAATATATCCTGATCCTATAAAGTTGATAATAAGAACATAATTTTGCTTTATACTAACAGAAATGACAAAGGAAAAACACATAATAAGGTTTCTTCTCCCCCATTTGCAATAGCAGTAGCTCACATTCATCTAAGCTCTAATCAGCATTGAATTTAGTCCAGATTTCTGTGTACAGGATCTTCAGGTTTTCAATTTCTTACTCCTGTTACTCAAAATGCTATTTGAGGAATAGTGTTTCCTCTGAATGGTTTCCAAGATTCTGTCATATTTGTTTCAATAGCAACCCCAATCTGTATTTCTTTTCTCTAGTTTTAATGTGTGTTTGTATGTATATGTTTGTGTGTGTACATGCCTGTGATCATTATGTGGATGCATGTTTGTGCATATGCGTTTGAAATCTAAGGGCTATGTTGGATATAATCCATTGGAAAGCCATCCATCTCTTTTCAGACAGAGCTTCCAGACAGACCTGAAGGTCAGCTGTACATCTAGACCAACTGGCCATCAGCTCCTTGAGAATTGTTCTGTCCCATCTCCTTAGTGCTGGAATTATAAGCACAGGCTATCATTTGGGTTGTTATAACCAGGTCTATGATGAGGAGTGTACTCCAGGTCTCATGCTTGGTTCTTATCAAAGTTCCACATCCATTTTCTTACCTTGTGAACTCTTCCAGTGTGGCCTCTTATCTCAGTAGCTCAGCAGGAAGATTATCTAATGAGTCATCGCTGAGGGCATAGACATACAAAAATGACATAATGTAGGCATGGCTTTCCAGCTCCAATATCTACATGGTTTTTTTGTTTTGTTTTGTTTTTGTTTTTGTTTTTTTGGTTAAAATAAAGTCACAAGCTATGATATACTTAAGGGAAACATTTTACGGAGTCGGATCACGGGATCATTGACAACCATATTATTACATGATTGCTAAACCTTCAGAATTTCTGTTATGTTGTGTTTAAATTGAATGTGTGTGCTTGCATTTTATCAAAGGCTGTTTATTTTATCTATCTTATAATTTTTATTAACATTAACATAATCTATACTAAAAATTAATGTGTTTAGCATTAGCATCATTTGAACATGATATGTTCTGCCTTTTTATTTTTTGTGTTTAACTAATTTTTAATAATTTTATTTATTTATTTATTTATTTATTTATTTATTTATTTATTTATTATCTATTTATTTTAAACTCCAGATTTTTTTCCCCTCCTGATCTACCCTGTGATTGTTCCACATCCCATACCTCCTCCACACCCCCTGTCTCCACGAGGATATTCCCACCCCCCACCCTCCACCCCTCCAGACCTCTAAACTCCCTGGGCCTCCAATCTCTTGAGAGTTAGGTGCATATTCTCTGACTAAACTCATACCCGGCAATCCTCTGCTGTATATGTCTGGGGACCTCATATCAGTTGGTGTTCCAGTTCTGAGAGATCTCAAGGGTCCAGGTTAATTGAGACTGCTGGTCCTCCCGAAGAATCACCCTCCTCCTCAGCTTCTTCCAGCTTTCCTCTAATTCAATCACAGGGTCAGCAGCTTCTGTCATGGGTGCAAATATCTGCATCTGACTCTTTCAACTGCTTGTTGGGTTTTCAGAGACTGTCATGATAGGTCCCCTTTTTGAGAGCTCCATAGCCTCAGTAATAGTGTCAGGCCTTGGACTCTCCTTGAACTGGACCACTTTGGGTCTATCTCTGGACCTTCTTTTCCCCAGGCTCCTCTCCATTTCCATCCCTGCATTTCTTTCAGACAGGAACAATTATGGGTCAGAGTTTTACTGGGATGGCAACCCCTCCCTCACTTGATGCCCTGTCTTCCTGCTGAAAGTGGGCTCTGTAAGTTCCCTCTCCCCACTGTAGGGCATTTTATCTAAGGTTCCTCCATTCAAGTCCTGAGAGTCTTTCACCTCCCAGGTCTCTGGTACATTCTGGAGGACCCCCAACCTCCTACCTCCCAAGGTTGCCTGTTTCCACTTTTTCTGCTGCCCCTCAGGGATTCAGTCCTTTTCCCCACCCAATGCCAGATCATGTTTCCCTCTCCACACTTCTATCCCCTTTCCCTCTTATGTCCTACCCTCCCTTCCCCAATATGTTTTTGAGTTTTCTTTCCATAATATTCTCATCAAATTTTAACACCACACTTATAAAAGCCATACACAATTTAAAGTGGTATATGTTCTTAGACTATTTTCTTAAAAAATTTTAAGAATAGTATTTGTTTTGACTTTAATTATTATTAAAGTGTTATTGAAATGATAGAGCCTCATATTTGCTTTTTCATTTAAAAATCTTATATTGATTCTTTGAAGAATTTAATCAATGCATTTTGACTATAATCAAATCCAACTCTTTTTCTTAACACTTTCCAAATTTATACCATCTCACAACTTCTTGACCTCTTTTTAATTTTTTATTTTAATAACCCAATAACTCCAATTTAGCCTGTCCATGGCCTCCTGATTGTGGAGGAGGTGGCCCCTTGTAGATGATTGATCTACTAGGAGCCACATCTTTAAATAAAACTGACATCTTTGTGATAACTTCTTTAGAACCCATCAATTGATAAAATCTTTTCACTTAGGAATATCTCTCTCCATACTGCAGTGTTTATTGCCTTGGTCTTGTACAGACAGTCAATGCTTTTGTGAGTTTATGAATGCCTATGTCCTGTCTTGTCCCAAAGACAATATTTCACTCCAGTCTTGCTCTTAGTCTTTCTGTCCCATCTTGCACAATGATTCTTTAATTTCCTGTACAGGTGTAATGTAAATGTCTCATTTGTGACTGAGCATCACTCAGTCTTATTCCTGACACTTCGATCAGTTTGTGAGTTTCTGCATTTACCACTGTAAACTGTATAAAGAAACTTCCCTGATGAGGTCTGAGAGCTATGTTTACCTACAGGTGGAGCGATATGAGTTTAGAAAACGTTATGATAGTATGTCTGTTAGCAAACTAGTAGTAATAGATTATTCTAGGACCTGTGAGGACCCAACTTTGGATTCTTGGCTAGATTTACAGTATAAGGAATAAGGTTCATCATTTTAAGGTGGACATTAAATCCTAAGAAGTCTACTTTAATTAGCTATTTTAAATGATTTTGCTTTACACTTGATATTTCACATTCTCTATTTACAATATTTCCCAAATCTACTTTCTGGGTTCTGTTATTACATTTCACTTCAAAAATGTCAGGAGCATTTTAATTGTACAATTCTATAATTCTATTTTGATGTCCCACATCCTTGGTATGTGATATTTTTAACTTTGATGTATATTTAAAGCACAGCTTATTGGGTTAGTTGGATGTAACTAAATGATTTTCATTTAAGAACATTACAAGTGTAAGTAAATATGTTGTATTGTAACTAAATGCCCCTCCCTTATCTTTGATAGACTTCATTTGGTGCAATATTTAAGAAATATTTTTTTGCTTACATAATTTGAATGTCTGTTTACATTGCTAGATTTAAGATAATTTATCTTGGTAGTATTTGGGATTAGCAGTAGGAAAATGGCATTTAGGCTATGTAATATAATTTTTACTGACTCATAATTTACAAATACATTGTTTATATTCTTATTCAATCTTTCTTTCCTTCTTATTTTCATTTGTTTCCTTAAGGTGTCTGTTCCAATGCCTTCATGAAATTATGTGTGCCATGTGCATATAAAATGCTCAAGGCCAGAAAGGGCATTGTATATCCTGGAGCTGGAGTCACAGAACACTGTGAACTGCCCAATGTGGGTTTTGGGAAATAATCACTGATACTTTACAAAAACAGTGAGCACTTTTTTCTACTAAAGCATCTCTCCAGATCCTTTTCATACATTTTAATGCTTAGTATGCCAAACAATTCTTTTATAATTCTCCTGAAATTTACATTCTTTGGGAAGATGATTTATTAACATTTTTATATCTGATATTGTTTTTATGGTTCTTTTAAAATAAATATTTGAATATAGTTTTTAAAGTGGTGATTAGAAATTTTTCAGAGAACATAAGTTTCAATTCATCCTTTTAAAAACTAGTCTCAGTGAAATTTTTCTTTTTTATAAAACATTAGTATATATTTCTTTTAATTCTATTAATTTTGAGAAGACCTGAAACATTTTAAGTAATATATTCTGAAGCCTATTAGTTTGCTATTTTCACTGAATAAGTTTAAATCTGGTGTACAGAAGTCAGTTAACTTACTGAGCTCTTTGGTTTGAGCTTATGGAAGATTGCTCTTTGGTTTGTAGCTCAGACTTTAATTTGGCTGAATTCTGATCCATTCTAAACTTTGTCAGAGATTCACTTTAAACCATAGAGCAGATCTGGAACACACACACACACACACACACACACACACACACACAAGGGAGAATTTTGGCACTGAATTTCATTTTTCTGTGTCACAATCTGAAAATTGCCTGCTGTGGAAAATTGATGTGATGTTTATATCATTAATGCCTATTACGCTGCCTGTTATCCATTTAAAAAATCCTCCAACATAGTAATTTTTATATTATTATAGTCATTTATAGTGGACATACCAATTATTCTTTGTTAAAATAAAACTTGTTCATCTCTGATAACTATTCTTAAGTAAATGAATTAATATTTCCACAATGATGTTTGTTAATGTGAATGGCTGCATATATTACAAACTTATAATTATAATACTAAATTAGTGTGTTTCTTAGGAATTTTATTCTCCAAAACATGGGAAATCACTGTAATAAAGGATTTGTTTTTCAGAATAATGTGAAAAGCCATGTTAATTTCTTGAAAAGACTATGTTGACTCCATTGGAAAAGTTATGCTAAGTCTAAGTCAAGGACTGTAATTCTTCTTGTTTGAGCTATATATTAAAACTTTCCCAAAAAGTTAGATGTAAATTAAGTGCTTATACTTGCCACACTGCTAAAAAATTACTGAAGAAAAATTTGGTATTACTGGAAAAGATTCTGATTCATTGGCAATATGAACCCTACTGGGAAGTAAGGGAGGGAATCAGGAGGAGGGTAAGAGGTGAGTACCAGTGCACAAAGACAAGGAAATGATTCTTAAGATCTGTAAATTCAAGGCTGGGATATAGCTCATGTTTAGCTGTGCAAAATCCTGGGTTTAATTCTCAGTAGCACATCTGTAATCCCAGTACTCAAGAGGTAGAAGCAGGAGGTCAGATGTTTGAAATCATCCTTGGGTACTTAATGAGTTAGAAGCAATTTTGGTTATGTGAAATTTTCTCTTAAAATAAAAGTTCTTGTGAATTCAAATGCTGTTTTGAGTTTTCTTACAATGGCATACTTATACTCCTCCATATATTTTCTTATATGTGTGCAGAAAATAATACTGCTGGGCAGGTGTATATGGTAATTAACCTCCATTTTACCAAGTACAAATTTCTAGTTCTTTCTGTGTGTTGGAGTTTCTTCATGCATGAACATTTATATCCCAATATTGGTGTGCTACTGAGAATCATGCCTAGTTCATTACATTTATTGGCTACAATTTCCAAAAACTCATCTGGCTAAAATGATCACTGTAAATGCAAAATCTTATTAGCATTAGCATTGGGTGAATACTCAATGACTAATACATTTCAATATTCTTATCCTCTCATAAGGCAGTTATTGCCCATGTATTCTATAATACTTACACAACTGATACTGCTGTTTTCACAGGACAGAAGGGAATTCATGCTTATCCAGCAATGATTTCTTCCAGTTTTGAATTGCAGACGAAGGTCCTGACCATCCACCTAACTGTCTGTTTTAGGAAACAGAAATAATGTTATTTTGTATTTTTTCCAGTAGTTGTAACTCAGTGATGGTGTTGCCTCAGAGCAGATTTAATACGTGCTCCCACTCCCATTATATTATAGTTACAGAGGAAAGTTAAAATTATAAATCAAAATGCAGAAATCATGTCCATTCCACATAAGAAGAAAACAGTTTCCCAAATGAGTATACTCTGGAATATTTAGAATCCAAAAATATATAAATATTTTATTACTAACTGTGATGATTATTCTTGGCTGTCAACTTGACTATATCTGAAGTAAGAAAAAAAAAAAAAACTTGGTTGGGCACACCTGTGAGTGACACTTGCTTAAACTGAGATGTGGAGAAGATTTGTTTCTAATTCTTATTTTTGTGGTGGGAAGACACACTATAATCCAGATCTTTTGAGTGGCAAGACTGGCTTCTAATCCAGGCCATGCCTTCTACTGGAAGATGCATAGGGACATGGAAGATGTAAGCTTCACTCTTGCCAGCTTGCTCTTTCTTCACTAGGATGTCCGTTATTTCACAAGCACTAGAACCTATGTCTTAAGGTTCTTCAGTACATTAAGATGTACTGAAGACTAGTTGAGACACTCAGACTCATGGACTGAACAGTTACTGGATTATTGGGTTGGCTGGACCTCAGCCTGTAATTCTTTTGTCTGGGGCAGAAATCTAGCTGGTCAGCTCCTGTGGAGACACTGTATTGGGAGCCATCCTAGAAGAGCCACTGCACTCAGACCAGCAGGTAAGAACCCTCACCCAGAGTTACAACTGGGAGCCAGGGGTGCTCAGGAACCATTAGCTACCCAAGCCCCGCCCTTCTGGAATACCACTTCCTTTCTGCCCAGTGCCTGGTTCTTTTGGCTGGGGCAGACACCTACCTGGTCTGCTCCTGTGGAGACACCATATCCTGAGCCACCCTAGAGGAGCCACTGCACTCAGAGTAGCAGGATTTCAGGATCCCAGAGGCTGCCTGAGTCCCAGTAGTTCTTCCATTCAGGAGCTTAGGATCACAGAATCACAGAGACATCTGGACTCTGAGGAGTTCTGACACAAGCAAGATAACTGGAAAGACAGACTCCAGTCAGACACAGTGAGCACAGGTAACACTAGAGTTAACCAGATGGCGAAAGGCAAGCACAAGAATATAAGCAGCAGAAACCAAAGTTACTTGGCATCATCAGAACCCAGTTCTCCCACCATAGCAAGCCCTGGACACCCCATCACACTTGAAAAGCAGGATTCAGATTAAAATCACTTCTCATGATGATGATAGAGGATTTTAATAAGGACATAAGTAACTCCCTTAAAGAAGTACAGGAGAACACAGATAAACAGGTAGAAGCCCTTAAAGAGGAAACACAAAAATCCCTTAAAGAATGGCAAGAAAACACAACTAAACAGGTGAAGGAATTGAGCAAAACCATCCAGGATCTAAAAATGGAAATAGAAACAATAAAGAAATCTCAAAGGGAGACTACCCTGGAGATAGAAAACATAAGAAAGAGCTCAGGAGTCACAGACAAAGCATCACCAACAGAATACAAGAGATAGAAGAGAGAACCTTATGTGTGGAAGATACCATGGAAAACATTGACACAACTGTCAAAGAAAATGCAAAATCCAAAAAGCTCCTAACCCAGAACATCCAGGAAATCCAGGACACAATGAGAAGACCAAACCTAAGGATAATAGGTATAGATGAGCGTGAATATTTCCATCTTAAAGGGCCAGTAAATATCTTCAACAAAATTATAGAGGAAAACTTCCCTAATCTAAAGAATGAGATGCCCATAAACATACAAGAAGCCTACAGAACTCCAAATAGAATAGACCAGAAAAGAAATACCTCACATCACATAATAATCAAAACATCAAATGCACAAAACGAAGAAAAAATACTAAAAGCAGTAAGGGAAAAAAGTCAAGTAACATATAAAGGCAGACCTATAAGAATTACACCAGACTTCTCACCAGAAACTATAAAAGCCAGAAGATTCTGGTCTGATATCATACAGACTCTAAGAGAACACAAATGCCAGCCCAGACTACTATACCCAGCAAAACTCTCAATCACTATATATGGAGAAAACAAGATATTCAATGACAAAACCAAATTTACACAATATCTTCCCACAAATCCAGCACTTCAAAGGATAACTGATGGAAAACGCCAACACAAGGAAGGAAACTACAACCTAGAAAAAGCATGGAAGTAATCTTCCAACAACCCCAAAAGAAGATAGCTACACAAACATAATTCCACATCTAATAACAAAAATAACAGGAAGCAACAAATTTTTCTTAATATCTCTTAACATCAATGGACTCAGTTCTCCAATAAAAAGACGTAGACTATCAGACTGGATACATAAACAGGACCCAGAATTTTGCTGTATATAGGATACCCACCTCAGTGACAAAGATAGAGAGTACCTCAGAGTAAAGGGCTGGAAAATATTTTTCCAAGCAAATGGTTCCAAGAAACAAGCTGGAGTAGCCATTCTAATATCAAATAAAATCGACTTTCAACAAAATTTAATCAAAGAAGATAAAGAAGGACACTTCATACTCATCAAAGGAAAAAATCTACCAGTATGAACTCTCAATTCTGAACATCTATGCTCCAAATACAAGGGCACCAACATACATAAAAGAAACTTTACTAAAGCTCAAAACACACATTGCACCTCACACAATAATAGTGGAGGATTTTAACACCCCACTCTCAGCAGTGGAGAGATCATGGAAACAGAAACTAAATAGAGACACATTGAAATTAACAGAAGTTATGAACCAAATGGATGTAACACATATCTATAGAACATTTCATCCTAAAACAAAAGAATGTACATTTTTCTCAGCACCTCATGGTACTTTCTCCAAAACAGACCATATAATTGGTCACAAAACAGATCTCAACAGATACAAAAAGATTGAAATAATTCCTTGCATCCTATCGATCACCACAGACTAAGGCTGGTCTTTAATAATGACAAAACCAAGGGAAAACCCACTTGCATGTGGAGACTGAACAATGCTCTACTCATGATGACTTGGTCAAGGAAGAAATTAAAAAAGAAATTAAAGACTTTTTAGAATTTAAATGAAAATGAGGAAACATCATTCAAAAACTTGTGGGACTCAATGAAAGCAGTGCTAAGAGGAAATATCATAGCTCTAAGTGCCTACAAAAAGAAACTGGAGAGAGCATACTTTAACAACTTGACAGCACACCTGAAAGCTCTAGAACAAAAAGAAGCAAATACACCCAAGAGGAGTAGATGTCAGGAAATAATCAAAACTCAGGGCTGAAATCAACAAAGTAGAAACGGAACTATACAAAATATCAACAAAACCAGGAGCTGGTTCTTTGAGAAAATCAACAATATAGACAAACCCATAGCCAGATTAACCAGAGGGCACAGAGATAGAATCCAACTTAATAAACTCAGAACTGAAAAGGGAGACATAACAACAGAAACTGAGGAAATTAAAGAAATCATCAGATCCTACTACAAAGAGCTATACTCAACAAAACTGGAAAATCTGGATGAAATGGACAATTTTCTAGACATATACCAGGTACCAAAGTTAGATCAGGAGCAAATAAACCATATAAACAGTCCCATAACCCCTAAAGAAATAGCAGCAGTCATCAAAAGCCTCCCCACCAAAAAAAGCCCAGGACCAAATGGTTTCAGTGCAGAATTGTATCAGACCTTCAAGGAAGACCTAATACCAAGTCTCTTCAAACTATTCCACAAAATAGAAATGGAAGGAACACTAGCCAATTCATTCTATGAAGCTACAATCACACTCATACCTAAACCCCATAAAGACCCAAAAGAGAAAGGGAAATTCAGACCAATCTCTCTTATGAATATTGATGCAAAAACACTCAATAAAATTCTAGCAAACCGAATCCAAGATCACATCAAAACATGATCAAGTGGGCTTTATCCCAGGAATGCAGGGATGGTTCAATATTTGGAAATCCATCAATGTAATCCACTATATAAACAAACTCAAAGGGGGAAAAAAAAAACACATGATCATCTCTCTTGATTCTGAGAAAGCATTTGACAAAATTCAACATCCCTTCATGGTAAAAGTCTTGGAAAGATCAGGAATTCAAAGCCCATACCTAAACATAGTAAAAGCAATATACAGCAAACCAGGAGCCAACATCATGCTAAATGGAGAGAAACTTGAAGCAATCCCACTAAGATCAGGGACTAGACAAGGCTGCCTACTCTCTCCCTACCTATTCAATATTATACTGGAAGTCCTAGCCAGAGTAATTAGACAACAAAAAGAAGTCAAAGGAATACAAATAGGAAAGGAAGAAGTCAAAATATCACTATTTGCAGATGATATGACAGTATACTTAAGTGACCCCAAAACTTCCACCAGAGAACTCTTAAACCTATAAACAACTTCAGCAAAGTGGCTGGTTATAAAATCAACTCAAACAAATCAGTAGCATTCCTCTATGTGAAAGATAAACAGGCTGAAAAAGAAATTAGGAAAATGACACCCTTTACAATAGTCACAAGTAATATAAAATACCTTGGTGTGAATCTAACCAAGCAAGTGAAAGATCTGTATGACAAGAACTTCAAGTCTCTGAAGTAAGAAATCAAAGAAAATCTCAGAGGATGGAAAGACCTCCCATGCTCATGGATTGGCAGGATTAATATAGTAAAAATGGCCATCTTGCCAAAAGCAATCTACAGATTCAATGTAATCCCCATTAAAATCCCATCCAAATTCTTCACAGAGTTAGAAAGAGAAATTCTCAAATTCATTTGGAATGACAAAAAACCCAGGATAGCGAAAATTATTTTCAACAATAAAAGAACTTCTTGAGAAATCACCATCCCTGACCTCAACTGTTGTAGTAAATATTAAAGCCGCCAAATTTGTTGCTGTAAGATTTCCTATCTTACAATCTCTGGCTCTAGCCTTTATTTTGCAGGTTTTAATTGGACAGAAGTTTTATAAGATATCACCTGTGTACAGATTCAATCATCCTCTGCAGCCCCTCCCAGGAAAGTGAAACTAGGATCAAAATACAAGGCTGGGGCTATCCACTGGAAACTAGGATCAAAATACAAGGCTGAGGCTATCCATAACACTCAACCTGTACTACAGAGCAATAGTGATAAAAACTGCATGGTATTGGTACGAAGACAGGCAGGAAGGTCAATGGAATAGAATTGAAGATATAGAAATGAACCCACACACCTATGGACACTTGATCTTTGACAAAGGAGCTAAAACTGTCCAGTGGAAAAAGCACAGCATTTTCAACAAATAGTGTTGGTTCAACTGGAGGACAACATATAGAAGAATGCAAATCGATTCATTTTTATCTCCTTGTACAAAGTTGATCCAAGTGAATAAAGGACCTCCACACTATGAGGTCCCAATACACTGAAACTAATAGAAGAGAAGGTGGGGAAGAACCTTGAATACCTAGGCACAGGGGAAAGGTTCCTGAACAGAACTCCAATGGCTTTTGATCTAAGATCAAGAATTGACAAATGGGACTTCATAAAACTGCAAAGTTTCTTTAAGGCAAAGGACACTGTCAATAGGACAATACAGCAACCAACAGGTTGGAAAAAGATTTTTACCACTCTACATCTGATAGAGGGCTATTATCCAATATATACAAAGAACTCAAGAAATTGAACTCCAGACAACTAAATAACCCTATTAAAAATGGGGTATAGAGCTAAACAATGAATTCTCAACTGTGGAAAATCGAATGGCCGAGAAGCACTAAAGAAACGTTCAGCATCCTTAGTCATAAGGGAAATGCAAATCAAAACAACCCTGATATTCTACCTCACACCAGTCAGAATGGCTAAGATCAAAAACTCAGGTGACAGTAGATGCTGGCAAGGATGTGGAGAAAGAGGAACACTCCTCTACTGTTGATGGGATTGAAAGATGATGCAACCACTCTGGAAATCAGTCTGGCAGTTCCTCAGAAAATTGGACATAGCACTACCTGAGGACCTAGCTATACCATTCCTGGGCATATACCCAGAAGATTCTCTTTCATATAACAAGGACATATGCTTCACTATATTCATAGCAGCTTTATTTATAATAACCAGAAGCTGGAATGAACCCAGATGCCCTTCAACAGAGGAATGGATACAAAAAAATGTGGTACATTTACATAATGGAGTATTACTCAGCTATTAAAACCAATGAATTCAAGAAATTCTTAGGTAAATGATGGAACTAGAAAATATCATCCTGAGTGAGGTAACACAATCACAAAAGAACACACATGGTATTTACTCACTGATTATTGGATTTTAGCCCAGAAGCTTGAAATACCCAAGATTCAACTCACAGACCACATAAAGCTCATGAAGAAGGAAAACCAAGTTGGGGTGCTTCGGTCCTTCCTAGGAGGAGTAACAAAATACTCATGGTGCAAATATGGAGACAAAGTATAGGACAGAAACTGAAGGAGGGGCCGTCTGGAAACACACCACCTGAGTATCCATCCCATGTGCAGTCATCAAAAGGGAGAAGCTGATGTGGATGTCAGGAAGTACATGCTGACAGGAGCCTGATATGGCTGTGAGATGTCTGCCAGAGCTTGAGATATTCAGAGGTGGATGCTCATAGCTAACCATTAAACTGATCATGGGGTTCCTAATGAGGAGTTAGAGTGAAGACTGAAGGAACTGAAAGGGTTTGTGACTCCATGAGGAGAGCAACAATACCAACCAACCGGAGCCTCCAGGGTCTTAACCACCAGCCTGCTGGCACTTGGGGAGGGACCCATGGCTCCAGCTGTATATGCAAGAGGAGGATGGCCCTGTTAGGTATAGGTGGAGAGGAGATCTTGGTCCCATGAAGGCTTGATGCTGTGTGTGGGAGAATTCGAGGTAGCGAGGCCGAGTGGGTGTGTAGGTGGGGCGCATCCTCATAGAAGCAGGAGGGGGGGCCTGGGATAGGGGGTTCCTGGGTAGGAGGGGGGAAATTGGTAAGGGGATAACATCTGAAATTTAAATAAATATCCAATAAAAAAAATTAAGTGCCTTTTGTATTTATATTCATGGGGGGAAAAGATATATGGTATATGATATGTGATATACAATATTAGTATAAATGTATAATGCAAAGTATGCAATATATAATATATGATGTATGATGCATGGCATAAATAGATAACATATAAAATATATACACATTGAGAGAGAGAACAAGAGAGAGAGAGAGCGAAGAGAGACATATTCATTTTACAGGTTGTGTTCCTCTAGAGAACAATGACCAATCCATTCACAAAATTATATTATAGGCCTATAGAACATACACTTCATTTTTCTGATAACATTTCAATGTGGAAGTGGTAAAGTTGGATTTTCTTCCTTCCTTCCTTCCTTCCTTTCCTTCCTTCCTTCCTTCCTTCCTTCCTTCCTTCCTTCCTTCCTTTCTTTCTTCTTTTCTTTTAAACATAGCCCACTCACTAGCAAATTTCTCATCATGGGTAGGCAGATCTTTTTAGTGCCTCTCTTATAATTGGTGAAATAGTTTAACTTTTAATACTAAAGTGGTTAATGTAGAAAGTAGAAGGAATGGGGACCATTTGTATTTTTGTTAAAATTTTAGCTCTGCTTCAGATAATTGTGTGGGAAGATTCAAGATTTTTATCTGTGAGTTTTAGATTTTATGATTTGCATATATTATACAAAAATTAAGATTAGCACATATGTTTTAAACTGTGTAATATGAATAAAATGCCTGTAATTTAATACAGAAATTAGCAAGGAAAATTATAGTGTTAGCTAGAGTTGACTGGCTATATGTCTTTAGAAGCAAAAATAAGATTATGCTTTTTGTTCAATTTTCCTAACTGTGTAGTAAAATTTAGAGTGCCATCTTCATCTTTTTATCCACAAAAAGAAAGATACATGTTGCTGATTTAATGTCCAAACTAATGGCTGAGTAGTACTCCACTGTGTAAATGTACCACATTTTCTGTATCCATTCTTCTGTTGAAGGACATCTGGGTTCTTTCCAGGTTCTGGCTATTATGAATAAGGCTGCTATAAACATAGTGGAGCATGTGGCCCTGTTGCATGTTGAAATATCTTCTGGGTATATACCCAGGAGGGGTATAGCTGGGTCCTCAGGTAACACCATGTTCAATTTTCTGAGGTATCGCCAGACTGCTTTCCATAGTGGTTGTACCAGCTTGCAATCCCACCAACAATGGAGGAGTGTTCCTCTTTCTCCACATCCTCGCCAACATCTGCTGTTACCTGTGTTTTGGATCTTAGCCAATCTGACTGGTGTGAGGTGGAATCTCAGTGTTGTTTTCATTTGCATTTCCCTGATGACTAGGGATGCTGAGCACTTCTTTAGATGTTTCTCAATCATTCGAGTTTCCTCAGTTGAGAGTTCTTTGTTCAACTCTCTACCCCATTTTTTAATAGGGTTATTTGATGGTCTGGAATCTAGTTTCTTCAGTTCTTTGTATACCTTGGATATTAGCCCTCTATCAGATGTAAGGTTGGTGAAGATCTTTTCCCAGTCTGTTGGTTCCCGCTTTGTCCTGTTGACTGTATCCTTTGCTTTACAGAAGCTTTGCAGTTTTATGAGATCCCATTTGTCAATTCTTGATCTTAGAGCATACGCCATTGGTGTTCTGTTCAGGAACTTTTCCCCTGTGCCCATATGATCAAGGCTTTTCCCTATTTTCTCTTCTATTAGTTTCAGTGTAGCTGGTTTTATGTGGAGGTCCTTGATCCACTTGGAATTGAGCTTTGTACAAGGAGATAAGTATGGATCAATTTGCATTCTTCTACAAGTTGACCTCCAGTTGGACCAGCACCATTTGTTGAGTACTACTCAGTCATTAAAAATAATGAACTCATGAAATTCTTAGACAAATGGATGGAGCTAGAAAATATCATCCTGAGTGAGATGACCCAATCACAAAAGAACACACATGGTATGCACTCACTGATAAGCGGATATTAGTCCCAAAACACACAATACCTAAGATGCAACGCATAAACCTCATGAAACTCAAGAAGAAGGAGGAAGACCAAAGTGAGGGTGCTTTTGTCCTTTTTAGAACGAGTATGAAAAGATTCAACCAGAGCTCCTGGGATCTAAACCTCCAGCCTGAGAACAGACCGGCAAGCTGTCCTCTGAGAGGCTCTAACCAGCAGCTGACTCAGACAGATACAGACATCCAGAGCCAAACAGTGGATGGAGCTTGAGGACTCTTAAAGAAGAATAGGTGGAAGGATTGTGGGCCCTAAGGAGATAGGAACTGCACAGGAAGATCAACAGAGTAAACCAACCTGAACCCTTGGAGCTCTCAGAGACTGAATCACCAACCGTGGAGCATATCTAGTCTACACAGATCTAGCTCCATGGGCTGAACCTAGGCCTCCCTGCACATATGTTGTAAATGTGCAGCTTGGTTTTCATGCAGGTCTCAAACATCTGGAGTGGGGGCTATCCCAAAACATGCAGCCTGTATATGGAGTATGGTCTTCTAAAAAAAAAACAGTTGTTCAGTTGTTCATGGAATATTATTTTTTTATATCTCTTGTATTCAGTTTGCAACCACTTCATTGAGAATATTTGTATGTATATTCATGAGGGATACTGGACTATAACTTATATTTTTTTGTTGGGTTTATACTTGATTTCACTATTTCAATATTATTTGCTTTGTGAAGGAGTTTATTGTGGTTCTGAATTTTTTTAAACATAACTCAAAAAGTAAAAAAAAAAAAAAAAAAATTCTATATCATATAATACATTATGTAGAAATCATTTTAATGTCCATAAGAGAATAACTGTAAACCAACATAACAACAACAACAATAATCAGCACAAGGCATAGGAGCAATGAATAAATTGAGTTTAAAACTGTGAACATTTTACCAAATGTTCCATAGGAAGGAGAACAATCCTTGTGTGGGCAGAACACATTGAGACAGTGGTTAAAATACAGAGTGCATCAGGGATGGACTTATTAACACTCTAAGAAAGGAGCAAGTCAGAAGGATCCGTATTCACAGGGTATTATTTAAAGGCTGATAATATACAGTAGTGTAAATGAGGAAGAAAAGGACGATGAAGCTGAGATGGCTCAGGAGTTAAGAACATGGTTTGCTCTGTCAGAGAGGCAGATCTCAGACTCCAGTACGAACATTAGGTACTTCCGAAATGTCTGTAACTCAAGCTCCAAGGAGTCAGATGGCCTCCTGACCTCTAGAGGAATGCTTACATATGTGATATGTACACACACACTCACACACACATGCACACACACATACACATTTACAGGCTACAAATAAAATAAATCTTGAAAATATAACACATGCAGTATCATAGTAGAATAATAGATGATTGTATTGCCGCATAGTTTTAAATTTGACCATATTATTCTTGTATAATGTCCAAACTATTTTCAGATTTCCCTGGTCATATTATATTATAAAATGAGAAAAAATAATTTTTATCTCTTTAAAAGAAAAGTGATCTAATACAATTGGTATATTTGTATACTAATTGTCTTAATTATGGTTTTACTGCTGAGAATGGACACTACAACCATGACAACACTTATAAGGACAATATTTATTTGGAGCTGACTTCCAGGTTCAGAGTTTCAGTCCATTATCATCAAGGTGAGAACATGGCAGCATCCAGGCAGGCATGGTGTAGGAGGAGCTGAGAATTCTAATCTTGTTCCAAAGGCAAACAGGAGAAGAATGGCTCCCAGGCAGCTAGGATGAGGGTATTAAAGCCCACACCCACAGTGGCACATCTACTCCCACAAGGCCACACCTCCTAATAGTGCCACCTCTGGTCCCAGAATATTCAAACCATCACACTGATTGTAGCAATCCTTTTAATTTTCTATCTCAAATATACTTTTTAAAACTATATAAACCATGCTCTACAAATTTATAAGTAACATATAGCACACATTTGCAGACACGATGCCATATTTGTATGTCATTTTACCAGAAAATAAATGTGATCTAATACAATTACTACAATTGTGTACTGATTGTATCAATCCTTTTTATCTTCTATCTTCAAGTAGACTTTTAAAACTATGTAAACAATGCTCTAAAGATAATGAATTATGAACAGCACACATTTGCACACACAATGTCATATTTGTCACTTAAAGAAAAAAGAAAACTATAGATTATAGAAAATGTATTTGAAAAAGGCAGAAGTTATTTTCATATAAGACTAAAACAAAACTGAAAAGAAATTGCTGCACTAACTTCAGTAAGGGCAAGAAAAATTTAGGAATTCACAGACATTTCTTAAACTTAGCTACTTAAATTTATTTTGCTTATTACTCGTGTGTGTGTGTGTGTGTGTGTGTGTGTGTGTGTGTGTGTGTGTGTTGGTGCACATCTGCTCAGGCATATGAGTAGAAGTCAGAGGATGACCTTATGGAGTCATTTCTGTACTTTCACATTTACATGGGTGTGTGCATCAAACTCAAAGTAACAGGGTTACATGGAAAGTGCCTTCATCTCATTGGCCTTAAACTTATCCATTTTATGAAATATGACATCCATTTGTGTTTTGTCAGTTGTATATAACCCAGAAGACGTTCCCATCCTTGTTCATCATCCCAGAAGATGTTACCTTCCCATAACAAATATGGGAAGCCTGTGTATTTAACAGTAGTCTATTCTTGTTCCAGATGAGGATCAATCTGAAATCAAATTTCCTATAGATGCTTACTCTTTTAACAGACATGAACAGTTACTTTAAAAAGAATTCTGTTAGTGATTAATTCTTTAGTGTCCTGTTCAAATCACTTCCTTCAATACTTTTTATAGTATTTTCTCGTAAAATATAACAAATGACATTTCAAAGGTTAATATTATATTTTTGACATGTTTTTTGAAAGTCTTAAAGTCCCATCTTTTTTTTTCATTATGTAAAAACATTTTATTTAATTATCAATGTTGTTTACTAAACCATTTTCATTTTCATACTATCTCTAATAATAAATTTCATGATAATTTTTATCACTTGTGAAATGTACTATCACCTCACATGGGAAGTATGATGCAATTCTGTGTTTCTGTCATGTTATACTTAGAGGACTTTCAGTATTTTAGAAAGATATTGTCATACCAAGATTTAATATTATTCTTTGTGTGTGTCCCAATGTGGTACATGTGTATGTACATTTTTGTGTATGAATATATACATACACACACACACACACACACACACATGTGCTTGTGTATGTGCATGCACACATAGGTCAGAGGTCTTTCTTAGTCCCTCCTCATATTAGATTTTGAAACAGGGTCTCTCTTATAACATGGATCTCATTAATTTGGCTGGACTCTTAGTGATCTACAGGAATCTGGCTGGCTCAACACTCTTTCCCATTGTACTGGTATTAGTCTCTTAAATGATTCTAACTCATTTCTGAAGGTACTATAACATAGTTTTACTACTTGGAAGTATATTTATTAGAATAATAGAAACTAAAAGCACAGTCATGACCCAGTTATTAAAATTTTTACTTCTGCAATGTATAGTATTCTCAGAATAATGACTTGAATATGAAAAATTATCCCTATAGCAAGGAATTGGCTCACACAATCATGGGGCTACATCTATTAAGAAGAATAAAATAGTAATAAGTTCTTCCTTAGTAATTATTCCTTATTTAGTCACCAGATTTTTGGCCCAATTACCATTGCCAGATATTGGTTTCAGCAAGTGAATTGGTCCTAAAACCCCAGCCAAAATTAGCTAGCTACTCCCTAATATTCGTGTCATCATTGCACAATGGCTATAAGTTCAGGCAATTCATTAATGTGCCTTGCAATATGAGAGATGAATGATATTTGGACTTTATCAGTTCAGCAGTTCACATAACACCTTCCAAACCTATGAAAGCTAGCAAGTAAGGATGAAGGTTCCAGATCAGTGTGTTTTTTTTTTTATTCAAATAAGAGATATCTTCAGCAATTCAGTTTTTGTAAGATCAAGGGGAAAAGATAATAGCCTGCAGTATCCGATGGGTTTGTGCATGGAATATCATTGGCAAAAATCCCAAAAGAAGTTACTAGTTCCTAACATTGTGCTTTTTTTACATGCTAGTCTCAGTTTGCCTAGTTTGGAGATTGTTGCTTAGTTATCAAGTAACACCATTTCAATTTTATTATATAATTATGTATAATTTAAGAAAAATTCTATGGTAGTACATTTCATGAGTTTTCCAAAGGCCTTTGGTATTAGTGGAATAAAAAAGCTAATCTTTTACTTGAGGAAGTCTCAGAAATAAGACCTTGGCTTATGAAGATGTAAAAGTTGAAGATGTAGGTCCATGATATCTGGTGACCATGTCATAAAGAATATTTTCACAATACAGGTTTTAGTTGAAATTCATTCTGATTCCACCAAGCAATACAGATTCAGTCCATAATACCTCATTACTTTGTACACTAAGGGATTTTTCTTTCTGTATGTTCTTGGGTTGTGGTTTTTTTCTTATCTTTTTCTTTTCCCTGAATACCAGTTAGATACTTGGGATTTACTATTTTTAACAGATGTTTATGAAACCTTATGAGTCAGGAGTACATTAACTTTCCATGATCTTCATATTTCCACAAGATATACAAATTTTCAATTCAACTGATATTATCATGGACTTTTGAAGATATGAATACTCCATAGCACCATGTAATTGCCAAATCAGGAAGTGTCCTGTTGCCTTAGTCTCTCATTAGCATGAAGAAGCTCATTGGAGCATCAATTTAGCTTCACAGGAACATTTTGAGCATCAAGGGTCATTGTAACTAAGGCATTACATAGTAACCTTGGTTGATATGATGATTTGAATATGTTTGGCCCAGGGAGTAGCACTATTAGTAGGTGAGCCACTTGACTATGGCTCCGATATGAACAGAATATAAAGAATGCAAGGGGAGATGAGTAGCAAAATAAGAAAAATTAGAAGTTAAAGCTTGCAGTGCTATTGGGGGTATGGTGAAAGCAGAGTCTTCTGATCTGTTTACTTCTCTGCCAGGATCTACACTATAGCAACAATGTAGCCAGATTTAATCTCCTTACTTGTTTACTCTCAGGCATATCAATATTACATTTAAAATGTGCTTCTCTTTACACAGTCTGAAAAAATAAACTTGGCAGGACAGCTACATTAATATTACAACATTTTCTTTAGTAGAGACTGGCTTTGCTTAACTGGAGTAGCCTTAATTGGTTTTTTGATTTAGCAAAGATTGTTTATGTACTGTTTCTATGTGTATAAGAGATTAAAAAGATTTTTACTTGTGAATAGGAAAACACCCTAATAAAGCCAATATACTAACTGTACAATTAATAAAAAGTAATCATAAAAGAATTAAATGAAAATCATTATTATTTTGTTATTGTTAATCAGCCATAAAATCAGTTGATTTATGTCTCAGTTTATCATTATTATATATATATTATTATATATATATATATTCCAATGCAGGTATATTGATGCTCTCCCCTGCATGTCCTATTGGCTTTAGCTGCATGTAGTTGAGGATATCTATGAAGTGGAAAAACAAAATCATAACCTTACTTAAAACATAATAAAATATTTTAAGTGAATTTTTCCTTTTATTGAAAATATGTTTTTTCTCACATAATATATCAAGACTTTGGTTTACTCTCCCTCTATCCTTCCATGTTCTCCCCAACTGCCCTCCTACCAAAGTCTACATGCTTTGAGTTTCTCATTAGAAAACTTACACACTGCTTGGGTGAACAAGATGCACAGACTTCAGAGCTCAAGGACCTAGGACAAGACCAAATAAGACTAATCTAAAAAGAAAACAAATAAACAAAATAATAAAATAAAAAACAATAAAAATTTAAAAAGCAATAAAATAAATCCTAATGTCATTTTGCTATAGTTATGATCAGAACCTTGCTCAGCCATCATCAGAAGTTTCCTTCTGCAGTATATGGGAACAAATACAAAGAGTGGCAACAAGACATTGTGCAGAGATTGAGAGACCTTGGATCATTTAGTGCTAAATGGAATGACCTATCAAATCCCTCCCTCAGGTTTCAGGAAACCCATGGAAGAGCAGATCAAAAGAGTGTAAGATCCAAAGGGGATGATGAGCACCAAGGAAACAAAGTCTTCTAAGTCAACATTGTGAAAGTTCATATGAACTCACAGAAGGAGTAAGCACAGACCTACAAGGATAAGCACCAGACCCTCTATGTATGTATTATGGCTTCCAGTTTATTGTTTATATGGAAATTCTGATTATGCAAACATGTGGATCTCTGATTCTTGTGCATTCTCTTGGTCTTCTATTCTAGTATTATATTATATTCATTATGTTGTATTATATTAATGAGTTCACTAAAAACTAATGGATATAGTTGTAGGTCTTGTGCTATAGTATGTGTCATTTTCATCAGATATTTTTTTCTCATATGTATTTATTTTAGGATGAAGTTTAAATACCTTGAACTCTCCCCACCACAAGTGGATATAGTTGTAGGGCTTGTACTATAATATGTACATATCTTAAGCAAAACAAAGAGTTGTAGATGAAATCCAAAACAGGAAAAGACACTCCCAAGAAGTACAATAACCCCAGTACTTTCAGCATGTTATTATGGAAAGGAATATACTTCAGTTCAATTCTACAGATGACCTTTTCCTCATATCAAATCATAACTACCTTATAGTGAGTTAATTTTATTAAATTTTGTTGTACTTGAACATTCCAAATGCTATATCATTTTCTAATTTTATAATCATTGGTAAATATAAAATGTGTATGAAAACAAAGAAAAAAAACAAAACAAAGAGACTTCTTAGTGATAGTACTAAAACATAACAAATGAAAAACCTGATTGTTCCCATTAATATAAAAGAAGAGAAAACATCTTATTTTGATGAAATGGAAAGAGACAAACACACGAAATCTTTCAGTCACAAACCTGTACTAGAAAAAGGCATCCAATGATTGAAATTAGAATAAAGACATTTTCAGTTGCTTTAGAATTTTATCAAAAACTTCCTTAATTAAAAGAAATGCTTTGTGTTGAGGATTAAATGTACATAGGGACAATCAGATACTTGGGGAAAAATAAATTCATGGGAGTATTATAAACAGTTATTTTCTTAATTTTGAAAATTGCTCTTAGGAATGACTTTCATATATGATCAATAATGTATACTAATGAAACACCTGAAATTTTAAAACAGATACAGGGAAGCAGATACATTGTTGAAAATTAAAAATGACATTAAAATTTACCTATGTAATAGATATCAAACCAATATCACTTACTAGTATAAAATTTAAATCCTTAAACAAATATCATACAAGTACACATATTTTTTTTTACCTGCCAATTTTATTTTTTATTCTTTAATCTTTTTTTACAGTCCAGACAGTATCCACTGAAGGTCAGTCCTCTGACTGTTCCTCATCTCATTACTCCTCCCGTGTCTCCAAGATGTCCCCACCCCACCACCCCTATTTCACCATACCTCCCCATTCCCTGGGGCTTCATATCAGTTGGTGTATGCTGCCTGGTTGGTGGCTCAGTGTCTGACAGATCTCAGGGGTCCATGTTAGTTGAGACTGCTGGTCTTCATATGAGGTTGCCCTCTTCCACAGTTCTTCCAGACTTTCCTTAACCCAACCACAGGGGTCCCTGGCTTCTTTTCAATGGGTTGGGTGTAAGTATCTGCATCTGACTCTTTCAGCTGCTTGTTGGGCCTCTCAGAGGGCAGCAGACACGCTTGGCTCCTGTGTGTAAGCACACCATAGCAACAGTAATAGTGGAGCTTTGGAGCCTTGGAGCCTCCCCTTGAGCTGGATGCCAACTGGGGTCAGTCACTGAAACTCCTTTCCCTTAGTCTCTTCTCCATTTTTGTCTGGGCAGTTGTTTTAGACAGGAACAATTCTGAGTCAGAGTTTTTTGACTGTGGAATGGCAACCGCGTCCCTCCACTTGATGCCCTGTTTTTCTGCTGGTGGTAGACTCCACAAGTTCCCTTTCCCCACTGTTGGGCATTTCATCTAAGGTCGCTCCTTCTGAGTCCTGAGCATCTCTCACGTCTGAGGTCCCTAGTACTTTCTAGTGAATGTACCATTTTGTGGTGTTAGTAGGGGTAGCAGTATTTAGATTTTTCCAGAATTTAAAGCTTCTTTTAATTTTTTCTTTTATTTTTACTAATAAAATGATTTAGCTTTTAACAACTTATCATCACACTTAATAAAACTATAAATCATTTCAGTATATCAAACAACAGTTGAAATTGTCTACCATAACCATGAATATATATGTAAAAAACAAACTGTCAATCTATCAAATGAAAGAAATATAATCCATTTAATAATGAATATTTTTTAAAAGTCCATGTGAAATCCTGTCACATATTTTGAATATGTAATATGAAATATGATGAAATATTGAATATGTTTCTTTGTAGTTTAAGTTCAAGACAAGAATACTTTCTTCTAGTCTATATTCCATTCAAAATTTTGTTAGCGATAATGAATTCATCTATCATGTGGCAATATATTTTCTATCATATGTCTACCACATGGTAGAATACAAGGAAGTAAAACGATTAATATAGTAATTTTAAATATAAAGGAACAAATAAAATGTCCTCAAATATGAAAGTTTTTATTATTTCCCTATAAATGGTGTATGACCTATATACAAACCATTTGAAAGAATAAACCTTATTAGTCAGATTTCAGTTGTTGTGATAACGTGCCATAATAAAAAACAACTTAAAGACGAGAAAGATTAATTTGACTTATGGTTCCAGAGAGACAGGTTCCAGAGAGCTCTCATTTTGAACTACACTCAAAAAGTAGAGAAAATGGGATGGCTTTAGGACTTTCAATTCAAAGCTGGTTCCAAGAGTCATACTCACTCCACCAAGGTTGTACCACCTAACAACACCACTAACTGAAGATACCTGTTTAAGTGTCTGAAAATGTGGAAGACCAGACACACATCATTGAACTCAGGTTAGTAGATTCAAAGCAAGTTTTATAGCAATGTATGGTGTTATGAAAATGAGAAACAATTGAAGACAGAAATAAATTCCAGTTGCAATAGTCTAACCATTAAAAACAATTTTAAGGAAAGGAATAAAAATTATGAAAAATGAAATATTAGATATTTATAAATATGAAATAGTTTTAGAAGTACTAAATAAAAGAATTTTAATTATATCAAAAGTCACATAGTTAATAAAATATACTCAATTTTTATATTTATCTGATGCATATATTCTTTGGAAAATGTAAAACAGCAGAAATTTTTTTTGTGTAAATTAGAAATTCCATTTATTAAAAGTATATTGAAAACATAAAAGATCAAGGCTAGAAACCCCAGGAACATTTCTGGTAAAATGGCCTTGGGTAACAGAGACCAATGCACCAGTGCTCGTATCTACTAAATATTTAATTCTGTTTTATTTTTGTTGATGTCACAGACCTGATAAGTTCCAATAATATTCTAGTGAAAAATACATAAACAAGTCTCAAAGGAAAAGATGGAAACAAGCAAACAAACAAAACCAAATCTCCTTTATTATTGAGATTCTATCCAAGGCCTCTGCACAAGAGATAAATAAAGTTTCAATCATTTATCTCATAAGAATGGATTCTGGATTGCTTAACTCATATAGATCTATTTCTCAAGCACTTTACCATATTTGTAATACAAAAATTTAATGAAATGATTCAATAAGGCAAAAGTAATGAATAATTAAAATATCTTTATTCTCCTGTTATTAAAGGAATCCATATTATCCCAATGTGAGGGCAAAACTGAGCCAAGTTGCACGTTAGTGGTCTCACACAGCATTGTTTTCAACAAGTTTTGAAGATGTTTATTGAAAGTTCTGTGCAGAATATTCTGAAATTCAAAAATTAAGAGCTCCTATTCCACTATAGAACTCTAAACAAGAAACTTACAAAAGTTAGAGAAAGATATTAGACTAAGGAAATTGTTCCTTTTGCAGAAAGCTAGATAAGCAGACATTCAATGATTCTGCTAAATTTATTCTCATGGTTACAATATGAGTTACTAAAAAAAAAACTACAGTTATTCTGAGAAAACCATTACTTTTGATATATTAGTGAACAACCCCAGTAAATATAATTCTACTTTTGAAAAAAGATACATTTATATTGATTTTTTTTCAATGCATTTGAGTGTCTTAATAAAATATGTGTAAGTTTCAGTATTATTATCCTTGTGAACAATAGTAAATTGATATAGAAGTATTCTGTTTTCTAAATGAAATATTTATATTTTTTTATTCTAGCCCTCTTAGTTGCTTATATATCTGTTAATATGATCTAAGTCTGGAACATGGTAGTTCTGCAGAATTCCATGCACATGATTTCTGTTCATGAAACTGAACTATGGCAATTCACTTACAAATAAATGATGTGTTAGTGAAGTGTTAAAATCATTGGCGCTTTCTCTCTACACACTGAGACTGATTCATTGATACTGAAATGCTGTGTTGAAAGTAGTCTATCTAGCTGGCTCTTGAGTTAGAACTATTTCCAATTTTCTGAGAAACTGCCAGATTGATTTCCAAAGTGGTTATATAAGTTTGCACTCCCACCAGCAATGGAGGATTGTTTCTGTGTTCCATATTCTCAGCAGCATGAACTGTCAATTGAGTTTTTCTTCCTAGTCATTCTAATGGGTATAAGGTGGAATCTTAGAGTCATTATAAATTGCATTTTATAGATGGCTAAGGATATTGAACATCCTTAGATTCAGGGGGGCTGTAGGGGTCAAGGTCACTATAAGATGATCTAAAAGATTCAATTGACCTAGGACCATGGGGACTTACGGGGAATGAAGCATGAGCCAAAGAACATTCAGAGGCTGGACCTAGGCTGCCTACATATATGTAGCAGGTATGCAGCTGGGTCTTCATGTGGGTTCTCTAACAATTGGAGCAGGTGCTATCTCTGACTCTGACTCTGTTACCTGCCCTTGGATACCATTTCCCTAGCAGGCCTGTCTTGTCTGACTCAATGGGAGAGCATGTGCCTAGTCCTGAAGGAGACTTCATGTGCCAGAGTGGGTGGGACCAGAAGCAGAGGGGAGGGATCTCTCCTTTGCATTAGAGAAGGTGAGTGCACAATAGAGGAAAGGAGGGTGGGAGGGGTGACTAGAGTAGAAGAGGAAGGGATATAAATTGAATCAGAGTGTAAAGTGAATAAATAAATAAGTTAAAAATAGTTGAGAAAGTCAGAATTTTGTGAATTTTTCTATTATTACAGTTTTATTTATTTTATTTTATAGTACAGAATATTTAATTTTTTATTACAGTTTTATTAAATTTTTAAATTTAAATAAACAAAATATTGCATTTAATGAGATGATCATGTGTTTTTTCTTCTTTGAGTTTGTTTATATAGTGGATCATGTTGATGGATTTCTGTATATTGAACCATCCCTGCATCCCTGGCATGAAGCCTACCTGTTAATGGTGAATGATCATTCTGAGTGTTCTTGGATTCAGTTTGCAAGAATTTTATTGAGTATTTCTTCATCAATATTCATGAGGGAAATTGGTCAGAAGTTCTCTTTGTTGTGTCTTTGTGTGGTTTGGGTATTAGTGTAGCTGTGGCTTCAGAGCATGGATTAGGTAGTGTTCCTTCTGTTTCTATTTTATAAAATACTTTGAGAAGTATTGGTATTAGGTCTTCTTTGAAGGTCTGATAGAACTCTGCACTAAACACATCTTGTCCTGGAGATTTTTTGGTTGGAAGACTTCATGTCTGCTTCTATTTCCTTAGGATTGTGGATGGTTTAGATGGTTTATCTGATCCTGATTTAACTTGTTACTTGGTATCTGTCTGGAAAATCATCCATTTCATCTAGATTTTCCAGTTTTGTTGAGTATATTTGTTCAAAATTCACTATTATAGAAAATAACCGATTGAGATTTTATTTTTATACTGTCAAAATTTTCATTTTAATAGACTAAATCTTAATATCCACTGTTCTAGGGGTTGTTTGTGGAACATATACCTTCTAGATTTTGAAATTCATGTAGTAAATTAATTAATAAATTTAAATATCCCATCTGTAAGTCCATTTTGTTATTATCATTGCTTATTAATACAGCATTCAAAGTTTGACATGACTTAAGCAAAATTGTACAGTGTTTAGTTATCAGAATTATGTCTCTACATTTAGTGCTTATTGTATCAAATTGAAGAAAAGGACCTGCAATAAACTTGCTTGTGTCTCAAGTGAATTTTAGTCTTATAATAATCCAAAATTTCTCATAGATAAAACATTTAATAATATTATTTAAAAGATGAGTTTATGTCAAACTTTAAAGGGGAGTTATACAGGAGTGGGGTTATTACAGCTAAGGAAAAGTGGACTTTTCTATTTTTATCAGTCTACAGTGTGAAAACAACTTTTTGTTTCCTGTGGAGAATGGAAGGCAAGAAATTAAACATTCAGGAAACTAATGTGATCACTTAAAAGTTTAGTCACAGTTCAAGAACAGAATGCCTGAATTTTGATTGTATATACTCATGGACTTTAATAAGGACGTGTATTAGAAAGTTTCATAAATATTTGTTTTCACAGTGGAGTTACAAGCTATACCATGGGCACTATTTCTTTGACTAGTAAAGAGGATACAGTAACTCTCCTATATACATATATTATATCACATTAAAATGACACATGAACTGTATATTGCGTTATTTTGTGCATATGAATTATCTGTCTCAATGTTGTTTAACAGGTTTGTACTAAATGGCCTATTTACACACATTCAGTCAGTATGCTAACTTGTTTTAATCCTCTGCTTACACTAAACATTTGCCATCATTTATTTTTAGTGTGTTTTATTGTTAAGTATATATGATAGGATCAATACCAATCTATATTATGAGCTTTTAATATACATTATGCTTAAGTTTTAGTATTGACATATATTGCTATATTCAATGTAACAAAGTTGTGAGGCAGCTTCTAGAGCTAATATAAATTTCTAAACTGAAGGCATGAGAAATTTAATGCCATAATAGATTTTCTAAGACCTAAAATTTAGTAGATATTGCAAGCAGGATTGAATTCACAGTGACTAAATTGCAAGACCAAATGTTACATCATTATTCTGTGTTATGTATGTATCAATCATTTAGGTAATTCATTTTTCATGAATAATACTACTTCCATATAAATCACAAAAATACAGTATTAGATTGGATTAGTAGGTACTGCAATATGTCTATGATAACAGTATCTAGCAGTAATGTAAGAGCAAAAGATTATCCTGATTCATAGCTTCAGTCCATCATGTCAGACAAGGCCTGGAGAAACATCTCAGTTTATGGTGGAGAGGCAAGTTGTGGTGATTGTTCATATCATGGTGGACGAAGAACAGAAAGACATAGCAGTGGCAATAACCTCTTCAGAAGCATCCATAATTTTTACCACCTAAGCCCCTTTCCTGAAGCATCTACAGTTTCAATAAAGGGTACCACCAGATGGGACTAAGTATTAAAACAAGAGACCAGTTAGTGTGCATTTGAGATTGAAACTAAACATCTATAAAGGAGAATAAACCCAAGTTAAAAGAGGATAAAGTTATTTTCCCCAAGGGCTAGGTCAAATCCAGGCACTAAGTGGTTGCAGTGGTGCTATAGATTGCCCTAATCAAGTATTATGCCTGATCCTTTTGAGATTCCTATATGCTGATGTTTGTTTCATCTTTAAAGGGCCAGATGGCAATCATCGCTTTCACATTCTCAGAGGATGAATGGAAGAGAATGAGAATAATGAGCACCTCTTCCCTGCTGTCCTAGACATTTCATATTACCTCTTCCTTCTACATCTCATATTACCAATGAATTAGGCACTGAAAGGATGAATCTGAAAGGATGAAGCTTAAGAGATGAAATCTAAATAGAGGAATGGGAAATGTAGTCCTTATTCTGTATGCTGTGAGACTGAATGGAACTATTATTATATTCATATGAGGGTAAAAATCTGCCATATTGTCATATCTATGAATGCATAAACTGCAAAAGTAAATGAATGAAATTATTTTTTTCTGTTAGCCACTATTCATACTTGCAATAGTGTATCATTCCATTTTAAATAATTTATTATTATAAACACAATTTTGAGATAAATTGCAAAGTAACACTCTCAACTAAAAAGTAATAAAATACAAGATCTTTTCACTTTCATAAACATATATTGAAGGTATATGTATTTTCGTTCCCCTACAAAACCATTTTCTTCAGTTTGTATGTGTATATATGTGTGTTCCTATAATCTTCTTAATATCTGCTTTAAGGTCTTTGATCATACTCATAAATGATATTTGGAAGTCCTTGTGTTGTGCTAGAACTAAATTGCTTTTCTCAAGGACTTCAACTATACTCTATTCTGGCAGCAGTATATTGTCTTATTTTTTCATGTTTGCATTTTTCTTTTGTATCTAGTAATCTGGTGTTATAACCCCTGAGGTATTTCTTAGTGTAGATAACTTTTTATTTAAATAAAGATATATTTTTCTTTAAAAGCAAACAAACAGATAAGTCTGAAGATTGTATTATGCTGTTATAATAGAAAAACAAGCCCAAAATGTAAATTGAAAGTGTATTCATTTTTGAATCTCACAAGGAACAAAAGGACCTTGATCATTGCTGTTTAAGATATTCAAACCACAAGCCTGGCTTTATATGTGGTTACAATAAAGAAAATTCTGTTGGAGGTACTGGCCTGGGATATTTATGGTTTCAGGCTAAAGGTGACACAAAACTTCAGTTCTCAAATGACTAATGAGAATCCATCTTATTGACAGGCAACAAGAGCCTGGGGAAGCAGAACATATTTGGTAATCAACACTTCAACTTAGAGGTTTTACACAGGTGGTCTCCTGTCAGGGATGACTACATTTTGAGTCTACACAAGGCAGGTTACAAAAGAGTGGACATTTCACATCAACAGTAGATGCTTTTGTTTATGAGTATGTAGTACAGAATTTTCACATTGTTCACCAATTCTTTGGCAAATATGAATCAAAGCAGTGCTTCATTGTCTCCCTAATTTTATTTGGTTCTCCTTCCTTTCAGGGTCTTTCATTCTTAACAAGTATTTTGAAATCTAAACTCCTTCCCACAAGTTGTTTCCAATGTATGATAGCCTGAAACTGATTTAGAATTTGTGAACAAAACTACTTTACTTTGTAAAGTATTTTTATTTTAAACTACATGCAATTGAAGATATGAAAGCAAAATTTGCTAAATAAATACAATTGTTAAATGAATGTCAAGGAGAAACAAACATCAAATTAAAAACTCAAAAAGTCAAACAAAAACCTCAAGAGTTAGCCTCACTAAAATGGGAGAAAATAATACCAGGTCTTGAAGATAAGATAGACAAAACTCATAGCATATTAAAAGAAAATATTAATTCTAGGAAAAGTCCAGTCACAAAATATCCAGGGGGTACTATAGGCTGGAGAAATGGTTCAGTGGTTAAAGGCACTGGCTGCTCTTCCAGAGGACCCAGGTTCAATTCCCAGCATCCACATAAATGCTCAAAACCATTCATAACCCCAGCTCCAGGGGATCCAACTCCTTCTTATGGCCTCCAAGGGCAGTGCACACTTGTGGTGTAAAAACAAACAAACCAAAAAGAATAAAAACCCAAGTAAATGACCCAAAATATTTATAACAAAATCATAGAAGAAAAAATTCCAAATCTAAAGAGAAACCTATCACAATTCACAAAGAAAAATGTTTCATGATAAAACCAATTTTAAAAAGCCTATGTCTAGCAATCCAACTCTACAGAAGGCACTGGAAGGAAAACTTTAGTCTGAAGAGAGATTAACTATCCTCCAAAGGAAACTACAAGTAAATATCTCTAAATGAGTTATTGTAAAGATGGGGAAAAACATACCATAGCTACAAAATAAAACTAATAAGCACTGTTCAATATCTCAATAATAAGTTGCAATTCCCCACAAAAAATAAGAGAGATTAAAATAATGGACTAGGAAACAGGATCCATAATTTTTCAGAGTCCCAGGAATATAACTCACCTACAAGGACAAGTATATAACTTCAGGTTAAACTTATAGATAAAGATATCTTTATGTTTAAAACTGTTTAATATCTCAATAAGTTTCAATTCCCCAAGAAAAATAGAGAGATTAACATAATGGATTAGGAAACAGGATCCTTAATTTTTCTGAATCCCAGAAATATACTTCCCCTTCAAGGACAGGTATATCACTTCAGGTTAAACTTATAGATAAAGATATTTTTAAAAAAATGAATGAATGAAGCAGTTATAGCTATTTTAATGGCTGGCAAAATATAATTTAAAACAGAAACTAATCAGAAGAGATAGGGTAAGACACTACATAATTCTCAAAGGAAAATCTCATCAAGAGGACATTGCAACTCTTACTACTTATTCACCAAGCACAAAGGCACTCAAGTTCATTGCCTGATGGAGTCAGCAAATAATTCTAAAAATGCTTCAATGAAATAACACTAACATGCTTTAAATTATGCTGTAAAATACTAACGGATGGAATATTTCCAAACCTTTTTATAAAGACACTTTAGTATTAATTTCATATACAAACTCCATGAAGTTTTATGAAAAATATTATAGACTAATGATATTTATATGCAAAGATTTCCAGTGAAATTCTTGCAAACCATGATCAATATTGTTTCATTCCAGAGATGAAAATAAGTAAACATAATCTATCTCACAAGCAAATTACAATACATAAAAACAAAACATATGATCATCTCATTAGATGTCCACAGGGCCTTTGATAATATCGAAGGTCTTCTTATGATAAATGTCTAGAGAAACTAGAGATATGATTGAAATATCTCAACATAATAAAGATAATTTATATCAAGACCACAGTCAAATTTATTCCAAATAGAAAGAAACTGAAAGCATTTCTACTAAAATTAAGAATAAAATAAGGATATTCATTTTCTCAATATTTATCAATATAGCACTTGAAGTATTAGCTAGGGCAATGAAATGACTAAAGGAAACCAAGGAAATACATGTAGGAATGGAAGATATCAAAGCATCTTTTTGAAGAAAATATAATTTTATACATGGGAGAAACAAAAGATCTCATCAGGAAACTTCTACATCCTGTAAGCAAAAATAAAATTTTAACACAAAAAAAGGTCAATAGCCTTACTATATATAAATAAAAACATATTGAAAAAGAAATTGAGGAAATAGTACCTTTTACAAAAGCTTAAAAACAGTTAAGGGTTTCACAGGCCATCTTGCCAGAAAACAAAGTAGGCTGTCTGCAGATCTCTTCTGCCTGTTTCCCGTGATCCAATGCAAAGTCTCATCACCAGCTCTTCAGCCAAACTCCTGTGGCAGCCTTCCCTGAACCCTTGTTTCCATCTTGGATCCCACAGATCTTTCCCTTCTAACCTTCTTCCCTATACTTGTTGCTTTGTCTCAGCCTCAAATTCTGTCTGACTCTGTTTCTCTGTCTTTCTCTGTCTCTTTGTCTTTGTCTCTCTGTCTCTCTCAAACACACACCACACACACACACACAACACACCACACACACACACACACACGTCCAGGGGCCTGCCCAGCCTTTCGGGGTAAGCAGCTGAGGTGAACCCAGAGTTGGATGAAGAGGAAAGATTGAATGATCCCTGGCCTTATAATCTTAGCATTACTAAGTGATAATCTCTTATTCTGTTAAGTCAATATTTATTAGCGCTGGTTTCTTATCATCTGTACTTAAACAAGCACTGATTCCTTACTCTGTAATTCTCTTATTATTTGTGTTTTAGAAAGCCTTGGTTTTGCATTATTTGTGCCTAAATAATATTGCTTCTTTACTCTGAATGATTGATAATAACACATACTGTTCAGCAGTGGGGAATTAAGTAAAGTACTTATTGCTAGTGCTCTTTTCTCTGGCAAACCAGTCAGTAGCCCCTCTCTGGTCAGGTGAGAGTCTCAGAGCTCATTAACTCTTTTTGAAACAGAGAAAAAAGAAAAGGAAGGAAAGAAGTCACTTATAAACACACACAGAATTAAGTAGAAAACGGCTACACAAACTTTTTTCTTTCAGCTTTTTTATAGCTTTTAGACCAAAAGTTCTCTATGCAAGAAAGAATTACCTCATAGATAAAATGTTACAAGGAAAGGAAAAGAATAAAATTCTTTACACAGGCAAATATTCACAAACACATGCATTCATAAACATACACATTCTAGTCAAGCCCAACTACCTGTTTCATCCACTCCACAAATGTTCATGGATACCCACTATACATTGGCAAAAAGACATACCCATATATATTTGGTGGATGGTGCTAAGTCCCAAATGTCATACAAATACATTTAGATAGGTGAATGGGCAGTGTCTCCTAAGCCACTGTATTATTTCTATTTTTCTGACCTTTTTATAGACAAAAGTTCTTAGAAAATTATCTCATAGATAAAATGTTACAAAAGTGGAGTTACAGGATGTTGATAACTGTTCAAAGTAACAGTTTCACTTGGCCCTACTTTATCACAATACACATTTCTAGCTTCTTCATCCTTTATCTGACCTAGAATGAATGTTTTTCCTTGATCACAAATTTGTTCCAAGCCTATTTCTCTTTTTTTGTGCAAAATGTGAAAGCTCATTGTATTCCTGATTATACAGCCTTTATATACCATTTTATGAGGAATGGGTATGTTGTATTCTTGACTCTAATTTTTTATATATTTCTGGCAAAATAGCTAAAACCATTTCTTAAAACTTTCTTCCTAAAATTTTTTGATTCAAATCAGGAATTCTATGAAATAATTAGTTCATCTAAACATTATTAACTTATGAAAATCTGTCTTTATGTTAATCTGCATGAAATTTGCTCAATAGGGTAGAGTATACCCAAGAATCCATAGGTTATATAATAGTGACAGGAAAGGCTTATCAGATGCAAGAAGCTGTTCTAAGATGAAGTCTCTTTGGACCTTGCCTCTTAGAACTCAACCATCTTAATCCACTGAGGAAGGTGGGTCATCTCCAAGACAATTATCTATATCCCTTGATCTGCTCATGCCAGAAAAAGTATGTAGAAAGTAGCAGTATTCTTCTCCTTTTGCCCCTCCATCACCAATAACTCCAGGCTAATCCTTAGCTCTGTAGCAGAAAATCTTCTGTGGCCTCCATTTTCTCTCTGACCCTATCCATGATGAATCACAAAAATCTTCTCCTTTAACCTTCCTTTCCCAAACTCATACCAGTATCCCAACCTCCAACACCAGCAGACATTCATTTACAACACAACAGATGATCAGGCTAGGGAAACAGGTAAGCCAAACAAAGTCCTTCTTCACTATTCCCTTCTCCTTTGCAAATACAATTTCCCACTCTCAACTGTAGCACATAATACCAGCTGCAACCTTTCTTCTCTAATGCCTAGATCTCCCGTGGATCCAACAGATCTTCTCCTCAAAATCTACATATTTCCATGTATTGCTTTATTTCTCCCCAAACACCAGCAGGTTCTCCCTGCTAACCTACAGACCACCTGTGCCAAGAAAGCAGGTGGGTGTTCTATACAGCTTCCTCTCTCCTTCTGAACCTGTAGACTCAAAACCCCAGTCTCATTCCCAGGGCAATAGCTTATCTACTGGAGTGACCTCTCTTCACTATTTCCCTCTATTCCAAGGAGAAAAATAACCAGATCCTTGTTAACCACTTTTTCTCCTACCTTCTGCCAACCTCTATAGACACCTAACTATCTTCATTCCTAAGTGTTAGCTCCAATATCCAGAAAGACATTTTAACTGGAAACCCTTGTGGCTTTCAAGTCCAAATGAAATTTCCTACCAGGCAATACAAAGCAAGCACACTCTCCAAAAATACAGATAAAAAAAAAAAAAAACCCAAAAAACAAGGAACAAAAGACTCACCCAACAGACAAATCTGGAAATCAGTATCTAAACCTATAATCATCCTACTCCCAATGTCTAGATATATGCATAAAAACACAATCAATCATGGCCAGGCACTATACCTTCATAGATCCTAGCTACCTACCACAGCATACATGAAGGAAAACACACAGACACACACACAAAAACAGACACAGAAACACACATCACACACACACACACACACACATGTACACACATACACACAAAGTAGACCTTAAGGCTTCCTGTATGAAGATGATAGAGATCCTTAAGGACAAAACAAAACTATGCAAGATCTTAAAATGAAGACAGAATCAATTTAAAAAAGTGTAGGAATTGTGGAAATGAATATTTAGGAATCCAAAATTTAACTGAAGAGGCAAGCTTCATCAACAGAATACAAGAATGGAAGAGAGGATATAAGGTGGTGAAGAAGATATAAGGTGATAGAAGAAATGGATAAATTGGTCAAAGAAAATGTTAAATCAAAAGAAAAAAAATTCTCCTGACAGAAAATGTCCTGAAAAATCTGGCACAATATGAAAACAATAAACCTAAGAAAACTAGGAATAAAGGAAAGAGAAGAATCCCAACTCAAAGGTCCAGAGAATATTTTCAACAAAATCATAGAAGAAAATTTTCCTAACCTAAAGAAGAAAAATTGTTTGACAATTAAATGGAGATTAAACTCAAAACAATTCCACTAAAATCAGTGGGCTGTTTACTATTCTCCATTAAGTGTTCAATAGAGAACTTGACATTTTAGCTAGAGCAATAAGGCAACTGAAAGAGATCAAGGGGATATAAACTGAGAGGAAGATGTCAACGTATTATCATTTGTAGATGGTATGATAGTATACATAAATGACCCTAATAATTCCACTGGAGAGTTTCTACAGCTGATAAACTCTTTCACCCATATAGATATGTACAAGGTTATATCACAAAAATTATTAGCCTTCCTATATACAAATTACAAAGAGACAAAGAAAGAAATCAGGGAAACAACACTTTTCACAGTAGCTTAGATAATATTAAATATTGTGGGATAATTCTAACCTAGCAAAGTAAATATTTGTATGATAAATGTCAAGTCTATGAAAAAAATTAAAGAAGGTATTGGAAGATGGAATGATCTCTAGTGCTCATGAATTGATAAAATTAACATAATAAAAATAGTCATCCTACCAAGACCAATCTACAGAATCCAAGCAGTCCCAACCAAAAGACAAATATTTCATATTCCATGTTTTGGTTTACATGTGGATATTAGATTTAGTTCTCTCTCTCTCTCTCTCTCTCTCTCTCTCTCTCTCTCTCTCTCTCTCTCTCTCTCTCTCTCTCTCTGTTCCAATTAGAATAACCACAGATATTATGCAGCCATTAAGCAATCAGTGCAGAGGAAACAATATTCTAATGAAAGAGAAATAAAATATAGTCTTATATAGAGATAAAACAGAAACTAGAATATAAACATTAATTGGGGAGGGATGGCAGGACAGGTTAGAAGAGGGGATATGGCAGAGACAACTAACATTAAAGGCATTTTAAAAAGCCACATGGAATTCTACTGCTATAGATGCTTCCTAAAATACATACACATATGAGAGTATTTTACTTAAGAGTCACTACATAATGGAAAAAACAATGACCCAATGATCCAACAAGGTTTTTTTTTTTTTTTAACATAAGGCACCCCTAAAAAAATTTACAGGTTATTTCTCCTAGGCTATTGTTTATTCTGCACAACCATCTGATGGTAAGATGCGATTGCAGAAGACTCTACTTACTTATGTCTTCAAACTTTGAGAAATTGAGCTGGTGCCCATATAGAAACTTCACCATTATTGAATAGCTTCCATTGTTCTGGGAGGTACTTTCAACTCTACCAGAAAAATATAAGTGATCATTACTATTGCCTATCTCCAAACCCCTATGATCTAACACAGTAACACACACACACACATATACATATGTGGTGTGTGTGTGTGGTGTGTGTGTGTGTGTGTGTATGTGTGTGTGCAATACTATCACAGATGTTATGGAATAACCAACCACTTTTTAATTAAATTTATTGCCTATTCCATAAAAAAGAATCCCTCCTGGACACTGCTAAAGTGGCCAAAAACTTGAGACTAGATAAACCATGAGCCCTAGGGGACAGTATATTTTTGTGATTTGCTCCATCGTGGCCTCTGTACTTCCTTTGTGGTGATACGGAACCTGAAAAGTCTATCTTCTGTAGCCAGGCAGGACACCCAGTGGAGGGATAAGGGCACCAACATTATCACAAACCTTTTGACTCCAAATTTGTACTGTCTTAAAGACAAGCATATACTTCAGTTTAAATTCCCAGCATCCATGTAAGGTTTAATGTCTGATGCCTGGTAATTCCAGTGCTAACCAGACAGATGGAACTCTAGAGCTGCCTGGCTGTCCAATCTAGCTGAAGTGGACAGGTCTATGATCAGTAAGATAACTTGTCTCAAAAAGTAAGGTAGAAAGCAGTTTGAGAATTATTGACCTCTGACCAAAAAAAAAACAAAAAAAACAAAAAACAAAAAAAAACAAAAAACAAAAAACTAAGCCTGGCGTTGAGTGGCGCACGCCTTTAATCCCAGCACTCGGGAGGCAGAGGCAGGCGGATTTCTGAAGTTCGAGGCCGCCTGGTCTACAGAGTGAGTTCCAGACAGCCAGGAACTACACAGAGAAACCCTATCTCGAAAAACCAAAAAAAAAAAAAAAGAAATATTGACCCTTGACTTCATAGTTTTAACACACCACACACACACACACACACACACACACACAATTTTCTTAGAAGCGAAAAAAAACTTTGAACAAAGGATGGGAAACTTGAAGCTAATAACTTATATGAGAAATCAAAACCTGAAGGCTAGTTGAACCCCCATCACAATTTAGCTAGCGGTTCTTGAGTAAGTGTTGACGGCGGAGAATTTCACCCTTATTTAAATTCTAGCCTCATATATTGCTGGTGCCAATCACTTGTCAAGTAATCCCGTTTAGTTTTGTGAGCTTTTATATTATCTTCAGATGCTATTTATAGCATATTGTACATTTATTTTTATTGCATTTGTATCCATTACTTAAATAGACTTGGTCATTTATAGGCTGATTCTCTATCCAGTATATTTTCAAATTGTTTTTTCATTATGTATCAGAATCTAGCAATGTATAAGAGTAGATTTAGCTTGGAAAGTCAGTATTCTTCTATATTTTAGTGCTGGATGCATTATTTTCTCTCTGTAATATGAAGTTCTCCAATTGTGCTAACTCTCCATAGCAATGAGTCCCAGAGATTGTTTGTCCCAGATGTCCAAACAAAGACAAGTAGAAACAAACTTCAAAACATTTATTTCATTACAATAATTTACCAATAAAACAAGCATTCATTTTTATAAATATAGCCAGATGGTCATTATGTCTAAATGAAAACATGAAAGCCGACTCTGTTTTATAGTTCATCACTAGCCTGGGTTTCTTGAGAAAACTCACATGAATTCTCTGAGCCTTTTGGTTTGTTTTGTATATAACATGACATAAAATAATAGTTTTAGGTTGGAAGTTTACTATGTGCTTTTTTGTACCTGAGAAAAAAAGAAGAGATAAATACTGTTGCTTTATTTTCAACATGAAAACAAAAGTCTTAAAAGTTAAGTTTTAGTTCTTCTAAATAAGAAACATGGAATTTAAATTCAAGCTAAGTGTTTAAAATACATATTCTTTACAATAGATAGTTTCAATAAATTAAATCATCTATAGTTAAATGTGTCATGAAAAGAGGATCATTATTTGAAGAAGAAATCTATAAATATTAACTTGTTCCATTTGAATTTAGGCCAACTGAAAAAATATATATCATCAAAAGATAGTTACTATAAAAAGTAAATATGTGATTAAAATTACCCAACATTTTATTTTAAATATTTTTATTATTTTATTTATTTTAAATATTTTAAAGAAGATAACTCAACTCAAAATTTTATGCCTTTGATCCAAGAGAAGGATAGAAGATATAAATTGAACTTGAGGTTTCTTTGTCAACTGGCCTAGCCAAATTGGAGAACTCTAATGTCACTAAGAGAACTTGTTTCAAAGATATAAGGTAGTATGGATTAAATCATGTGCACATTAACTTATTTCAAATAAATCACATGAAATAAGGCTGTAAATTTGTGAGATTTAAAAGGACATAGTGTGATTTATGTTTGAATGTCTGTACATGCAGAGTGAAGCACAATTGTGGAGGTCAGAGGACAGACAACTTGTGGAAGTAGTTGCCCCATTTCCATCATATGAGGCCTGGAGATTCAATTCAAGATGTTAACCTTGGAGAAAAGACTTTGTCTGTTGAGCTATCTCAGTGATCTATGAAAGAAATGTTAACTAAGGCATGGTAGGTGACCAAAATCTATTTTATTTGATATTTACAATTACTGTTAAAGCTGCATGTGTGTCTTGGACAGCTATTAACATTGACATGAACACATAACACAAAGTCCATGTCTTCTGTTGTCGTCGTCATCATCATCATCATCATCATCATCATCATCATCATCACTATTATCATTATTTTAGCTTTGATTCACATTTTCTTCAAGATACAAGCAGAGGTCTAAAATGCATTCTACCATTAAGAAAATTAAACTTGTCAGGTTTATTTAGGTTATGTCAGGTCACTAAGGAGGGACTAGGTGGGAGGAAAGCATATTCTAAGGAAGAGAAACTAGAATATGGTGTTATAGAGAGATAAAGAAGAAACTAGATTATGGGGAGTAACTGTCAAGGGGATGGAAGCTCATGGTAAAAGAAGCACTCTGGGTAGAGACAATTACACAGACAACTAATATTAAAGACCTTTTGAAAAGCTAAGCAGAAAACTAAAAGTTTCTTAAGATCAGTATATACATAAAAGGAATATGTAGGTACTCGCAATACAATGGTGGAGAAAATGCCCCAAATAGACGTCTTATTTCATCAGTGCCAAGATTGGGGGGCATATATTGACCCATTGGTCAAAGTGGTCAAATGTGTCTCCATATACATCATGGGCTATTAATTCAAAGCTATTGCTTACCCTTCTCAACTTGAGGGTAAGACCCTACTGCTCAGCACACCACTTATTTATATTATCAAACATGGAGAAATGAAGCTGGTGCCCAGATCAAACCTTCATCGTTACTCATTATCATTTATGGTGCTGGAAGGTACTTGGCACACTACCATAGAAAAGTAGTAATCAATATCAGCTCCCTAGAACCCTGTAACCTATGGCAATGATCTGCCTACAAGATAGACAGATACAACAGCAGCACAAATGTTTATGAGTAATCAACTGCTTTCCTTCTGGATTGAAGCCTACTTCAGGAGAGAAAACACATCTCTGATACTGCTAAAGAAGCCAAGGTCCTGAGACTGGATAGGTTGTGAGCCCTAGGAAACAATTTATTATTCTGGTGAAGTAATATAGCAATAATATAATTCCTAGTGACATATTATACATATTGACCAGTGCATTGCTAAACCGTTAGTGGTATAGCCTCTTCTTGCAGTAAATGGCAATTAACACAGAGACCCATGCCTGGGAAAAGCACAAAGAGTAAACTTTGGATAACCCAATGCTAAACTCTTCTTCTCAAGGAAAAAAGGCAATGGGAAGGTTGTAAAAACCAGAACTGTTGGGTGACCCCAAGGAAAGACACAATAGGGATGTTGCATATAGAAACTTATGAAACAATGACAATATGTTTAAGACGTGTACAAGTTCAAAGTGGACATAATCCCTGAACTAAAAAGGAAAAGGGAACACAAATTCCAACCTTTAACCAAGAAGCCCTTTGAAATTGATACCTGACTAAAAAAATGAATGTCAGTTTTCTCCAATGAGGTGTCAAACTAGATACATCAAACAAACTCTAATGCAGATGCCACGCCCAAGAGTACTTGACCAATACAAAATAGATTCCATTTGTTTGTGTGTTGGAGGGGAGGGTTTGGTTAGTTTTAATTCTATTGTTTTTATATTACTGTTTTTAATTTGTTTATTTTATTTATGTTTTTGTTTGTCTTTTGTTTGAGAGATGAGTTAGAAATAATTATGGAGATAGATAGATGATAAATAGACAGACAGACAGACAGATAACACGAAGTAGTTGAGTGAGTAGTGCAGTCGGGAAAATTCTTTGAAGAGTTGAGGGATGATAGAAAATATGGCCATTTATACATGTTTATGTATATATTTCATTCTCCAAAATCAATGTTCTGACAGAATAGTTTGGTTTTGTACATGTTCTCAGCCTGAAGTGTTCAAAGGGCAGACAGTTGTGCTGTTTCTTTGAAAATCTGCTTCAGATCCCACCTCATGTGTCCTTGTTGACACAGATATTTTGTAAACAAAACCAGTAACAGTACAGGAAGAGTGAATTGTTAAAAATGTCTCCCCTTACAATGTAGAATGCCACATGAAATACAAAATCTCACTACATGGTGAAAGCCTGCAAGCAAGAAAATGAAGACAAAACAAGTTGGAAAGTTGGAAGTGAAGTGTACACAAAGTGGGTCATGGAAATTGTAGAGTCAATGTGAAAAATGTATGATATTTATTTTTCTCTTTTTATCCTAGATTAATAGTAGATTTATGTAATATGTACAATCCGCATCAGCCTGATAGAATGACTTTCTCTTTGTCCCCTAAAACGACACCTTGTTTAGGAGTGCTTTCACCTATCTTTGTTAAATCTGAAGCATATTGTTTCTAACAAATGTGATAAATATGTTTATTTAAAACTTGCTGCTGAACATGTTGTTTTTGAGAAAAACTTTAATAGTGAAAAACATGTTTTTCGGCTGAAAAGTGTACAAGATGGAGGTGTTTACGTTTGAAAGAAAGCTTGGAAAACACTCAAGAGAATTTCAGCTATGTTGCTTGACTCCTGTCTCCTGTTATTACACTGATCAAAGTTTAGACATCTGCCTGGTCTATTGACCTTTCTTTGACCTGAGCATGAGACTTCAAGGTTACTTTCACAGTATTGTGGAAAAATTATTACCTAGTCTGTAGATTGTGAAATGCAAAAAAAGCAAAGAGTTCCATTGATCTTTCTAGGTCAGTTAAAAAAAAGTCCTCCTTCAAGAATTACCTGACATACTAAAATTCAAAGATAATAATAAAAATAAAGTTGCTTTGTTGGTGCTGACAATATTCTAAATATTCTTCATAAACTTTAATTTATTTACTTAATTTATCCAATCTAAAGAAATATGACTGATATACAAAATAAGTGCATGCTTGGTGTCATTTTGTTCATCTTCTCTTTTAATGTCTCGAACCTATACTCAGAAAATAAAACAAAGTTGGCAGGCAGAAATTTGGGGAGAAATTGTAACAATAAAATAAAGCATAACTTGTGAAAATTTTATACTGCATGAGAACACAGAGTTTCTTAGTTCTGGAAATCTACATGGGATAAATTGGATAGTGACATCATCCAACAGCCAGAGAGGCAGCTTGAAAAAGCATGCAAAATAGAAAATCATCACAGAGCTCAGGATCTATAGTAAATAGATATAGATCTACAGAATTTGAGTACAAAATACTGTCAAATGCCAATAAAAGTTGAAGAATATAAAGGGGAAAATCTGAATGGCCTTGCACGCATTACTATATGTAAGGTACTTTTGTTATGCTAGGCACAACCATAGCATATATCTCCCATTGAGTGAGACTGGTCTAATGTTTACAAAGCCAGTCTCACAATGCTACTGGGGTTACAAGTACATAGTACCATATCTGGAAAAGTTGAGATGTTGATGGATATTCTCTGAATGATTTTGAATACAATAAAGGATAACAATTATATTCTTAAACTGCAATATTAATACTAGATATGCAAGTGTACATATATAGAGATGAAATACATGTACACACATCAGTATTATTTAGGAATTATTTTAGGAAATGTGGAGGGGAAAGTTCTAGAGATTTAAAATATATAGAAGTACTCCTAAAACCAAAATACTTAATACTCCTAAGAACAAAATATGTACAGTAAAGAATAGTTAGAAGTAAGAAATTGCAATTATGTTAGTGAAACAAAGAGAGAAAGAAAATGAAACAAAATGTTCTTCCCTAAAATTATTCTAGTTCACTAATACATAAATATTGGTACAATTTAGATAACCAGAAATTATCAAAGATATTGAATTGAATCCAATACAAAAATAAATCTAAATAGAATGATCTCACCACCCATAAAGCAAAACTCACAAAGAGGAAGGACAATAATCTCCAGGTAGCAGAGACAGATGCTGGGTAACATTGGAATGAGGGCTTGCAGGAACAACCGATAAACAATTTATAAATTGTGTTATGTATAAGAACATTTTGTCTCTACACAGCCATTACTGCTAATCTGTGTCTCAAAATGATAAAGAAACTCAAGAACTCGTACGTTATATTAGACTCACAGTGAGAGTTCTCCCAGAGCAAATGAGTATTTGGGAATGGAATAATGTTTTCTTAAGAAAATAGCCAGGAATAGAGCAACAGAAACAGTTTTTAAGATGTAAATAAATAAAATATCGAATAAAACATGTTCATCAAGTAAATAGAAAACTGTAAATGTTCTATATATATATATATATATATATATATATATGGAATGGAGAGAAATGAACTAAAAAGTTGAAGGAGAACTGAAAAAAAATACAATGTAGCAAATCACAGAAAATAGATAAAAAAGTAAGTATATGTTTTTAAAATAGCTAACATCAAGGTCAGCAAGATGTCTCAGGGGGTAAAGGTATTTGCCAGCAAACTGAATTAACTTAAGTTAATGGTGGAAGGAGAAAACTCACTTCTAAAAGTTTTATTCTGACACCATACATGTCCATTGCTATGCTTGTACACATGACCAGCACACACTCACACACAAATATGCAATCACACAAACACACATCTATACACACACACACAAAGGTAATTTAAAATTTTAAAACAGAAACAACTAAATATTTATGAGGCTGGAGAGATGGCTCAGCGGTTAAGAGTAGCAGTGTTCTTCCAGAGGACCTGAGTTCAATTCCCAGTAACCACATGGTGGCTCACAACCATCTGTAATGGGATCTGATGCCCTCTTCTGGTGTGTCTGAAGACAGCTACAGTGTACTCATACATAAAATAAATAAGTATTTAAATAAATAAATAAATATTTATGAATATAAAAATATAATAAGATTAAACAACATTTTTAGGAAAATATAGTTTCTTAAATATCCTCATATAGTACTACTTTGCTATTAATATATTTAAGAGAATCTATACTTACTGTTGATAATAAGAATTTAAATTCAATGTTACTGAAGTATGAGGACTGCTTCCTGACAAAGAGTAAACACCACATGAGCGTCAAAAAGCTTCTGCACATACATGTCAATTCTTCATTTAAACAATTCCAATTTCAGCAGTGGAATTGGTATAGGAAATCATTCCCATTTTCTTCAAAGGAAGAGGAATCAGTTTTAAGTAGATTAACACAAGGTGTATAACAATGCTATCTCAGAACCACAAATAATTCACACAGTCATAAAAACTTGAAAGAGGCATTTTCAGAAGAATATTCTATTAAATTGATCACAATCCAGAGAGAAAATAAGTAACACAGACTTAACCAAATATAGATATATAGAAACCATAGGAACTAGACAGCAATGAAAAAATGCAACATTTGTGTGATAATATTCTAAATTGGTTTCTAGTCAAAACCTGGCATGGAGAGTGTTGATGCCACTAATGTCATTCAATTGTGCATTAAAATACATAAAATATTTGATGAACACATCTAATTAGGAATCTCATCCTTTACATGTTTTTCTCATTAGTACTAATATATTTTATAATTTTAAGGATTATAAAATAATCCTTATTTTATATAAAATTTTCGAATAAATATATCATAAAATAATCAAATCTTATGATATTTATTACATATCCTCAAATAGTCACTAATATCAGAAGCAATGCTCCAACATAAATAGACATAGGAAATAATTAAATTAAAAGCTAGCCTTGTTAAGTGAATTTACAACTGCATAGACTCAGGAGATGTGTTTAACTCTAGAGATGTATTTGTTTCCATTTCAAAGAGAAATGTGGGCAGGACTTAGAAGACATCTTCAGTTCTTAAAACTGAAGATGCCTCAGGGTTTATTTTGCCTTTGGAGAGATATGGTTGCATTTCTAAGATTAGCATGATTGCAAGATTCTTCTCAAATTATATATCCAAGGAAAAGTTATACTTAATCCTGTATGGATATTCAGGAGAAAGGTTATACAGGTGAATAAAATATATGTCTCCTTATCAGTAGTTAAGGGAAGAAGTACTTTTTGGTAGAGTAGACATATTAGGACAGTGATGTCATTCCTAGTAAATGTGTAATTCATTTCATGATATATACATGTAAAATCATAGGTTATTAACTCAAATCCACTTCAACCATATGAATAATTTCACCGTGAATACCATCCTTAAATCATATCTAGGTACTTATTTCAAATATAAAGTAGAGTGGGATTAGAACAAAATCTCTCCTCAATTTGGACCTAAATTTAGCACTGAAAAAGATGAGCTATAATTACACTTTAATTCTAAAAGCAGAGAATGTTTGCAAAATTGGAGTGACTTACATGAAATGATGATAGAGGAAAAAATGATCATTTCAAATGATTTAGTATAAATTGCTCTAAGCATTTTCAATTCAGTTAGAAATTAATTTATTTATAAAAGTAACGGGAAAATAGTTAATATTAAGAAAACATGATTGACAGGCTTGAGACACTATAATCAATCCTAAGACCAATAAGGGCAAGAAGAAATAGAAAGAGAAAGAAGGAGGAGGAGGAGAAGGAGGGGGGAAGGAGAAGGAAGAGAAAGAGGAGGAGGAAAAATATTCCTTTATATTAGAGAGAACATTTTTCTCAATCTCCTGAATAACATAATGTATCTGCATATCTATTATCTGTTTCATCTATATTATATTTAATTTTCCATTAGTTTAAAGAAAAAAGATGATACTTGAAATCAAGAAGACCATATGGAAAAATGTCACATTTGTGTGAAAATATTCTCCATTGTTTTCTAGTCAATGCATGGCATGGAAGGTGTTGGTAGCACTAAAGTCACTCTGTTGTGTCTTAAGAATACTTATAAAATGTTTGATGAATTGACCTAATTGAGAAGATCATACCTTAATTTTTGATTTTATATTATTAAGCACAATATTTTTATAGTATTTGATATTTATTATAAATCTTCAATTGTTTCTTAATAGTACAAAAATGTTTCACATTTAAAACATTAATCAATTAATTACTTTATTATTTTTTAATGTAGGAGTGCTCTATCTTCATGTATCCCTAAATGCCAAGAGAGAACATCAGATACCTTTAAGTAGATGGCCTTGAGATACATGTGGTTGCTGGAATTGAACTCAGGACCTCTGGAAAAATAGTAAGTGTTTTTAACTACTGAGGCATCTCATCAGACCAAATCCTTTTCACATTTAAGGACAAGAATTGTATGATATTGAATACATATCTTCAAATAATCACTAATATTAGCAACAACACTTCAACAAGAACATTTATAAGACTTTCAGAATGTCTGTTATAAAATGCTCCTTTGTGGAAACTTGAGATTAGTTCTATGTAATCTTAGGAAGTATGTTAGAGGTTATATGCATAAATAATTGTTAAGATATAAAAGTAGGCTTGTTTTTCCTAGATATGAAATTTCTTAAAGGAAATTTATAAAAGCATGTTTCAGTGGTTTAATTTAATATCAGCATGTACTAACTATATATAATAATGCATTTCATTATGATATTAACATAAATATATTTTTTATATTTTTATTATATCCACCCTCCATATGTAACACTGATAAAGAAATATATGAATCAAGGGATTACATGGTAGACATGGGTTGTGGCATGAACTATTTATTTGTACATGAAGTTTTGAAGAATGTTTTATCTTCTAGGTCTTCTGAAGTACATTTACTTTGAGCATTTTAATCTACCTTGAGATATATATATATATATATATATATATATATATATATATATATATCTTGCACTTGTTATCAAACTGAAGTTCTTTTTTTAATTATTTTTTATTGGATATTTTATTTACATTTCAGATGTAATCCCCTTACCCAATTTTCCCCCTCCCACCCAGGAACCCCCTATCCCATCCCCCCTCCTCCTGCTTCTATGAGGATGTGCCCCCACCTATCCCCCCATTCTCACCTCCCCACCCTCGAATTCCCTCACACACGACGTCCAGCCTTCATGGGACCAAGTTTCTCCTCTCCCCCCCATCTATACCTGACAGGACCATCCTCCCTTGCATATACAGCTGGAGCCATGGGTCTCTCCCTAAGAGTCTACTTCCATCCATTTACCTAAGAATTTCTTGAATTCATTGTTTTTAATAGCTGAGTAATATTGCATTGTATAAATGTTCCACATTTTTTGTATCCATTCCTCTGTTGAAGGACATCTGGGTTCTTTCCAACTTCTGGCTATTATAAATAAGGCTGCTATGAACATAGTGGAGCATATGTCTTTGTTATATGTTAGAGCATCTTGTGGGTATATGCCCAGGAGTGGTATAACTGGGTTCTCAGACAATGCTTTGTCCAATTTTCTGAGAAACCGCCAGACTGATTTCCAAAATGGTTGCACCATCTTGCACCACCAAAAATGGAGAAGTGTTCCTCTTTCTCCACATCCTCGCCAGCATCTACTATCACCTGAGTTTTTGATCTTAGCCATTCTGCAAGCAAGTGAAAGATCTGTATGACAAGAAATTCAAGTCTCTGAAGAAAGACATCAAAGAAGATCTCAGAAGATGAAAAGATCTCCCATGCTCATGGATTGGCAGGATTAATATAGTAAAAATGGCCATATAACCTTGCCAAATATTAAGCATGTTTTTTAAAGAATATTATAAATGTATTAATGCAATGTTTGCTTTTGAATATGTTTTTGAAAAAAACTTAAATGGAAAAAAAACAGTTTTTACCTTAAAAATGAGTTATGTCAGCAAGATGTTTATTTCTTGTCAGAAGGCTAGAGTGGCACTGAACAATGATAAAGGTCTATGCTCAGACTTTGAATGCTGCAAATCCAAATTCCTGCTCTACACGGAGCGAACCAGTTCTCTCTGATCCTCAGCTATGCAGTGTTCCTGCTGCTGTCTTGCAGAGCCTAAATAAAGGCTCCCTCCAAATTAGCCCACTGCTCATGAGGACACTTTAAACTCTTTCCACTCATCAGAATGAAATAGTATAAGCTAAGAGCCATCACATGTTTCAACAAGGCAATGTTGCAAACTATGGTAGAGCATTGCTTATAAGACAGTGTTTCTTTAGACTCCACATTAACTGAAATATTTAGCTGTTGAAGAAAACTAGCTGAAGATAAACAAGTGTTCATCCCTATGAAAATAAGGTAGTACATATTGTATATTTCATCTTGGAGGAAACAGAACATGCAAATCAGCAACCCCAATGTTGATGACTAAACATCACAAACATAATTTGAGTGTCAGATCAAGGCACAAAGGCACAAAGGAATGAGTATCTTATAGTTTGAATATGATTGGCCCATTGAAATTGACACTAATTGACCTTGTTGGAAGAAGTGCATCACTATGGAGATAGGTTTTGAGATCCTATGCTCAAATTCCCCATAGTGTGTAAGAGATCCTCCCCCTTGCTGCCTTCAGATCAGCATGTAGAACTCTTAGCGCTTTTAGCATTACAATCTGCCTGCCCTGTATGTTGCCAAGCTACCCACCATGATGATCATGGACTAAACTTCTGAAACTGTAAAGCAGCCACTATTAAATGTTTTTCTTTATAAGAGTTGCCTTGGTCATGGTGTCTCTTCACAGCAATGGGAACATAAACTAAGACTAAGACTAAGGCTAAGGTTAAGGCTAAGGCTAAGGCTAAGGCTAAGGCTAAGGCTAAGGCTAAGGCTAAGGCTAAGGCTAAGGCTAAGACTAAGTCTAAGTCCAAGTCTAAGTCTAAGACTAAGTATAAGTCTGTTTCTATTTTGAAAACAAGACAAGTTAACAATGTAATGAATTATAATAGTGATAGGTAAAGTGGTTTCTGAATAGAAGGGGTGTGGCAAGCAGCTGGTTTTGCTTTGTTTATTAAAAATTATGTTAGCTAAGTACTTTTCATTTTTAAAATATCATAGATTTCTTAGTAGAAGAATAGTATCCATAATATATTCTAAAACTAAGAAACTTTAAAAAAAATCAAGTAATTCAAATAATAACTAAGCAAATAATGTTCCATAGACAGGAACATAAACAGCATAACATAGTGATGCTATGTTGTGTTTGCAGATAGGAGTCTAGCTTGTCTATCCTCTGAGAGGCTCTACTCAGCAGCAGACTGAGACAGATGCAGATACCCACAGCAAAGCGGGGTCAAGCCAAAGAGGTCAGGGACCCTATGTAATAGTTAAGGGAATGACTGAAAGAAATGAAGGGAATGGCAACTCCATAGAAAGACCAACAGTGGCAACTAACCTTGAACCCTGGAAGCTGCTAGAGAGTGAGCCACCAACCAAAGACTGTACAGAGCCTGTACTGAGGCCCCAAGCTATGTGTGTGTGTGTGTGTTGTGTGTGTGTGTGTGTGTGTTGTGGCCTCTGTGGGAGAGGACATGCCTAATCCTGTAGAGACTTGATGGCCTAGGGCTGGGGAGATACCCACAGGGGCATCCTCTCTGAATTAAAAGGGAAAGAGAATTAAGAGAAGAACTCTTTGAGGGAGGACCAGGAGGGGACAGCAGTGAAATGAAAATAAGTTAAATAATTAATAAAAATAAATAAATAAATAAGAAAAATGCCCAATCTCTTTAACCATGAGAGAAAACAAAATAAAACTCACAATGAGCTTCAATCTCTCTCCAGGCAGAATATCTGTTATTCAACTCTCCTCCTGAATAAAGTAACAAATGATGAGGATTTGACAGAAAATAGCCTTTATACATAGTTGTAGAAATATGAATTAGTATACCATGATGGACAGCAGTATAGGGATTTCTCAATATCTAAATGTACTATTGTCTTACCAGCCATCACACTACTCCTAGTTAAATCCTAATTAAAAAAAGTCAGAATAGGTAAGATAAACTTGCATATTCAGGTCTACTGTGGCTCTTTCCAACAACTAAGCTATGATATCTACCTAAATAAATATCAGCAGACAAATACAGAAAATATATATGCAGAGGCATCAAGAAGAAGTCAATTATGTCATTGGCAGGAACATGGATACAACCTTAGCTCATCACATTAAGCTTCATAAGTCTGGTGTAGAAGGACAAGTGTCAAATAGATTTTCTTCCATGTGGAAGACTAACAGTAAAAATGTGATACTAACAGTAATAACAACAGTTAAAAGAGTGGAGAGAACAGATTGTAGGAACAGGAAGATAAAGGAGAGAGTGCGAGAGAAGATAGGATGTTATATGTGACCAAAGCTGCTGTATCGTTTTCATATCTGAGAGTTTATTAAAATTTAGTGTGGAATAAACATTTAAAAATACCTATCAAATTTTAGCTTGATAAAGTATTTACTGTAAAAAGACTGATAAGTGGTTATCTCATGCATGTGTAATGCCTATTGAGGAGCAGGGACAGCATTTCTAATTAGAGGAATGAAGACAGATTTCATATTAAAAATAACACTGAAGTTGGCTGCTGAGCTCATGGCTCTTGGCTGTTTTGGTTGACCACATGATGTTTAACTCTAAACTTCTCATCCCCTTTTAATTTTATATCACTGGTTTAATATTTTTCTATAGTTTTCTTTAGTGGCAAACAGTTACTTTTGTTCCTTGAGGCAAATAAGAACAGAGAGTAGAGACTTAAAACAAGGCAACTATGATCCACGTTAGTTGTTGAAGTTCATATTTTATTTTCATGGTTCCAAACTACAGCCTTTACATTAGTAATAACTTGGATAGAATTGACCTAGAGTTCAGAATACAGCTTCTAAATTTTCTTCTGAGTGTATACGCTGACCGTGACTCTCTGATATGACATTTTCTTCCTGATAAGCTATTGGTGACCTGCTTTCACCCTCTATTTTAAGCCTACAATAAGATAAGCCGTTCTATTATTCAATTTTTCTCAATCACTGGTTAAAAATATATTTCAGCAGTATATGTTATCAACAGTACAAGCTATTTTTTTAAAAAACTCAAATATATATTTACTAGTACCTTTAAACTTATAAATTCCAATTTTCAGTTGAAATTCACTCTTCTACCTATAAACTTGTTTATAATTTGTACTTAGTAGTACCAAGAATTAATAAGAAACAATTATAATAATAACCCTCATTTACAAATCAAGATTTACTTTTCTAAACTTCATGAAATTCATGCAAGCATATACTTTCATCATATTTTTTAATGGGCACCTTCAGTGCCCATTAAAAGCAATAAAGAAAAATACTCACTCCTAGTAACTACCCAGGTTTTTTTTTTGTTCATAGCAAATGCGTGGTATGTGCAGCTTCTTTAAATAACAGTATTTCCCCTTTTCCTTTTCTCCCTTCATACCTCCTTCTACACCACTCTCTACTGTTTTATATTTATGACCTCTTTCTTTTTTCACTAATGGTTATTGCATGCATATGTACATTCATACATATATAGAGAAAGACTCACATAAAAGACTCACATAATAACCCTAACCCAGTATATTATTACCTCTGGGTATGTTTTCATGGTTTCCGGGTTAGCACTGAACAACTAATGGATGTGTTCTTGGGAGAGACTACCTCTTCTGCTCCCGACTTCCCTCAGTTTCTTATAGTGATTTGTGGAGGGTTAAGGGCTCATGGACTTTTCCCATCTGCTTTAAGGTGCTGAAAATCTAGCTAATTACTCAGTGCCATGGGAATCATATTCATTGGAAGAGAATCTATAACCACTGACCCACTAAACCAGCACAATCCCAAACAACACATAATTCTTAATCCTTATGTCCACAGAGAAGTGAAGTCCTCTCACCTCACCAAGGAAGCTTTTCTTTGCACATGGAGATCACTATAAAAAAAACACAACGAATCAAAACAAAGAATTTTGGTGCCCAGTCCCAATGGATGCTTCTATAAAAGCCTCCCACACCTAAGGGTTAGCGAAATCACAGAAGAGGTGTGGAAAGATTGTGAGAACTGGAGAATGAGACCATTTGCTGTGAGATTGTATCTTCTAGTATGTTTAGCTCCTTCTCCCATTCCTCAGCCGGGGATGGATACTTAGACCCAAAGATGAGGGAAAAAATGTTGAAGACCAGAAAAATGGAATAGAAAGTTTATTATTGAATTTTAAAACATACTTTACAAGAAGAAGCCAATAATTTCTATTTTTTTCTCTATAAAAGCCCCAGCAACAAAATCATGGTGTATATGCATAAATTCATATATTTGTAATTTGTGATATATAGGAATTTTACCTGAGAACTGTGATACATATCAGAAACTATTCTACAGGCTTAACTAAAAATCCTTTGTACTGCTAGACTTTACAGGAGGACACTTTACGTATTGTATCAGAATCTTTGTGAGTCTTTCCTATAGTTTCAGCCCAGGGACCATTTACTATAGCTCACTTATTTGTCAGAGGTGTACTTGCTGGGTTTATTATGTTATATCTGTGTTACCACCTAACACTCATGCTTTCCAACCTTCACCTGGCAGCAAAGGCTGGCTCTGGTTTAACAACAACACTTTCTGCAACCACACCAACCAAATTGATCAGATTATTGCTCCTTCTGCAATTATAAGACATGGTCTAGTAAAACATGCCAAGAATGAAGGAAATATTTTTTGAGGTAAATTGGCCCTGAAGACATAGGGTATTAGAATATACTGTCCTATAATATTTTTCTTTCTCTGAAGGGTCACTTGTAAGTAACATCAATTTTATATACATTACTGCTGAAGATATCTCGTGTCTCTAAGGAAACAAGGAAATTTACAACAAAGTCTGTAATGTAATCCTAAAAACATTTTCCACATTCTTCCAAATATATAAATTTATATATTTGTTGATTTCATTCAAGTTACTCTAAATTTAAGGTGAGCTTTAGACAAAGGTTCTTTTCCTAACTTTGCCATAAAGGGAATATGGAAAAAAATGCCAGCCAGTTTCATCCTGTGAAAGATAAAAAAAAAAAAATACAAGAATAAATTTCTTCCTGATAAAAATAAAATAATGAGGGCTAGCTTTCTCATATTAGTGGGAATGACTGAAAATCTGGAGTAACCATATGAAGCAACACTGTTTGTGAGTGCAAATTTGTCGTGAAAAGAGAATGAATGGGATCAATATGGCAAGTCCACACTTGAGAGGTTACCGGATTCTGGGCAGGGAGAAAGTACATAGGCATAAAAGACTCACATCTAAAAAGAAAATCTAACTGAATTTGACATAAAATATCAGAAATAAAGAACTACTTGAGATACTTGTGTTGTTTGAATGAGCTCATTTGATGAATGCAAATGTGAGACAGCTGAGGAATTGGCCTATGTTTATATAATAACTTGATTTTTTTCAAAATGAAATCAAAACTAAAGAGGACAATCTGTTAAAATTGCTACTCAAATCACTGGTGATCCATAAGTTTTAAATGATTAAATTCATAAATATAAAGATATAAATTACATACAGAGTTGAAAATAAAGAAATGTAGGACCAGTCTACGTATGCTTCAGTGAAATTTTTCAAGTGCCACATATCGTATGAAAAACACCTATGCTCGCAAATTTTATAAAGAAAGGAAAGTTAATTGGCTTACAGTTTTGAACCATAGAAGCTGATGAGCAGTATCACTATGGATGGGGCTCTGTTTATTATCTAATCACAGGTGGAATTGAGAGCATTCAGTATAACAAGAAAGCATATTGCAAGACAGGGAGCCAGAGATCTGTGTGGGGTCAAGATTGTTCTCTCTCTAACAAGTCTCTCTGGAACTCCAACAGCATTGCTTGAGAGCTGCCTCTTTCTGGGTCTACATCTTAGGGTCCACTGCTTTTCACATCATTGTAGAGATGTCCAAGTTTTCAGAATATAGAGCCTTGGGGAATAAATCATAGCACCAAGATACTCTTTATTTTACATTTATATTTTATTTATAATGGCTCTGTGGAACATTTTGAGCTCCTTTTTTCTAATGCGTGGACAGCTACTTTTTCTTTCAGTTTGGAAACTATGTTTAGAGTTATCTTATCCATAGCTGTTATATAGATTACTAAAATTTTGATTACGCTTGCAGGCATTGTCATCAAAAATAATCTTCTAAGACATGGCCCTACACGATCATTTTGGTATTGTGTTGCCTTTCTTGATTTTACTGCCTGGTAAATGTGTTGCCTCTTAGTGGTAATTCTATATTGTCAATCATAATCAAGATGAGCCTTACCCCAATGAAGAGTTCTGTAGTTGCTACCTGATCAATCCGATGTTGTATTTTTATGTAAGTATGGGGAGAAGTGAATCTTGCCTCAGTTGTTCTCAGTACTTATGTTGATAAGAAGTGGTTTTTAGTAACGTTAGTGCACCGCTGTGAATTTTCACTCTCTAGTATTTGCTGAAGACAATAAACATAAAAATGTGGAGGGGTATTGTTAAGGTTGATTTATTTGTAGTTGCTTCAGAGTGGAAGCTGTGGGATATCGTTTTGTATGAAAATAAACTGATTTATATTCATGCAAGCAATAAAAATAATAAAAAATATTGATTTATGCAGCAACATAGGTTACTCTGAATAATATTATCCTGAGTGAAAAATCTTACATGGGATCATATAACACTGCCTGATTATATCTCTGCCGCACTCTGGAAGAAGGAAAATTGACTCATGGTCTAAGCAAACTAAAGGAGTTATAATTAACTTTCTCATGGTAGAAATGTATATTGACTCAGAGAAGAGGGAATATTCCCAAATTTTAGCATATTGCATCTGTAAGTTTTACGATTTTCACAGATATATCTGACCAAGTGACTCCTACTTCTACTGTTAAACTTTATGGATTTAACTATATTTAAATTTATTTAAAATTCCCCTAATATTGTATATTAGATAATTTTTAGAAATCAGATTTGTTTTTATTATTTTAAGTGTATGTGTATTTTACCTTCGCTTGTGTTTTTGTACCACACGTGCTGGTGAACAGGGATGTGGTGAGTCTCCATGTGGGTGATGAGACTAGAACCCAGGTCCTGTATTACAACAGGTACTCTTGGCCACTGAGCCAAATCTCCAACCTGATAATATAGTTTTAAATATTTGAAAAAATTAGAAATATTCACAATTTAATTATAAACCTGCAAAATATAGCATACTGGTGACAATTATAGCACCAGAAAGACATAATAAATTTAACGACATCATTGTAGATCTAAACAGTAATTACTGGAATATTTTACAAAGGAATATCTTGGTTTCTTCAAATTGTGGAAGCCTTCTACATTTTTCTAATAAAAATTAGAAAAATGGGAAGCTTTGTTCTTTTTTGATACATACTCAAAGTTCCTAATGTCTCTGTTTAGGAAACGCAGGTCTAGGCTTCAGGAGCCTTTTACCTTGTGCCTTCCTCTTGCTTGGGGTGTGATTTTAATGCCCTTGTTTGGGGATGGAGATAGTCTCATCAATGATAAGTACGTTAAACAGATGGAAATCTTCCACAAACCATGTACTACAACTTATATGTAGTACTGGTAAATATTCATTTTGTTTTATACACATCAGATATTAAATTCACTCTATCCAATTAGTAAAATTTGAACCAAAATTTCCTGAATTTAATATTTAAAGTCAAGATTCTAATATCGTACATCTACTTTTCACACACAAAACAATTACTGAAAACACAAACAAGGAACAGAAAGAACTAAAATATCTATACTTGGAACAGAGCACTAGCACTTATAGTAACAGTGCACATGGATAATGCTGGGTCTCAATAGTATTTTAAAAATTAAAGAAGTGAATATATTTCTATTAACATTATAAAGAAATCAACTAGAAAGATAAAATAAATTAGTCTTTTAAAAATCTGACTATTCTATTTGTTAGAATACTACAAGAGACATTATAGTTTAGTCTTCAGCAGTTCTTTACGTTGTTGCAAGTCAATAGCAATACAATTTTATAAATTAACCTGAAGAAAATCTTGCAGTTTTCTTTAGTTGAAAAGAACCTTTACTAAGAAGAGAAATTTTGTATATCTTTCAAAGTTGATGTTAACAATTTACTGCCTAGAAAGAAAAAGTTATTCAAACCATAATTGAAATATTGGGACTATATTACTGTGAGTTTTGATAACATACTTGTTATTAGAAAAATAATTGACAGTATGCAGATGCAGCCCTATCAAACATCTGATTGGTAAAAATATTTTATCAACATATTGACATTATAACTAAAATATGAAATCAGACATTGTGATAACATGATTTAATTATACTTGATGCCCTCATGCTTTTGAAATTTCTATTTTATATACTTATAAATCTGTATTTAAAACATATTTGTGGTGAAAAATATATCCTCTCACTAGGAATAATCTTTAGTTTTACATGAGTACTCATTATTGAGAAGCTCGCCGATGACCTAATTCATTTGTAACTTGTATGTTTCAGAATGAGTAATTATTTTGAAACAATTTAAAAATAAGTTTATAATTATAAACCACCAACTAGTGAGATTTATGAATCTACTGACAGTCCCCTAGCCTCAGCTGATTTATGTATTGAAACTTTCCAATGCTTTGAAACAATCAAACTGACAGTTATAGTACTTAAATAAAACGACTAGCTTATTGCTACACAGACATTACAGAATCATTAATTCTTAATCACTTGTAATGGCAAGTAAACATTTTTGGTCATTAAGATACTGCATTTTAGGAATGATTGTTCTAGGGAGTGATTTCTGAAACACTGCCATCTTGTGGCGTTGTTTATGATATGGACTGTTGAAAACCTAAACTGCTCTAATGAGAGTAATAATTATTGCCGAGAAAAACCTATAGAATGAGAATAATCTATAACTTAATTAAGAAACACCCCTTCTATGTTCTCCCAGACTACCTTCTCTAATGCAATATCAGAAGCAGAAGGGATAATGTATCCTATTTGCCTCCTACACATTTATACAAAGATATAATTGAGAAAGAAATTTAGTTAATGCTAGCTAATACTTCTCAAGGGGGTAAAGACTTACGTTTTACTAAGCTCAATTTATTTCTATGCAGAAATTATTTATTAGGCATGTTCAATATAAGCTTTACTTAGGTATTAGCAAACAGGCTCATTGACTGCCCTTGGTTTTAGATTGAATAGGGTCTCATTTGCAGTATGATTTGAGATATCAAGAATTTGATCTTAACGTGGAACAATTGAGTAGTTTGATAATCCAGGATCTTCTAAATCATCTTAATTTTTCTTCTCATTAGTTCAGACATACAATGGTGTTCATATATACACTTAGTTTAAAGTTTGTTTTGTTACTGACATTATTTTGTTTAATTTCTATGCTTAGAAACAAATAAAACTCAAAATTAAGCCTGTTTTCAAAATAAGAAGGTTTAAATATTTATAATTATTAATGATGAAGAAAGACTACTTGGTACTTCCAAGATTGTTCAGGATTTATTAACAAAAATCACAGTGTCTATTTGGGGCTATAGGATTAGGGATATTTCAATGATGCATTGTGTTACTATAGTTTAAATAGTAAAGATTCACCCATTAAAAAGATTTACCATTCACACAAATATTATATGGAGATATTCTGAAAAATTAACTCACTAGAGGAGCAGATGCATGGTCTTTTGCACCAAGAGATTGCCTGGTAATGCAGTAGGCACATTTGACAGATCATGGACATAAAAATGTTTGTAAACATTGTTAAGATCTGTTTAGGCCCTCTCTCTTAGCTGAAGCACAAGGAAGCATTTTCAAAGCAACTCTGAGTAAAATGCCCCCAAGCTTTGAGTACTGAAGTAGTTTTCACAAAACAAAAGCAAAACTCCTTATGCAGCAACCTTGCCTTTGCTCTCAAGACAGTCTTTTATTTTCTGTAAGGGAATTAATGTGAGCACTATCAATGAACTCAGCCTTGTGATAATCCTCTCTTACATCTTTGCCAAGTGCTTTCTGTTTCTGTGCATCTTCATCCAAAACTCAAGTGCTTTTACTTGTCTCTATGGAGTTAGAGACAAACCTCTCTATTTTCTATTTGTATTAGATCTTTGACCCTGTGATGGTGTCAACAATATTCCTCAGCAACTATTCAAATGCTGAATATTAAATTTATCAATGTTTAAAGAAGCAAACATGATAGATTTGAGTAGGAAAGAATGAGATTCTGGTAAGGTTAAAATACTTTCATGAGTGACGTGTTTCTTGGAAAAGGTCACTATTTTTTCTTTCATTTGAAATGCCACTTGGTTATGATCCAAAAATATAAAAATTAGTGTTTAGAACTAGAAACTCAAGTGTCTTAATACATTAATAAGGATATTGATGAATATGCTACTCCAAAAAAGGAGTTAGTCTATTTTTCATAAAGAATGCTAATGCTAACAGATGCTAGAGATTTAGTTCAGTGGTAAGTACATGTTTCATACATTTGAGAAGCTCTGAATTCAAATACTAGCAACATTTACACATGAACAGAATACAGAACTAATAAATTCATTTGTAAAGATGTGCCCAGTTATATCTTATCATTCAGTAGTCTAAAGATATCCCCTATGAGAAACAATACATATGAATTGTGGTGTTATGAATGTATAATACAGTGAGTTATATAACTCAAATTTGAGGAAAGCATGTCATTCTAAGCACTTTAGATATTTTCACTGTAATTATATATATAATTATTCATCTTTATTCAATTTAATAATTGTAAATATTTAAACATTCTTGTTTTGAAAACAGACAATAAGATATACATATGAACCAAAGAATATTAAATATATTATTTACATATATATTAAATTACTATTATATTTAAATATAATATATATTACATATATAAATATATAGATATACATAACATATATGTATTTTATATTACACATATAAATATATGAATTATGTTTATTATAATTATACACATGTGCATTTCATGTATAACATGATACATATATCTATATTCTATATATGAACATATGTATATATATATATATATATATATATATATATAATATATATCGCCTATTTTATTGAAGGAAATCAGTCCTAGAAAACACATAAAAGGTGTTTAAAAGCAATAAGCATTTGACTATAGCACTAAAAAAATAAATCACAGGCATTTTGTAAGCTGAGTGTATCTCATACCTTATTGCTTGAAAATGGAAAAAATATTGATGAACTGATAACTGCTTAATGCTGACTTCTCTTTCTAGTGGGAATAACCCAATAGAAAAAGAGGTAAAATTCTAGGAATTATTCCCTCTTACAGCAAATATTTAATGTGACCTGAAATTGTCCTTTTTTGTTTTCTTTTTTCTTTTTATTGGTTATTTTTATTTATTTACAGTTCAAATGTTATCCCCTTTGCCGGTCTCCTTTCTGCAATCCCCAGTCCCCTCCCCACTCCCTTTTACCTTTAAGAGGGTGTTCCCCACCCACTCACCCACCCACTCCTGCCTCACAACTCTGGCATCCTTCTACTAGTTCTTTACTTATAAGCTGCAACTAATAAAGTTATACTAATGTGTTGAGATTTTGCAAAAAAAAAAAAAAAACTAGAGTACAATGCATTTATTTGTGCATGTTATTTTATATTAAGTCTTAGAAAGTTCAAATCTGAAGTTAGAAATGCAAATCAGAGAAAAATTTTAAATGAAAATGAGAGTCTTGATTATAACAACTTTTATTAAAATCATTTGAAGTTAATACTTTCAAAAGCAGGACAATTTTAAATGACAAGACATTAGATCAGGTTTAGTACAATTGTTCAACTAGTATATCAACTTTGATACTACAGCCTGATTCCATGCTGTCACAATTTAGTCTTCAAAGTTCCCCTTTGGCAGGGTAGGTGGGTAGGTATATGTACATAGAAAGAACAGCCTCCAAATATCACAAGTAAAGATCACGATGTCCTGACTGCTGAATACAGTAAATTAATTTAAATAGTATAACCCAAAGAGCATAAGGACAAAGTACAAGTAGGCCCATGGGATTTAGCTTATCATGTTCATCTTTCTATTTTAAAGCTGTTTAAAATAATTAGTGTGAATGGAATTTTTTCTGCATTTTATAATATCATCTACTTTAGTTAACACTAAACTTGTCTAACAGCAAAAAGAAAAAAATAGATAACTATTAAATTTGTATGTTGAATACCGCATAAATTTTTCTATAATATTTTAAATTGTCTCTAATGTCATATTCTTCATATATGTAAAACATATTGTTTCTGATTAAAATTTTGTTTTCTGATACTTTTCTACTTTAAACTATTTTATTTCATTAACTCAAAAAACTCATCTGTAATATCTTTACCTCAAGCTTATTATCATATACAAAGACTTAATAACCAATATCTATTTAATATTAACAATACAATATCCTTCCCCCAGTTATTTGTCCTTCAAATACCATGGGATATGCTAGCAGGGATATAGCCAGATATTTGTTGTTCAGGAAAGATTGCTTACAAATTCATAACTACCAATAAGAATATGTGTTTCTGGCCTTGTCAATATTTCTCCTTTAAAACTCCTAGATGTTTGTTTCTACATTTTTCATATTTTGTGTTATATTTTATGATCGCCCAAGTTATGCATTTTTTTCATTTCTTTTCAGCTACAAATCTTTATATACTACCCAGTTATAATGTGCCATTTTGTCCTTTCATTTATTCAACCAAAAAGTAGACCATTACAAATCAAAAGCACTCATCTACCACATGATTTTCTGTCAATTAATATACTATACATTTGATATTACTAATGACCAAATTGTTAATGAGTTAATCTATAAATGCCTATTCCTGTTTGATAATAAGAATGATAACATTCCCCACTTTACTAATTACTGTGTCCTCAATAATTTGTCAAGGAAAATTCAGGGGGAAACTGTCTTCCTAGAGTCCTCTCTAATGAAGAATTTTTTTTGTTTTTTTTTTTTGGATACAAAACAGATACATATCTCTTTCCAAGTACCACATTCAGACCTCACTTTCTTCAGCTTCTGGTAGTGGGAGACCATTTGATCTTTGACAAAACTCTGGGATTCATCTACATTAGTGACATCAAACTCAACTACAATTTATGGGATCCACAAAAGTCATGGTGCTATCATTTGATGTTACAAAAGAAAGGCAAGTGGCTCTGTGGCCTTTGATGAAGGTTAGAATATCTCAGGAGACAGCATAAGAGACAAAATGAGAAATTTAAAATTATTTTTATTGTTGTTTGTTATTTTGTTTGTTTGATTCTGGTTCTCTAGTTTTATCTGTCCTGGAATGTGCTTTGTAGAGCAGGCTTCCCTCAATTCCAGAGTTCTGCCTACCTCTGCTTCCAGAGTGCTGGATTAAAGGTGGGTGCCACCACTGCTGTAATAAGACTTGGAGTTTTACTAGTGAGTAGAATACGAAGAAAAATTCTGTGTTCTTAGATTGAGACACAGCAAATATTTCACAGCACATCTTAAATAAAATTTGATAAGAAAGGATTACTTAAGCGTTACAATGGAATGAAAGAATATAATTCTTTAAGTGGTTTGAGATTTGTTCTAAAATACTGTTTTTATTATATTACAGCCTCAGGTGCACAAAAGAACAGAAAATTCTGCAAGACTAATAATATAGAAAGCACTTTATAATGAAGCCAAAGACAGTCAGTGGTCCTTTCAGTCAACTATGCTAACCACAGCTCATTGTGTGTGTTCTTATGTTCACTGGTTGGGCAGTCACAAGATGTCTTCCTGTATTGTGCTCTGATATGGCATCAAGCTGTCATTGCCTTGAATTCTTCATTCTGTCAAGTCTGACTCAGTTTCACCTAGTGTTCCTTTCCACCTTCTAGAAGAGCCAATATTACAGCAATGTGTCAAGAATTTTAGACAAAAGGAATTCATTGCATTGTTCTCATGACTTCATAACATTTATTTGGGACAGAGCATTAAATGTAAAATATTTTAGCATTCTCAACTCCATTAATAAAAAAGAGTAATTTTCAATTCCATTAAAAATTTAGTTAAACAGCTAACAGTGCTTTTGTGTGTGGGGTGGGCATGCACACATGCATGCATGTCTACACGTGCAGTTTTGTAGGTATGCTAAGTAAAAACTTGTAGTTGTTAGTTCTCTTTTCCCATGTGGCTACTGGGATCAAACAGAGATCATGAGGCTTGGCAAATGTACGTTTACCTGGTGAAATATCTCATTGACCCAATTTTGGTACATTTTCATTACAAAGTCTTTTAGATATTAGATATTTAAAAATTAGTATCATTCAGAAACAGAACCTGGTTCATATGGTCACATAAATCTAATTTCATTCAATCATATTGAGTAATTAATAGGTATATTATTTACAGCATAAAATCTACAAAATGAAATTATTCTCTGGTTTAAATCCTCCAGTAAAAAAAAAATTATTTAAAACAAAGGAATATTCATTTTTGTTTTGTATAATTACTAATTAGTATGACATAATAGGTTGCCTCTCGACATAAAGTTTTATTTAATGATCTACAAGTAATAAATGAAACTCTTCAGATATTTAATAAGTAAATTATTAAATCATTAGAAGGAATATGTACTATGCATTTGGAGAGATAATATCATAGGATGCATTAGTTATTTTCATTATTGCTTTGACAAAATATCCAATCAAAGCAACATAAGAGGACGGGGGTTTATTATGGCTTACATTTCCAGGACATTACAGTTCATCATGGAGAAAAGGCACGCAGTTGTGATTTTCAGTCTGCTGGTCACATTGCATCTACAGTCAGGAATCAGTGAATGATGCATACTTTCATCCTACTCTCTCTATTCAATGCCCTGGGTTTGTCCTTTCTACTTTTAGGCTAGGTCTTCTCATCTCAATTAACAGCATCCATGTAGTAGCTAAGAGTAAGCCCAAACACTAGTCTCCATGCTCATGTCCTGTAAACAAAAATAACCTTAACAAACATTTACTCTGCTTTGACCTTTCATGTCTTTATCTCCTTTAAAAAAACATTGTAACCAAAATTATTTATAAATATTTCTTCATTCACAGGTAAATCTGTGTTGCTATGGTTTATAATAAATGCTCTAAAATAAGAGAGAATAATTTATTCATTCTTGCATTTTCCTGAAATTTGTCTGAATCAAAATCAGTTTCCAGAGTAAACTTCCTGCTACCATTATGTATTGACCGATTTTCCCATTGACAACAGCAACTTTATACTGTCCTCGTAAACAGCATGATGTCTAAGACTCAGTCAAATAAAATATCCTCAGAATATAAATGCAGGGTTAGTTTCAGTGAAATTGTTAACTATTATGATGATAAATTATTGTATAGCAAGCTGAGTGTCTACGTCCCTGTGTATGTGTATGTAAGCGCTTAAAATGCAAAAATCAAATTTATATTCTTTGTGCTTTTCCCAAAAAGGCTTCTAACACAGGCAAGTCATTTAAATTCTTTGGATTTCTCATACCAGAATACTGTATTCTTTCAAACTACTTCTTATTTAACTAAAATCCCAGGGGCTAGAAGACTGCCAAGAAGCATAGTATTTCTGGCTCAAAGAACAAGGACAATTCCCCAAGTGTGGAATGTATTGAAAGTTGTTTATTATAAACACGAAGATGCTGAAACTCTATTCACTGTAAGACAAATTGAAATCCAGTGCACTTGAAGGTAAGCATCGCAACGGCAGCTGCAGCAGTAAGCTCGCTGGAGTCGGCACAGTTTTAATGAGAGCATCTGAAAAAGTTGAATTTTGCTATTTTCTGTTGGCTGTCAACAGCATCTATTCAACAGCCCTTTCTGCTATAGTTGAAAAGTTAATCATCTGGATTCATTGGATATTTCAATAAGCACATCATTATCATATAAATATAGTCTGCACTGAGAAAATATTCTGTTGTAACTAGACAGTGCATGATCTTGCAAGGTCATTGAGGCTATATGAATCATGGGTTTGAAAAGTCCTAGTTTATAGTGGCTTCTGTTGAAGTAATCTGTAAAGCCATAGTAAGGGTGGGCATTTATAGAAGATGGTGCCATTCTTCTCCTTAGAAATCTCAGTGACTAAAGCAGTGGTTCTCAACCTTCTTAATGCTGTGACCATCATATTGTTGTGATTCCCAACCATAAAATTATTTTGGTGCAACTTCATAAGTGTAATTTGGTATTGTTATGAATCAAAATGTAATTGTCTGATATGCAGGATATGTGATATGCAACCCATATGAAAGGGTCAGTTGACCCTCAAAGGAGTCACAACCCACAAGTTGAGAACTGCTGAACTAAAGAAATTAATCACAAATAGCATCATTTTCCAGACATACACACACATACACACAAACACACACACGATTTTTCTGCAATTGTTTTATTTCTTTGCTGTTTGCTTGTGGCAAGGTATGGAATTCACAAGGCTTGATTTGTAACTTAATTTATTATCTTCTTTATGAAATTTGTGTAGAGGTAACTGTACATGCATAAAGCTGGACCTGTACTCAAATAATGGTTAGGGCCAGTTTTCTTGATCTTTGGACATCTCTGTTCACTGGCATATACCCTTGGACTCTACTTAACCTCTTTTGTATCTTTAATATTGCCAGTGAAAGCAGAGAAGATATATGAGCTGAGACTTTCTGCATGGTTTAGATAAACTTTGGTTGGCGTAGGTAAGGTTGCAAACCTTAGATGCCTCACTACAAGAAGGATTTACTCTGGCAACAATTGCTCATCCCTGTCTTCCTTTCCTTGAAACTATATAGGTAGTAACAGATATACATGTGCTGTGTGCTTTCATTTTAATAGGGTTATCATCATTAAGCAGAAAACATATAAGGACAATAATAACAATAAGAAGATCATGGAATTCACACTTGTGGGCATGAGCATGTGATAGCACATATATGAAGGTCAAAGGGAAGCCTGTGAAAACTAGATCTCTTTTTCTACTTCATGGGATCATAGACTCTTATTCGGTCTGTCAAACTAAGTGGCAAATACCTTTATCAAATGGAGTCATCTTGTATTTCGAGTCCATATGCTTTTAGTATGTAATCAACATATAACATTATACACTGAAAACTTATGTTTCAATTTCAAGGCAGTTCTAGTAATATCAGATTGCTGAACAGTCTATACATTAATATGCTCAGCTGCAAGTACACAAATAATATAGTTAAGATATTATATACTTATCATATATATGTATCATATGTACATATTATGTATGTATACTATATATGTATTATATGTATATATGTATCACATATTTGTATATTTACATGTATATGATTAATTTCTATATAAAAGTATGTGTTAACTATGTTTGTTTCTGTGACAATGAACAGCACATCATTGGGAGGAAGTTGTAATGGCAGAAACACTTTTAGCTGTAGTGGCAAGAACCTGGGCAGCTGGTGTCCACAGTCAGGAAGCAGAAAAAGCTAAATGCAACAGTTTAGCTGTTTTTCTCCTTTTCTCATTGCTATTCCTTCTGATATTCCAGTCTATGGGTGCTGTCACCCATACTCAGGTTTAAACTTTCATCCTCACTTAAATCCCAGTGGATTCAATCCTACACATATGCTGTGAGGCATGTCAACAAGATGTTTATAAGTCTAGTCAAATTGACAATGACAAACACTGTAAGACCACTCTTTCTCAAATTGACACATAAACACATTACTTGTGTGTGTTTGTCCAGGTGGTATGGGGATGTATAAGAGTGGTACCAGAATATGTACAGATATGCATGTTCTTGTGAATACAAGAAGTCAAGAAGAAGATATTTGGATATCTACCTCTCTATCACTCTCTCGTTTATTCTTTAAAACCTGCATTTCATTGAACTTAGTGTAAGGATTTATTGTGTCTATCAACTATGGGGCAACATATAAACCTAAGTAATCATTCTATCTCTCTGCCCTTCAATATTAGGTTTATAAGTATGGCATACTCATTTATAATGTGGATGCTTGGATCTGGTCATCAGGATTTTGTTAGTAAGCATGGCTTTTAACCATTGAGTCATAGCTCTGCTCACCAAATACATCCCTCTGAAGTGTAATATTCCAACCTAGATCACTCTAGGCTCATCATAATCTACTAAGGCAAAAAATTCATTAATTTCAATTATAAAATTACCTATAATCTTTATAAGTTCAATAGTACTTAAAAGTATAATGTGTCTCCAAAGACTTAAGTAAATCTTTTAAATTCTATAATGAAAAAAAAAAAAAAAACAACCTCAAGTTAAATATTTCCAATATATAATGGTATAGAATAATAAATATCCCATGCCAAAAATTAAAGAAGAGAATTATCGCAAGAAACTTTCAGATCAAAGCAAGTTCAAATGAGTTCAGGATCAGGGGATTTTGGTAGCATCTTCTGGGATGCACAGCTTTTATCCTTCAGTTCTTTTACTAATGTCACATAAAGTACTTTTGCTTGGTCTACTGTATGTCTGAGCCTGAAGCTTTTCTTATTGAATATCCTATGATACTTGTATTTTCAGCATATCCAGGGCTCCACTGAACCCGAGGTTATACCATTTAAGTGTTGTGTGGTAGCCTTTCACAGTGTTATTCGAGGAATCTTGGCATATATTGCTTGGCCTGAACACCTCTTAGGAAGCTTTGGTGAAGCCTCTATGTCTATAAAACTCTTATGTTTGTTATGATTATAAAACCAGCACCATGTGGTACTTCTTCAAAGTTCTCCTCCTGACTCAAGATAGAGTCTTCTTTTAAACTTTTACCACAGATATGATGATCTGTAACATGATAGAAGAATATACTCCTAAGTCCACCGCAAACCCCCAAGTTTCCTAGCAGGAAATGACATCAGCATCATTCTTACTTTAGTTTTTCTTCTTTCAAATGAACTGTAATTTTACAAGCTAGAACTTTGCATAGGTAAGGTGTTCCCTCAAGGCACATTTCTATTGCCCTAATGTAATGTGTCAATATTTTATTTGTATTACACCCATGTCCTTAACAATTGTGAATGCTTTATCTACACCTCCCCTATATATAAGTTAATCATACCCATGATTTAATGTATCAAACACTGATTTTGCATGTCTTCATGCACTGAGCTTTCATTAGAAACCTCAGTAAATTCAGTGGGCATCCACCTTACCACAGTATGAATACCACTGTACATTGAAATGTCCTTTGGAAAATGACTGAGTCCATTACTTTTTAAATGTATTTTCAATAACATTATCAACATGGAGACTAAATTCTATTCATTTTGCCAGAATAAAACAAGAATACCTTCTAGTCCAATTTACAATAAAGTCCTTGTTACTAAAACCCTCTGAGTTAGTAACAAGTAACTCCTATCTGAATTTCTCTCAGCATATTGGTCTTTAAAAATTGCTGTTAAAGTAGACAATATGATCTTCTGAAATGATATTAGGGTTTCTTTAGACTATAATCAAAAATCCATCAATAATTCTCCCCCAATTTATTTTCAAAGGCCCATAAATAACATGGTCAGGTTTATCACGACAACCATCCCAATTCTGGTACCAATTTTCCATGTTAATTGCATTTCTTGCCCCTATTATAATATAATTGAGAAAAAATTTTTAAAAAGTCATTTATTGTGACTTACAGTTTGAGTGGAAGGCATTGTGATAAGAATGGCTGTAGCTTTGCTTGCACAAGTGGGAGCAGCTGGTCTCCAGTTTCTTTAACAAGGAGAAAGAGAGATAAATGTGACTGCTCAGCTGGCTTTTTCCTTTGTCACCTTTTATTCTGCCTGGAACTCCAGTTTAAGCTATGCTGACATTCATATTCAGGGTGGGTTTTAATGCCTCGTTAAACCTTACTTATAAATACATGCACAGATACTATAAAAGACATGTCTACTAGGCAATTTCAAATTTAATCAAATTGATAATGGAGATTAAATTAAACATTACAAATAGATGAGACACACCACAGCACTTTTTGTTAATTCTAGTACAAATATCCTAAATTATAAAACAGGACATTCCTATTGTGACAGTGAATTAAATGTTATCTCTGATCTTATACAATTTTGCATCCTCTCAGCTGCCAAGGTTCTACTTAATCATGTTGTGCATCATGGGATATCTCTATATAATTTATTGGTCATTGAGGCCCTTTATCTCTCCAGAATAACACAGGCTATCTTCCTTACCCTTAGTTACTTACCATACCTACATGATAAGTTCCTATTGATGGAGATACCACACACTTTGGTTACAGGGCATTAAGAAGTCAACTCAATTCAAAGTGAAACATTAAGATATTAATGATCTTATCCAGTGCTGGATTCTGCAAGTTAGTTACAAGACAAATCTCCCAAGCAAGCTGCACCTAATGGAGCAATAGTTGCCTAACTGTTACTAAATAATTGACCATTTTATAATTCAATATGAGACCAATTCTATAGCAGGGAATTTAATTCCTTTTACTATAATCCTTTTTAAAAAACAAAACAAACCATCCAAACCGAGCAAACAACAACAACAACAAGCCTCATGGCTGGGAGATCGATCCTAGCCTACAATCTGCTATTGTCATTTCTCTAAATGGTTACGCTATCAAATTGCTTTCGAAATATTTATATTTATACAAACAGACCTGGGCTGCTCTCAACATTCTCAGAGAAGCTTCTTTGTTTTCAGTGTACTAAACAGTCAATGGAGAAAGTCCTAACTAGTGATAATGCCATGAACAAGAAACTGAGGACTACATTAACCATGATATCACAAAAGCTAACAAAATATCATGAAATATGCAAAATAAGATGCAAAAATAAGAGCTGGAGGATATAGAAGATTTCTAGGAAATGCTGGCTTCTGAACAGGACATGACCATTGTACTTATGAACTCAGAGGCACTATGGTTACCAGTAAAATAGTTACAAAAATCAAGATAGCCAAAATCCCAGCAATGATTAGGTAGATGATTTCCAATTTAAACCCCATATTAAAAAGCTATTTATGATAGATTGTTGCTTGGAAAAGAACATTCTTGAGTGAAAAATAGATCCACTGCTGTATTTCCCATGATCCAGTTCATAGCTACACACCCATTCACATATAGATAACACTAACTTGACTGCTCACAGTATACAAAAAAGAAAACCAGAAAAAAAAAAAAAGAGCCAAAGTTGATTTAAAAAATGCATAGGAAATATAGAGAAGTTGGAGAAGGTCAGGGATATAAACAGCATCTTTCATTATATGTATGCATGTAATTTTCCAAAATAAAGACAATAAAAGAAACACAAACCAAGCTCCATTTCTCAAGACACAGTTTTAATAGCCTGTTACTTCCTATCATATGGTAGCATACATATTGGCATACGATAATGAAAGAGAAAGAATAGTCTATGGCTTTGGGTACTGTAGATCATTTGTAGATGAGATTACAGGATATAATTTTTAACAGGTGTTTTTCTTAGCTCTCTAGTCTATTTCCCTTAACTTAGATTTAACATCTCTGAAGCGATGCTAATGATCTTTCTTACTTTCATCCTTTCCATCTCATATTCTGACTTGAATCTTCTTGCTCTCATCTGCAGGCTTTGTGCTCTCCAGCTCCTTAGTATGCAGGTCATTCTTTCCATTTGGACTACTGGATTCTTTTAGGCTTCTACGTCTTGGAGAATTAAAACTAATTGTCTGTTGGAGTATGGAAAGGCAAAGGCTGAATCCTTACAACATTAAGCAGAGACTTTATGAGAGATGGTGCATTACATAAGCCCAGAAAAACCCAGCTTTTAACATATGATCATCATATAAATTTTGCCAACTTGTCTTTTAATAACATTAACTGTGTTCCCAGCATTGATCTTCCATTCTTAAAGCTCCAGGTTACTGGAATCAAAATAATCTTAGGTTATAAAATACAAGAAAAATCATTTTATCGTCTCTACACTTTCGAGGATATTTTTTTCTTCTTAGCTCTTAGCCTCTATGTGAAATAGAAATTAAAGTGATTTTAGTTAATGTAGAAGCCCAAGCTTCTAACTGAGAGAATGGAGAGAAACAAGGATAAGATAAAAGGAATGCTCACAGCTCTTCCACACTCTCCACTACTTTCTTCTGTGCTGCTTTATGCCCTTAGCTAGTCAGTGGGGCACACAAATCTAATATCATCATACATTAGACTAGGTAGATAGCTCAGTGGTTAAGAGCACTGGCTGCCCTTCCGGACGACTTGGGTTTGGTTCTCAGAACCCATGTGGTCTCTCATAACATTTATAACTCCCATTTTAGGGGAACCATCTCCCTCTTCTGATCTTTGCAGCTACTGACCATACACAGTACACTCATTTACATGCAGATGTAAGTATATAAAAATACCACTGATAAGTTAAATGGATCCTTTTGCATATGCAACTAATAGTCTTGTTCTTAATTAATTTATTTATTCACTTTACATCCCTACATCAGCCCCTTCTCTCCTTCCAGCACCCCTCACACATAGCTTACTTGTATTTCTCCCTCATCATCCTCTCAAACACTACACTCCCTCCTTGCCCTTCCTGGTTCACTCTACTGCAGTAAAAGGTGCATCCTTCCCAGAATATCATTAATAGTGTCAAGGATTGTTTCTTGCCCATGAGATGGTTCTCAAATTGGCACCAAACCCTCAGTCTCTGTTCTACTTTTGTCTCCATACAACTTATAGGGGGAACAGGTTTTGGGACCATAATTTTGTGAATGGGGTACTATTCTCATCCTTCTACTGTGAGTCATTCATGGCTACAGGAATTAGTTAATTCAAGATCCATACCCCTCACTGCTAGTAGTCTCAACTGGAGTCACCTCCATAGGCCCCAAGGAGTCTACCTACATCCCGGGTCTCTGACATGTCCTAACAATTGCCCCCAACTCATTTATGATGTCTTTGTCAAAAATCAAGTGTCTAAAGGTGATGGGTTTATTTCAGGGTCTTTGATTTGATTCCATTGATGATATTGTCTGTTGCTATACCGACATCATACAATTTTTATTATTATTGCCCTACAGCACAGACTGAAGTCAGGGATAGTGATACATACATATGCTCTTTTATTGTTCAAGATTGTTTGGATTATCCTGGGTCTGTTGTTTTTCCATATAAAGTTGAGAATTGTTCTTTCAAGATCTTTAAAGTATTGTGTTGCAATTTTGATTCAAATTACATTGAATTTGTAAATTGCTTTAGGTAAGATGGCCATTTTCCCTATATTAATCCTATTGACAGCATGGGAGATCTTTCCATCTTCTGACATTTTTCCTCAGCTTCTTCCTTCAGAGACTTGAGCTTCTTGTCACACAGATATTTCACTTGCTGTGTTAGAGTTACACAAAGATATTTTATATTATTTTTTGGGTATTTTGAGGGTATTATCTTCCTAACTTCTTTCTCAGCTAGTTTATGTTTTGCATAAATAATGACTACTGACAGATTTCTTTGAATAATTTTGTACCCCGACACTTTGCTGAAAGTGTTTATCAGCTGTAGGAATTCTCTGGTAGAACTTCTGGGTTCACTTATATGTACCATCATATCATCTGAGAATAGCGATACTTTGACTTCTTTCTTTCAATTTGTATCAAGTTGATCCCTTTTAGTTGTCTTATTGCTCTATCTAGAACTTCAAGTACTATATTGAAGAGACAAGAAGAGGGTGGACAGTCTTGTCTTGTCCTTGACAAGTTTCTCTCTAATTTGATGTTAACTATGGTCTTGCTGTATATTATCTTTATTATTTTACAAATTCACCTTGTATCCTGATCTCTCTAAGACTTTTAGCATGAAGGGATGTTTGGTTTTGTTAAAGGCTTTTTAAGCATCTAATGGGATGGTCCTCTTTTCTCCAGTTCACTTATATGGTGAATTACATTGATTGATTTTCCTATATTGAACCACCACTGAATTCCTGGGATCAAGCCTACTCGATCATGGTGAATGATGTGTTTGATGTGTTCCTGAAATCGGTTTGCAAGTATTTTGTTGAGTACTTTTGTGTCAATGTTTATGAGGGAGAATTGACTGAAATTCTATTTGTTTGTTTATTTTGTGGGTTTTTTTTTTTTTTTTTTTTTTTTTTTTGGTTAAGTCTTAGGTATGAGTGACAGAGGCCTCATAGAATGAGTTTGGCAGTGTTTCTTCTGTTTCTATTTAGTGGAACAGTTTGAAGAGTACAGGTATTAGCTCTTTTTTGAAAGGCTGGTATAATTCTGCACTAACACCATATGGCCAGGGCTTTTTTTTTTTTTGGCCTCAAGACTAAATAAATTTAATGATTCTATTTCCTTAGGGGTTATAAGAATATTTAGATAGTTTACCAGATCTTGATTTAAGTATGGTAAAACTTGTCTGTTTAGAAAGTAGTCTACTTCTAAATTATGTAGAATGGGGGCTTTTGAAATAAATTCTAATGATTCCTTGAATTTTCCCAGTGTTTCTTATTTTGTCTCCCTTTTCATTTCTGATTTTGTTAATTTGTATAGGGACTCTGTGTTTTTTTAGTTAGTTTTGCTAAGAATTTGTCTATCCTGTTGATTTTCTCAAAGAATCAGCTATTGGTTTCACTGTTTTGTTTTTGTATTGTTCTTTTTGTTTCTGCTTGATTGATTTCAGCCCTGTTTTTTATTATTTCTAGCTGCATATTCCTCTTGGGTGTCTCCTCCTCCCCCTCCTCCTCCTCTTCCTCCTCCTTCTTTTCTTCTTCTCCTTCTCTTCCTCCTTCTCCTTCTCTTCTTCCTCCTCCTCCTCTTTCTTCTCCACTTCCTCCTCCTCCTCTTCCTCCTATCCTCATCCCCCTCATTCTCTTTCTCTTCCTTTTCCTCCTCCTTCTATACCTCTTCCCTCTCCTCCTTTTTTGTAGAGTGTTTAGGTATACTTTTAATTTGTTAGTATGATAATTCTCTAACTGCTTTATGAAGGCATTTAGTGCTATGAAATTTCCTCTTAGCACTGCTTTTTATTGTGCCCCATAAGTTTGGGTATCTGATGCTCTACTTTGCATTATATTCTAGAACTTCTTAAATATTTTCTGTATTTTTTCCCTGATTCAGTTATCATTGAGTAGAGAGTTGTTCAGTTTCCATGAAATTTTCAACTATTTCTGTTTAAATCGAGCTTTAATTCATGGTGGTCTGATAGGATGTTATGTCAATCTTCTTGTATTGTTGAGGATAGATTTGGGACCAATTATAAGATCAATTTTGGAAAAGGTTTTCTGAAGTGCTGAGAAGAGGGGATATTCTCTCATGTTTGGATGCAATGTTCTATAGATATCTATTAGGTTGATTTGAATCATAGCCTGTACTAGTTTCATTACTTCACAAATTAGTTTCTGTCTCAATGACCTGTCAATTGGTGAGAGTGAGGTGTTGAAGTCTCACACTATTAATGTGTGTGATTTAATGTGTGATTCAACATTTAGTAATGTTTCTTTTATGAATGTAGGTGACCTTGAATTTGGGGCATAGATGTACAGAATTGAGATGTTCTCTTGGTTCACTTTTACTTTGATGAGGAAGAAGTGTCCTTCACTTTTTTTTTGATTAATTTTTGTTAAATGTCTATTTTTATTAATATTAGAACGGGCATTCCAGCTTGTTTCTTTGGCCTGTTTGCTTGGAAAACTCTTTTCCCACCCTTACACATTACCTAAGCCCTTTACACTGAGGTAATGTCTATATTTTTTGCTGAGATGTATTTCTTGTATACAGTAGAATAATGGATTCTGTTCATGCATCCATTCTCTTAGCCAGTGTCTTTCTACTGAGGAATTGATTCCATTGATATTGAGAGATGTTAATGGCCAATGATTGTTAATTCCCTTTATTTTCAGGTTGGTGGTGGTAGTGTGTGTTTCTCTTCAATTGGTTTTAATTGTGTGAAATTACTTATTTCTTGTGTATTCTTCAGTGTAGTTAGCCTCAATAAGTTGAACTTTTCCTTTTGGTTAGTGGAAAGATATTGCTAAAATTTGGTTTTGTAATGGAATATCTTGATTTTTCCATCTAGAATGATTGAAAGCTAGGTATCATAGTCTGAGCTGATATCTGTGTTCTTTTAGGTTATGCAAGACAGTGCCATTTCTTTCTAGCTTTAGATCTCTGTTGAGTAGTTGGGTATAATTCTGATATGTTTCCCTTATATACGGCAGGAGCATTTTCTTTTCTGGTCCAATCTATTTAGTGTACTGAAAGCTTCTTTACATTTATCCTCATCTTTTTCTGTAAGTTAGTGAAATTTTCTTCTGTGATTTTTTGTGAAGATGTCTTCTAGTATTTTGAGTAGGGGATCTTTTTCTTTGTATTTCCTATTATTTTTAGGTTTGGTTGTTTCATAGTGTCTAAAATATCCGGGATATTTTGTGTCTTGTAGCTTTTAGGTTTTGCATTTCTTTGGCTGATTTATTGATCTCTTCTATCATATTATCTATGCCTGAGATTATCTATTCCATCTGTTGTATTCTGTTGGTGATGCTTTGTCTGGAATTCCTGTTCTCTTTCCTAGGTTTTCCATCTCCAAGATTGACTCAGGTTGTGTTTTCTTTATAGCTTTTATTTGTATTTTCAGGTCTTAGACAATTTTATTCATATTCTTTGCCTGTTTGATTATATTTTCCTGTATTTATATATTTTTATTTGCCTCCTCCTTAATGCCTCTACCTGTTTGAATTTATTTTCCTGTATTTGTTTAAGTGATTTTTTTTCATTTTCTCTGTAAAAACCTGTATCATCTTTGTAAGATTTGATTTAAGATTATCTTCTTGTGCTTCAATTTTTTTTTTTTTTTTAAGGATATCCCAGGATGGCTATAGAAGGATAGCTGGGCTCTAGTGGTGCCATATTGCCCTGACTCTTTGTTGATTTTGTTTCTTACTCTGCCCTTTAGGCATGTGGTTTTCCCTGGTATGTGTTAGATATTCCTCATGACAGAGTGGGAGTAGTGGACCAGCCAGTGAAGGCCAGGGGACCCAATTCTGCCTGCTGTCCCTCAGAGGGACCTCCTTGGCAAGGGATTGGTGAGGGATGTTCCAAGCTGGTAGTTCTTGAGACCCCTATAGACTTCTCTCATGGGTGTGTTCCAGGTGAACCAGACTGGGTGGGGATTGGTGGGGCAGCTTTCCAAACTGGATATCCTCGGAGCTCCACAGACATTCTTGGAGCAGCAGGACAATCTGTATGGCTCCTTGGGACTAAAGGGCTAGCCCAGTGTCAGATAATGGAGCTCAGGGTCCACATGCAATTCACATTCGACAGAGGACCAGACAGTGAAGGGATTATTGGGGCAACTTTGTAAGCTGGGTATTCTTGGAGAATGGCAGGAGTCCATGGGGAAGCAGGATGTTCTTGTGGTCCTATAGGTCTCCTCTGAACTGAAGCCTAGTTTTCTTATTTTATTGTTAATAACTACTGATTTTATTATGAGACCATCTTTTCCATATGCTTTTAACATACTGTTTTGTTTCTAAACAATTATTTAACTTAAGAACATTTATCACCTCTCAAAGAATTATCTCAGTGTTTTATTGTGTTTATAATTTATTTTTATTTGAATTAAAAAAGACTAATATGATGAACTTTTTGTATTATTTCAGACTTTTGCAAATATTTTAATCCCTGATGTTAAATAAACAATTGATTTTAGCAAAGCAATGATATTATAAACAAGCTGGACTGCCTTAAATGTATTTTAGAAATAAACTTTGGTATAATTCAGTTGGTTAGAACAAAAATATGAAGAAATTATTAGCTTAAATTTGGAGAATGTAGCTTCTCTGATTCATTCTAATGAACATATACATACATATGTCCTCATATTATCACTAACATCCATTAGCCTAGGCCATGATATTAATTTGTATCCAATAGTTTGCAGGTTTCATTAATATAAACTTATACATTTGATATCTATTGATAATATTTTATAATACTGTAATTATTTATGAGAAATCTAATACAAACTAAAATTTTAATATTTCATAGAAAATTCTTAATTTCTAATATCATGTAAAATAATATTTCAGTATTTAAAATTTAATTTTAAGTCCATATGTCTATAAATATAATAAAATATGTTTTCCCAGTTGTATTTTTAGAAATTCATTAATATGTATATCTTTATAATCTTCTATATCTTCATTCCTTTTTATAATTCAAATAATCTACTTTGTCTTTTGATAAAATTTGTTTTCACAAACATTTTTCCTGTATTGCTATTATCAATATTATTACACTACTTTTATTGATTTTTATTTATCAAGTTTCTTACAGTTCTGTGTTCCTCTTAATGGATAACTTTTTGAGTTAGTATCCATATTTATTTGCCTTCTAATAAGGCTGGAAAAATTGAAATAATAATAATAGTAATCTTAGATTTGAAGCCTGTATTTTTGTGCTTTATGAAAATATTTGAAGTATTGGCTTTACATTTTGCTTCACTTTCTGGCCATGTAATGACTTATCTCTGATTAGCTATCTGTGAAAAAATGTCTCTTCTAAATTACAGCATGAATAATGCCATTTAAGTGAATGTTTTCATCATTCCAATTCAGACATTTGAAGTTATCCAAGAGGGATAATTTTCAAAAAAAAAAATACCTAGAACTTTTGAAATCTGGTCACCATGTTAGTTGAGTTAATGTTTCAAAAGTGTTCCCTTCCACAGATTCTGTTTGTGATGAGCCAGAACAACAAACAATTCATCTAGGGCTATAAATTACTTTGGGCCAAGCAGATCTTTGAGATTACTGGTTTGGAATGAAAGAACAAAATAAAGGAGGAGAATAGAAGATATAAACTACACAAGTGTGGTAATTTAAGTGATGGAGAGGAATATGTGTACAGACTCTCTGAGATGTATTTTGAGATGTGTTGGAGAAATACAATTTGGCTGAGAGAGTTGAAGAGACAACGGTAGAGCAAAGGAATTATTTATGTTATCCCAGAAAGTAAATGCTATTCATTGCCAGAGCCATAAAATGTGGAGAAAATAATTTAAAGTCCCTGATATAATCACAGTAAGCTTTTTTTTTTTGTGGGACAAATAACAAACAAACAAATCCATGGTGTCTAAATCAAGGAATTAGACTCCAACTTTGTAATGTCATCAACATTAATCACAGCTATCACTAGAGTCATAGGATCTGTATAGACAAAGTTGTATGTGAGGAGGGTGCCAGCAGACAATCTAGAGTTAACATTATATTTGCCAGCAACATTTTTCTATGAAAATGTGATTAGAACATTGATAAGAACTATTTCTTTAACAGTCAATTCAAGACATAGTTGAGAAAATCCTTATATTATTCAGTGTTATAGGTAATTATTTTTATTTTAACAGGCACATTGCAAGCTTAAAGTACTGTTTACTCCTTAGTAGTGATACCTCTTGCTTACAACTTTGCCTTTCACTCTTTCAAAGAACAGATTTTAAATTGTAGAGATAAGGCTGGAGGATGTTGCCAGTGAGTTTAGTAGAATACCTACTTAGCATGGTTTCTGGGTTTGACCCCAGGACAGAAGAAAGAAAGAAAGAAAGAAAGAAAGAAAGAAAGAAAGAAAGAAAGAAAGAAAGAAAGAAAGAAAGGAGAAGGAAGGAAGGGAAGAGGAAGGAAGAAAGAAAGAAAGAAAGAAAGAAAGAAACAAAGAAGAAAGAAAGAAAGAAAGAAAGAAAGAAAGAAAGAAAGAAAGAAAGAAAGAAAGAAAGGCAATAAAATAAAGGTAGGCAAGGGAGGATGGCTGAGCTGGATGACAAACTGAAATCCTGTCTCAAAAAAGCAAAAAATGTAGCCATCCATCAATCCCACTTACCCACTCACAATATAGAAATAAAGTAAAAGTCTCCAAGGTTACACATTTAAGGGATAACACACCAGGAACTTTTACCAGGTATCAGAGGATGTTATATAAGTAAAGATGATGACTTGTGGATTTCCCTAGATATCAAGAGGAGTAGGGAGAGACAGAACAAAATTAACTTTGATGCAATTGTAACAAAGAAATTATGCTAAAATCAAAGCAAAAATTGAAAAAAGGATAGAAACCAAAAAGTCTGTCTGGATAAAATGGAACCCTTTTCAGATGAAATGGTTATGTAGTGTTCATGTCTATATTCGACCTGTGGTAAAGCTAAACATGTATTTTTTGAGATCACACATTGAGCATTCTGGGACACCTTTAGAATAAAACCCAATTCATACAAACAGATTGTGGAAAACATTTACTGAGGATAATAAAATATAATTTATACAAGAAGAATAAGAAAATATTTAGATTGTTTGATGTTTTATATGGTAACTTTCTATTTTTCATGTACTTTCACCAACTTTTAGATTTTTCAAAGAAAGCATACAAACCAATTCTGTGTTTATTATATTTGACAGATTGCAAAAAAATGCTTTTTTTTTAACTTTTTATTTATAAACCATTTCTGTTCACCTTCAGTACCCACCATTAGTGTACTTGTGACATAAGTATAGAGTCACGATGAGGTAGATTCTCGGATAGTTTACAAAATGAAAAAGTAGGGAAAATTATAAATAAGAGCATTAAAACCTTTGGAAAGCAGGGAGTAAAACGTAATTCTTGAGAAGAGAAAACGTAGTGAGCAAATCCCTTGGAAAAAAGTATTAAGATTTAAGAAAGCTCCTGCATTGTGGAGGCAGTTCTGAGTTTCACGAATCCAAGGAGGCAAGTAGACTATTGGAGAGAGTATATCTGTGCAGTAAACTCTGATTAGGTCTTTTCCTGCCTTCTAAACAGAGTACACTTGTGAAAAAAAATCACATGGGTCAAGGAAAACACGACTACCAACTGCAACAAAAATTGTACAGCTTCTTAGGACGAGTGTATTTAGAAGAGAGAAACCCTACTAATGCTGCTCAAATCATTTCAAGGACTGGTAGCACTTTGCCTTAGCAGTGGAGTCAAATTTCATTTCATCTTAGGACTATATTTGTCCCTCGGATTTTAAAAATATAAAGGTTAAAAATACACACTGAAAAGATCAGACTCTTTTACTGTAACCTAACAGCATCATAGAAAATACAAGAGATACTCAGAGGACATTACTGTCCTTCAAATCCTGTAAGGTGTGTAGTGTTTAATATGCTAAGAAATAGAAAAATAACTAAGTAGTAGAAAAATCAGGAAGTGATTTTTGATCCACAAATAACAGAAAATTTTTTAAAATATCACTAGATATGGCAATTATAAAGCAATTGAAATTCTATCAGAGTCAAAGAAGGTGAGAAAAGAACATAAGAATATAAACAAATAGCTAAATGGAAAAAAAAAAAAAGGTGGGAAATCAAACACGGGCCTAAAACAATGATATTAACTGTCATTTAGATGATTAGCCAGAACAAACTGAAACTTTTCCATCAGTGAGCTTTGGACCAATACGATGTACCTTTAAGTTTGTGATTTAGAGTCTAGGAAGGAAGTTCAGGGCTTAAAGCAAGTAAAACACTATAATAAGCTCCTGCCAATGTTTTCCAAATTAAACAACAGAATTAAAACAACAGAACAACAGAACAAAAACTATAAATTCTGTCCTATCTAGGGTTACTATTACTGTGATGAAACACCATGATCAAGAGAAATTGGGAAGGAAATGGTTTATTTAGCTTACATAATCTGATCATTGTTCATTACTGAAAGAAGTCAGGACTGTAAATCAAACAGGGAAAGATCCTGGGGGCAAGAGCTGATGTTGAGGCCATGGAGGGGTGCTGCTTACTGTCTTTTTTCTTCTGGCTTACTCAGACTGCTTTCTTATAGAACCCAGGACAAGAAACCCAGTGGTGGCTCTACCCACAATGAGTTGGGGCCTTCTCGTCAATCACTAAGTGAAATTATTAAATAAATGAAATCATCATCTATAGTGATGAAAAGAGTTTTGTTCAGTAAACAATAACCTGCCCAACTAGAGACCCATCCCATGCCCAAGCATTAATCCTTGGCACTATTTTTGGTACTCTGTTATGCTTGCAGACAAGAGTTTAGCATGGCTGTCCTCTGAGAGGCTCCACCTAGAAGCTAACTCAGATGGATGTCAAGACCCGCAGCCAAACAGTGGATGGAGATTGGGGACTCTTATAGAAGAGTTGTGGGGTGGAAGAATTGAGGGCTCCAAAGAGGATAGGAACTCCACAGAAACACCAACAAATCAACTAATCTGAACTTTTGGATGCTCCCAAAAAATGAACTACCAACCAAAGAGCATACACAGGCTGGACCAAGGTCCCAAGCACATATGTAGCAGATATGCATCTCATTCTCCATGTGGGTCCACAACAACTGAAGCTGTTGCCTGTCTATGGAATATGTTCTAGCTGGTTTGCTTTGTCTGGCCTCCATGGGAAAGGATTCTCACAGCCCTGCAGAGACTTGCTGTGCCAGGGTTGGGTGATACCCAGGAAATACCTCCTCCCTCTCAGAGAAAAAGAGATGGGAACATTGTGGGGGGGACTGTGGGAAGTGGGGACTGATAAGGGGCAGCAATATGGATGTAAAGTGAGTAATTAAAAAAAGAATAAAGAAAAAGAAGAAGAAAAGGAATTGAAATCACTAAAGAAAATGCCCTGTAGGCTTGCCTATAGCCAGGTTTGATGGAAACATTTTCTTAATTGGGATTTCTTCATCTCAGAGAACTTATATTCTTCTCAGAGTTTGTATTCATTAATGAAGAAAATCTTAAATCACACAGAAGTACTGACTAGAAGGATAGCATGTGTCTAGAAAAACAAGGGTGGTAAGTCTCTTCAATTGGGAAATAAGAGAAGCTATAAAGTGAGACACAACATCTTTGTAGTTTTGAATGAAGCCTTTAGTTTAAAAATGAAGAGTGGTTGAATAAAACTGCTGCATTTAGACAAAGCAGTATTGCTCAGCCTTTTTGAAAATGAAGTCATAAAATTCACAGGAAAATGGATAGGCCTAGATAAAAAAAAATATCGTCCTAAGTGAAGTATCCCAGTCACAGAAACACAGATATAGGATTATTTTAATGTAAGTGAATAGTTAGTTTTAAGTCAATGGTAACCAAGCTAAAGTCCATAGAACCAGTGGAGTTAAGTATAGAGTAAGAGATTGGAGAATGGAAGTGGATATATCTCCTTAGAAAAAGGAAATAGAGTAGATAGTTGTAGATAGATTTGGGGTTTGGGGAGGGGTTGGAAAGGGAGGATAAATGGAAGAGGGACCAAAGGAGATAATACAAGGAGAGACAGATACAATTGCGGATATGTGAGAGTAGTATTAAAACATAATTCAGGAGAAGCTCCCTAAAATATAAACATCCATTATTTGTATCTAAATGAGAATTGCCAAATAATGGCAGAGACAAACACCAATTAAGGCCTTTTCACACCAAATAAAGCCTCCAGTATTGAGATTTGGTTGGATCTAATTGAGTTTTTGTCAAAAGGGGCAGCATGGGAATTCCTAAAGAACCCAGGCTATTGCCAAGTCTATAACTTGCATTTCTCTGTTTGTCTGCACAACTCACTGAACATGGAGAATTGAGCTGGTGTCTACATAGAACCTTCACCTCTTCTAGAGTCTTTGGAATAGGAAGCACTCCACATGCTATCAAAATAAAATGGAGAAATACAAACATGAAGCAAACTACAAAACCTTTAATCTAGACTGGTGTCTTAACCGTAAGATGTATTATGCAATGATTGTACAAAGCTTGTGGGAATAACTAACAAATATCTGATTTGACTGAAGATCCATTCCACAAGATGGAAGACATTACTGACACTGATAGTGCTTGGGGGACCAGATCCCTGAAACTAGATAGTCTAGGGATCAAGGGCAGACCCAAATATATCTGTTAAAAACAAAGCAAAGCAAAACAATACAAAAAATAATCAACCAACCAAACAAACAAACAACACAAAACATAACAATAAAATAACTCTTAAGGACACTCTTCTGTAGTCATAGATGAGGGTCTTGCAAATAGAAATCTTATGTTGCTGTTAGGAAGACAAATGTTTCAAATAACTGTCAATATCTAGTAAAACTCAATATGTGCACACTTCCTAACTTAGAAATTACACACTATTATGTAACAATAAAAAGGAAATTCCAAATAAAACATGTGAAAACTCACAAAGTGGTGAAATCATCATAGAAATATTACTTGTAATTGAATAATAATAATAATAACTAATAGTAGTAAACAGCTAGAGGTAAAAGGATGAATAATTTGCATTTTAAATAACAAAATTGTAGACAGCAAAGAGAGTAGGATAAGACTCACTACGTGAGGTGACAAAGTTGAATACTATAGGAATAATTATGAATGAAAGAAGCCAAATGCAACACGTTATCTTATAACATCATTTGGTGAAGCTCAAAAGTGAAAGTTTGTCTGCAGTGGGGTCAGAACTATCCTTATATGTGTGGTGCGAAATATTGTTCGTTTGACAACATGCATGAGATGATAACAGTGTGTACTGCAGAGGAAATATTCATTAATTCTTCTCTTGAAAAATATAGTGAGTGTAAACTATAGAAAGAAAGCTGTTTGACTAGTTTCAGTTCATTTGTGCCTCAGGCATATTATCTAGAGGTTAATTAATTGGGGGTACAGACAGTCTCTTCAACCCCCTTAGCAGGTTAGCTTTGTCTTCTAATATAATTAGGTTCATTTCTCAAATTTTCTTTGATTTAGTGGTCCAATATTCATACGTGATATTTGAGGGCAAGGAGCCATTTTCAAGCTCGCAATTCTTGTTAGCACCTTTATTTCTCCAGGACTAAATCTCTATCTTTGTCAAATGTCCTCTTCCAGGTAGTGCACTGAAAGTAGTTACATCATAAATCAGTCAAGAGGTTAACAATATATATACATATTATATATTATGAAGACTTGTAATCACTTTTCTAGCTTTCAGTTTTCAGAATTATATTTAATAACGGTACAATGTTAATGCAAAGTATTATACTTCCTAATTAAAAATTATACAAACACAGGTAAGCAAGTTAAAAATTATTCTGTGACCTGTATCTGGAAAGTATACTTTGCCTGAGCTTACAGCAATATATACATTTCTGTACCATCCTTTATTACTCTCTGAAGTGCTCCTAGAAATTGATTGATTTTGAGCATCCAATAAATTTAATAAATAAAATATATTGAGAGAAATATTGCTGTGGTAAGGAAATTTCCTATCTATATACCGATTAACTTGAGTTATAGAGTAATGGATTTTAGTTGAGTTCAAAGGCAAATCAATGTCATGCAGAATGGGGTAATAAAATTGTGCCCCATAAAGCTCTTCTTGAAGCTCAGCCAAATCATGGAATATTTGGCAGAAATCCGACAGTTTTCTTGGAGAATATAACTTTAGAATTTCTTAAAATGCTCATAAACACGTTTAATGTGCATGTTGCCAGTAAACTAGAAGCTGTTGACCATGTTTCATTATCCTAATATTCAGAAGTCAGTTGCTATATGCCCCAGTAATTCAAAGTGCTTAAATAAGAAACAAATTTGCTAGAATATTACAATATTCACATGAAAAAAAAAGCACTGATCAAGTATATCATCTTTTACAGTATAGAGTCAGAAGTGCCTGTGTGTATGGTACATAGAAAATTGAAACAAAAATAGGACTTTTATTTGGAGAGTAGAAAATGTCTGTTTTTGAAGGACAGAATAATTAAGCAAGCAACAACAACAACGAAACAACAACCAAACCCCTTCTGATTAGTTTGGACTAAAACATGCAAGTGAATGGTATAGGAGTGACTCCGAATCAAAATGAGCAGCCTGAAACTGCAAAGAGTTGATTTATAGATGTTGAATATGTATATTGAGGAGGTTAATCTGTATAAGGCTAATGGGAAATGAATCTAGAGCTTATGAAATTACTTAGGGCTTGGTCACTAATTTGGTAAACATAGGAAAGTGAAGAGGATTATAAATAGGATATTTTCAAATAGCATATAAATTATACATATTAAATAAATATTTAAATAAATGCATAGCAATGAAATTGTAATGTAGGCATATCTAATTCTTCCTACAATTATTTGATAAGAACTATAAATCAGTAGTACTATGTATTATTATTAAATGAATCATTTATCTTTTTCCATAAATGAGAAGTATGGGAAAGTTGTCATCCAAGATACATCTACTGTCCTCAGAGTGAAAAAAGACAAGTTCTTTAATAAAGGGCCACAAATACCCATATGATTCTCACAACATACCCACACATTCGGCATCATGCTTTTTACCTTTAAGTTCTTAAACTCATATATAACAGTTAGTATCATATGCCTTCCCAGGGAGGTAGTATAAGCACAATATGATTATTTAAAAAATTTTTATGAAAAAAAAAACATATTCACTTAATTATTATCAGTTTTCTTGAAAAATGCACTACTCAGGATCAGGTTGATAATGTCAGGAGGATAAGTAGACCTGGATTCCCAGAGGTAAAGAATGAAATAATACAAATGACTCTAAGATGTTTAGGATTAATGCTGACACAATATATGGAACCATTGATGGACATGGCTCTTTATGGATAAAGAAGTTGAATACCATCATGCTTTAATGTGTAGGCACACTAATGAATATATATTTCAGTCTTTTCCATAGCTATTTATTAAAAATAAAAGAGGTGGCAACTATATTCCTCATATCAACAAATCCACTTGGTTATATTTTGTTTTTCTAATTTCATTCTTCACTAAGAGAAACAAAACTCCGAATGGCAGATATCATGGAAGTACAAGAGGCCAAGCTAAAAATTAATTACCATATACGAAAAACATCTCACTGCTTCAATATTAGCAAGTGGAGCTCAGAATCACATTACAACCAACATTAGATGTTATTATCTATATATATAATATATATGTATGTATTTCAGTTTAAATATATATATATTATATATATATATTTATATATATATATTATATTTAAACTGAAATACATGACTATTTGGTACTTACTATTTACTGTGTTTGTCTATAGGCTCTTTTAAGAATCAATAACACTTAAAAAAACTGTGTTTGATTATTTAAAATACAATTTTATTACAAGTTGTATTTTTCTTCATTCATTTTATTCTCTGGTTTATTATTATATCCTAATTAAGGCTTAATATTTTGTTTCCTGGTTTATATTATATTATAAAAATTTATTCAAGAAAACATTTTATGGGCATTCTGTATGATTCCAGGATACTTTTGAGTAAATTTTATCATATGTTTTCTTAAAAGAACTCAAAGGGAGCCCACAAAATAAATCCAAATAAGCATCTATGATAATGAAAGAATTTTTAGTTACAAGTGGGTTTGATACTGTTGTAAATTCAAAAGTAGTTTGAGAATAGAAACCTACCTTAGTTTTACCTAAATTTAACAGAATTCAATAAACATGTACAAAAGTTGTCAAGAGGCATCGAATAGTTCCTAAGGTTAAGGAGGATCTAACATAACTAATTTCAGCCAAAAGAGAAGAATTTTCAATAGTACCAGCATCAATATGTTTTGGTTCAATGGGATCATGGAATGACATTGAGAGGGACGTATTGATTTGCTTTTATTGAGTGAAGCTTATAGTAACTCTGAGCTTAACAAATGCATATATCACTTGTGTAATTAATAAAACAAATATTGAAGTATAAATCTTCTATTTATTCATTGACCTATGTAATATTATGTAACTATTTCAATATGAAACATTTTGTGTTGATATTTTATGATTAATCACTTCATTTTTTCTTCAAATATATGCTTTATTGTATCCTTTTATTCTTTTTAAAGGACAAAAGACACTGTTTGGTACTTTCTGTGGTAGCCTCCCTTTTTGTGCATCAAATCATCATTTTCTAATAATAGAATTAAAATAAACAATGGAATTAAAATAAACAACATCTATTCCCAACATTATTTAAAATAGACTTTTACAACTTTTGTTTAGCTAATAAATGTAATACGGTTGTAGTTGAAAGTTAACTCGACTCACATTGCTATTCCTACTTTTTCAACATGGAAACTATTTATAACTCTATTTTCTCAAACGTAAAGTAGAAAGAATAACAGGGTCAACTATTTGTCAAGGAACTGGAGGAAATTAAATAAATTAATCTATATAAAACACATAAAGTGCAATCTGACATATTAACTGTTTAGCAAGTATTTCTAGCAATAGCGCTATTCCTGGCATTTTACTTACAGAATTTATGGTGTGTTTTCTCTTTTGTTCATTTGTTTTTAAATTTAGTCCTCATATTGTATATATTGTGTGCTGGAACTAAAGAATCAGATGAGGTATGGCAACATAAATAACATTTTCTTAAATTACACAATTTTGCTCATAAAAATGGGAGTTCAGAATGCTCATATATAATTACTATCATAGAAAATTTTTTATATCTGGACAGTGAATGTTGTGTAAGAAAAAGAACTTAAGTCTACCTGTAAACAATTCAAAAGCAAAATTAAATAAAGAAATCATTGAGCTTGCTAGTACATTTTCTATCAGATTTGGCAAACAATACTATGATAGTGTTTTTTAGATTTTATGCTAGTAAAGCTCATGAGTCAACCAAATAATTCCATCCTTATGAGCATGATTTGTTCACTTAGATGACTAATGGTTTAATTCCCAAGGAAAATTAAGAAACTCCTTTTCTACGGAGAGAAAATAATTTATTCCTTCATATCCATTGATTGTCGTAGACTCATGGGGTTTTTTGAAGAGCAGTTGAGCAATTTCTACAATGGCAGTTTAGAACAAATGGATCTGTCTGTGCTTGGACTTACAGAAGAGCAGAACTATCCAGAAGTAACAGGGGCTAAGCGTCTGTAACTGCACAGCCACCTTGGAGGCAGCAGGAGCAAAAGCATTCAGAGGAGAGGGTGATGTCCCATTTCATGCACTGCCGTCACTGGATCACATGGGGCACACATGTTCTGTTAAAAATTATCACATGTGTTTTCTTTTTAAGAGTTATTTTAGTTAAATTAATGTTTAAATAGTCAGTGTAAAGGAGATTGTCTTCTATAAAGGGAGTGAGCCAACTGGAGGTCGGAACATAGAACAAGTAGATCTTCCTGTTACTGAGATGATTCCCATTACTTAATGTACTCAAGCTGAGATTAAAAGCTAAAACAAAAAAATTTAGCAAAACAAATAAGAAGTCATTTGACTCAAACCTAAATAAACATCAGTACGTTTAGGATTAGTCTTCACAGAAGCTATGTACTTGGATCTCTTGATTTTCAGTCCTTTGAACGAAGAGAAACTTGACTTTAAACTCATCTAAGCTTTCCTAGTGCTTTGGCATTTTGCTCAGAAAGTGTTTCTTCTTCTGATCTCTAGAGGGGAGAGGATCAGCAGCAACTGGCTTGCTCCTCACTTGGGGGATTAAGGAATTAAGAAATGCCCCTTTTATTTCCTCAGATGAAGGGATGAAATGAAAGCTGTACCCAGGATGTGCAAATACACAACTTGGGCTGAGCCCAGCGCGTTCTTTCTCTGTTCTAAATCTCTAGGCTTAGGCCTGTCCGCTTCTAGCCTCCTTACAATCTAATCTTCCATACTGACTGACTCCAACCAGGTTGTCTCGGCTTCTAACTGAATTGCTCTGCTTGGCCTCACACTAACTTTGTCCATATGCTTTAATTGTCAGACTCCTTCACATTCTCTGCTTGTTCTTTTTCACCTGGGTATAGATTGTCTTGGTAAAACTGCCCCAGTAAAAGTTCCAGACACCTTTCTCTCTGTGTGTTTCTTTAAAGCAGCCTCTCCTTCCTGTGCTGTTCGCATGAGAGTGGTGTGTATCCTAATTTCTGACTCATTCAGTCAAATCTTCTCTGATTCATCACTTTGTCTATCCCTCAAGACATCCTTTTCAAAACATGGCTACTTCCTTCTACAGATTAAATTTTCTTCATTGCTAGGGATTAAAGTATATACCAAGGACTTGTATGTATTTCAGTCAGATCAGACTGTAATTCAGGGCATGTCTGCATTTAACCAGATAACATATATCTAGAAGGTGCTTGGATATGATCCCTTGCCACAGGAGCCATGTTGTTGGATTAAAATCCCTCTACAGGAACTGAAAGCCGAGATAAATTTCAAATTAAAATTAAGTGGAAGGAGGATATAGATTATTTCTTAAAAACAAAACCAATAAAAATCATGTCAATAGAATAATAAAATCTCTGAAATTGAATTATTTTTGATTCACATTTTTTTTTCATTTTAGGGGTTCCCTATTTTATTAGTTAGCTGTCATTGCTGGTACACTATGGTGGGATCTTTTGTTTTAGAAGGTGATTTTGTACCCCTGGATTTGCCAGTCAGCATGCTCTGTTTTAAGCTTCCTGTGTCTCACACTTCCTAATGATGCTTAAGGATCAGTATCTCTGCCATCCTGCTCAACACTGTTAACAAAATGGTCATTTGGTTGGTGTATTTTGCAGTAACATCCTACACATTTAACGGAATGTCGATTCAGCTGGTAACTCTAGCAAAGCATTTCTATTAGCCTTGTTGTGGCTTGCTGGAGCTCTTTTGGGGTGTACTTCGCTTCATTCAAATGAATGTATATTCTCATCAGAAATACCGTACTTTTCCTACATCTTTCAGTTTGAGACTTGTAGAAGTTGAAGAAATAGTAGTGATAGCTCCATTTGTCACTTACTTTTTTTTTTCCTTTAGTCATAGTTCTAGAATATTCCATTACAACACATATCATGACCACTGTCTTTAAATTTTCTATGCATTTTTCATTATAGAGATGACACTTGTTTTTAAACCAATTAATAGTTGGTGTTTACCTTATTAATTTCTAAAATCTTATTTTTACTGGAAATAAATAATTATTCATGCTTTTTTCATATATATGCTTTAAATATAGTTTTCAATTGTAACTTCTCAGTTATTAATAGGATGTTAATGGTACAATCAAGGTAAATATCATTACATTTACATTATTATGCTTACAAAGTTTCAAGAAAATATTTTCACTAAAAGGAAAATGAATTTTGCTCTATCAGTACAATGAATAGAAATTTTAACTGATCCAACCTACTTATACCAAAATATCTTAGTATTCTAGTTAGAACAGTCACTAAATGATGCCATTTAAATATTATTTTAAAGGGAAGATGTGCTTTGGTCACTTAGTTTTTTCCTTAGTGGTGTTCCCTGTTGTTGTCTTGTTTGCTTTTCAGTAATCCAAAATTGCTTTCACAGCTAGTATTGTGTATCCACAGCAGGTAGGAGTGCAACCTACTCATGGGCTACATTTGTACAGGATATAAAGCATGGCTGGCACACTTTACTGCATTTTACAGAAGAGTCTTTCTCTTTATGTGCAGCAAAGAGCAGACTTGAGAGAAACTTATTAATCACATGAATTTATAAACCATGAAAAGCTAACAAACCATTATACAATTAACAAATACTGACTGATTAGCTTCTAGTAAATCATCAAAAAAGGCACAAAGAAGTTGTATAATGTATTACTTTAAGCTATAAAAAACAGCAAGAATTATTATTGCAATTATGACCTTTTATGTATAAACACAACAGCAAAAATTTAAAAAATCATAAAAATCTATGAGAATATGAAAATCTTGGCAAATTATGTGTAAAACTTCATTTACTAAGACTGCAAGTTAATATGGAATAAACATGGTTTGAAAAGCATTGTCTCTAAGTTACATATAGAAAATAATTGAAAATTTATAAACACTGTCTTTGGTCTATGACACATTTCTCAGAGCAAAGCTTAGAATTTTTTATCTTTTCCAATTTACAAATTACAACAGGTATAAATTCATACTATGCTTGTTCTCCCCCAAATCAATCATATATATCAAACATACACACAATATGTATATATATCCACATTCCATTTAATGAAGAACAAAGAAATTATTGGGTAGAGATTTGATGAAAATTATAAACAAAACAAAATCTAACTTTTACTTATTAGGATGTTTAGTAAATAAAATATTTTGTTGATAAATATATTTTAGAGGAAGTACCTCTGTGTGTGTGTGTGTGTGTGTGCACACGCTTGTGTATATGGAGGTAAACAAAGACTGTTTTCATGTGTGTGGAGGCCAGTGGAAAACCTCAAATTGTATCTTCAGGAACTCTGTGCTCCTTTGAGTTAGAGTTTCTCACTGGTTTACCCAGTTTGGTTACAGTCCAGAACCAATGGATTCTGGAGGTCATCCTATCTCTCTAACCTGTAGTGTTGGGGTTACAATTATACCACCACCTAGTTACTTTTCTGTCTGGGTTCTCGCACAAAATAATGTCCTCGTGCTTTCAAAGCAAGCGCTTTTCCTGCTAAGCTATCCCTTCATCTCCCATAGGATGTTTTAAAGTAGTTGTGATTATGTTCCTTTTGGTACAATTGAGACCACCAGACTCTTAAATAGGAAAAAATTGATAGAACCTGGCAGATTATTTACGAGAAGACTAAAGTAACAGTATTAAAAGAGAAATACCAAATATGAATTAAGCCAAGTGTCAATACAAATTAATTGGTTTAAGAAAAATATTTTGTCATTTCAGTGCTCTATGTCCAATCAACACAAAATGTGGACAATTTCTTACTACATGTCAGGGAAAAATAGTATTTTATTTGGAAAATTTTTTGAATTAAAGTAATTGTGGAAAAAGCAACAGAAAATAATTAATATATTAACTTAAAATATATATACTTTCTTCTTCCTTCTTTCATTCCTTCCCTATTCTCTTTTTCTTCTCAGGAAGAATTTCAATCCATAGCCTTGCATATACTAAGCAATCTAAGCTAGTATTCTAATACTGAGATATATCCCAGATCTAAACCATATTCTTTCTGAATGGAAATTGACTAAAGGAAAATTACCAAGAAAAGTGAAGAACTGAACAGACATGTGAATCTTTTAGTGAAAAAATGTTATTTCATGAAGGAAAGTTCTGGTAAAATATTCTGTGTGAACATATTCACTTCTTTTTGGCAAACAAAACAGTAGATGAAAATGTCTACAACTCTACAATCTTCTGTGAATTTACTTATGTTAGGGAAAATACATACCAATAAAAACCAATTGTACATTTAGCGGGTCCCCCCACCTCCTACCTCCTGAGGTTAGGTGTTTCCATTCTTTCTGCTGCCCCCTCCCCTCAGTGCTTCAGTCGTGTTCCTGCCACCCAATACCTGATCATGTTCTCTTCCCCTCCATGTCCTCTTTCCCACCCAGGTCCCTCCCTCTTCCTTCTCCTATGGTTGCTTTCTTCTCTGTCCCAAGTGGGATTGAGGTGTCCTCACTTGGACCCTTTGGCTTGTTAAACTTCGTGAGTTCTGTGGATTGTATCCTGGGTATTCTGTATTTTTGGATAATACCCACTTATCAGTGACTATGTGCCATGCATGTCATTTTGGGTCTGAGTTACACACTTAGGATGATATTTTTTAGTTCCATCCATTTGCTTACAAAACGAATGATGTCCTCATTCTTAATAAGCTGAGCAGTATTCCATTGTGTAAATGAATCACATTTTCTATATCCATTCTTCTGTTGTGGGACATCTGGGTTGTTTCCAGCTTCTGGCTATCACAAATAGGCTGCTTTGAACATAGTGAAACACTTGACCCTGTGGCATAGTGGTGCATCTTTTAGGTATATTCCTAAAAGGGTTATAGCTGGGTCTTCACATAAATCTCTTTCCAATTTTTTGAGGAACCTCCAGATTGATTTCCAGAGTGGTTGTACCAGTTTGCAATCCCACCAGCAATGGAGGAATGTTTCACTTTCTCCACACCCTTGCCAACATGTCCTGTGATCTGAAGTTTTGAACTTAGCTATTCTGAATGGTGTAAGGTGAAATGCCCTGCGGTGGGGAGAAGGAAATTGTAGAGCCCACCTCCAGTAGAAAGACAGGGCATCAAGTAGAGGGATGTAGTTGTCATCTCACAGTCAAACATTCTGACCCAGAAGTTTTCCTGTCTGAAAGAATTTCAGGGACAAAAAGGAAGAAGAGACTGAGGGAAAGGAGGACCAGTGACCATCCCAAGTTGAGATCCAGCTCAATGTGTTGTCCCAAAGCCTGACACTATTACTGATGCTATGGTGTGGTCACCAAAAGGGTCTATCATGACTGCCCTCTGAAAGACAAGTAGCAGCTGAGTCAGAGGCAGGTATTCACACCTAACCAATGGACAGAAGCTGCTGACCCCTGTGATTGAATTAGGAAAAGGCTGGAAGAAGCTGAGGAGGAGGGCAACCCTGTAGGAGGACAAGCAGTCTCAACTAAGCTGGACCTCCAAGATCTCTCAGACACTGAGCCACCAATCAGGGAGCATACACTAGCTGATGTGAGGACCCCAACACATATATAGCAGAGGACTGCCAGGTCTGGACTCAATAAGAGAAGATGCACCTAACCCTCAAGAGACTTGAGGCCCCAGGAAGTAGGGAGTTCTGTTGGGGTAGAGGTTAGTGGTGGAGGCATCCTCTTGGAGATGGAGGGAGGAGGGATGGGATTTGGAACAGTCAGGGGATGGAACAGAAGGGGGATAAAGTCTGGACTGTAAAAAAAAAAAAAGATTAAAGAATAAATAAATAAATAAATAAATAAACCAACTATAATACAGTTAACTTTAAGTCATATTTAAATGGATATCCAAAGAAAGGTCCATTTGTACCTCTTTAGAATATTTCCAGATATTTAGGTAAGTGAAATTTTTGATATTAATCTAAAATCAATTAGATGGTAGCCAAATATATCTGTTTTCTACTCGTACCTAAATACAAGCACTTATAGCAGATTTGACTATGAAATTGAACCTGTAGCATGCTTTTAAAAGGTTTTGTCAATGTTTCAGAATGAACTCCCATAACCATCTGCTGATAATTTGCACGAATTTCATAGGAGAAGCAACTTGTTCCAAATCTCTGCAGGTGATAAGACTTATGTAATCTAGTCACTGAAAAATGCACCTAATACTTCCTAAGAAAATCTTGGATAATCATATGTTTTTGTTGATAATAGTTCTGTTTCTTTTGTTTTAACAAAAAGGAATATGACATGAATTTACCAAATTACTGTGGAAAGGGGCTTTTATGGTTCATATACATATTTAAATATGACCAGTGGGTCCTGACCTTCCCCTGGCTGCCTGCAGAAAAGAGTGCCCTGGCTGCTTTTGGTTCAAGATGTAGAACTCTCAGCTCCTCTAGCCCCATGTCTATCTACACACTGCCATGCTTCCTACCATGATGATAATGGACCAATCCTCTGAAACTTTAAGCCATCCCCAATTAAATATTTGCCTTTATGAGAGTTGTCTTGGTCATGGTGTCTCTTCACAGCAATTAAACACTATTTTCAAGCAGTCTTTTACCTTTTAGGAAGAAGAGAGTTTGTTGTTTTTATCATTTACTCTCATTGGTCCAGAGAATTGGCTCAGTAGTTTACCTGAAGGTCCTTGGGTTTCTGGATTCGTCTTATGATTTTCCATTAATTAGTTATAGAGCTTTAAGATATTTGACAGTTTAAGTGAAAAATGGTGGTTTCCATTTTCTGTGCATTACACTTAAAACCTGTATTTACTACAAAATCAAGAAATATGAACATTCTAAAATAAAATGAAGAATTAGGAAATATCAAATATTAGTGGGGTTGGTAGTTAAACAATATAAATGTAACATGTTTCTAATTACACTTGGTGTTAATCTGATCCCTCATATAATGTACTATAAGTGGGTTTAGTACATATAACTGAAATATCATCATTTTCTGTGGAGAATTCTTTTTCTTATACACATTATTTTGTGTATTTTATGAGTGCTGAAGATATTAATTCAACACCTGCTTCAGTCTGGGAAGAATGTCTACTGTTGTTGTTATCTGTTCTGATTAATTTAGTAGAAAATAGCTTACCCCTGAGGGTGTGTCATGCATTACTCCTATCTGCTATTGTACAATGTTTGGAGAAATTCACAGGGAAAAATAATTTAGCAACTGACAAACAGTGCTAGATACTTCCTCTGTAATAGTGTCAACTTAATTTTCTTTCCATATTTCATAGAGAACTAGGAATTTTCTCAAGTAGAGAAACATATATTTGTTTTGCCTCTACGTATTAAAGGATGATATTTGCACTGGATACTTAAAACACCGTTATTAATTAACAGATTTTTTTTTCCTTCTTTGGATTATGAAGAGAAAAGTGGAAAATAAAGTGTTTCATTTGTTCAGGATTTTTACGATGCTTTGTAGGCTGTCGAGTGGAACCGACTTTGATTTCAGGGTCAATATCCCACAATCTGATCTCACAGAGGAAAGCAGGGCCAGTCTTTAATGAGATCCTAAGGGTTTGTGAAACTCTGCTTTCTGTGATGGCCATTGTGAACTCTTCAAGCTCCACTACAATCAGAAAGCCTGGGGTGAACTCAAACTGAAAGAGTTTTATCTGATACAGGAGTTGAGATAAATATCACTTCTATCACGTGTGTGTGTGTGTGTGTGTGTGTGTGTGTGTGTGTTGTTATCCAGAAACATTAAGCTCATGCTTTCAAAAAACGTTTTTCACCTCAGTTTAGCAGTTCAACAAGTTCATAATGAGAGAAACATTCTGTCTCAAATTGTTGGGTTTGGACGACATAGGAGGTATGTGGCCTATGGGAGACTCATTTCTGTGATGTGCATGTGAAGGAGAATATTGATGGAGAGTAAGCTATTAGTTACTGTTCTAGTTCCCAAGGCTGCTGTAAATATATCATGCACTGGGTGGATAATAGGATCTGAAATTTTTCTTTCATACTCCTGGTGGCTAAAGATCTGACAAAGTGTGGCTGAGCCATGTTCCCCCTGAAGCCTCGGGAGGCCTTACTTGTACTGCGTCCTTCCTGTATTTGGTAGAAATATTTGGCATTCCTTGGCTTGAGGCTGCAAAAGTCCAATATCGGCTTTGATCTTCATGTAGTAATTTCTCTTTTGTACTTTTGTGTCTGCAAATATGTGCTTCCCCATAAGGCGTGTACCAGTGGACACGGGGCTCCTCGTCGACCTTTGATCATATTTTTATTCGATTTTTACCTACAAAGACTGCTTTTAAATAAAGTCACAATCACAGGTTTTTGAGGTTAGGTTTTCAACACATCTATTTGTATCACCTACATCAACCCACAGTTCTCATAAAATAACAATATAAATCTATAAAAGCTGATGGTTACTTGGGAGAAACTACAAGGAGCCAGAGGAGTGGAAGGAAGCAAAAGGAAATTCTCTAAATATGTATTTACTAATGAGAACACTTTAAAAAAAAAGAAAGAAAGAAAAAAGAAATCTAGCAGAGTATTCACATCATAATAATGGCTTCATTCATCCAGTTGAAATTATATTTTGTTAAAAGATTTAGGTTTCAGCTTTGCCTGTCACTAACAGGGTAAGAAGAAAGCTTACTGTCACTATATGTAACATGGGAAAATCCATAATGGGGGAAAAAGTAATGTGGAAACCAGTGCCAGATCTTATACCCTTTCTTGGCCCATTGTAGGTCTGAAACCAAACAGGGACTTTGAGTGTGAAAAAAAGTGAACTACAAATCATGCAGAAAATGACTAAATAGTAAATTTTATAACATTTTTATTACTACTGAGGAATACACATTGAAAGTAGTTTATTCCAAACTGATTAAATAAGAATTCTAGAAATACTTTAATCCTGAAATAAATTTTTGCCCTAAGTCTGAACTGAATGATATAAAAAAAAAAAAACATGAAAGTCAAAGCTACAAATTCTAGCAACTGCCTAATTTAAATTTTACCTTAAGTTTGCTAATTTCCTTCAAAATGGGCTCTGGGCTGGGAACATAGTTCAAGAGAACATTTGCATAATAATGCCTGTTTGAAAATCCCTGGATTCAATATCATGCATTTCAAATAAATAAAACCATAAGGAGAAAATATTTACCCTTTACTACTTTCCTTTATCATTTGGATGGAATTATAGAGACATGCAAAATAATAATATTTTTTTAAATGTGTACAGTGATCTAATTATAGAGATGAAGATATTTTGCAAAAAAAAAAAAAAAAAAAGAAAGAAGACAAAACAATTAAATAGACAATACTTAATGCACAATGGCTTTGAAAAGGAGTCAATGGACAGTATTAAGCTTTTTAGATACAATTTTACGTTTTTTTAAAGATTCAATTTTAAGAAGATGGTAAAAGCCATCATCTAACGTTAAAGGGAACACAAATGCATGAAAAAATGAAGTGTGTTGTAACACAATGGTATAGAGAAAGCGTCAGTGTAAATGCCTTAATGCTAATTGTAAGGAACCTGTAGACAATCTCTATGCATAAACCTGGAAAGAAATAGTGAATTACACATTGCCTTCTGTTAGAGCTCAGCACATTAATTAGAACTTAGAGGGAACTAATTTCTTGTGAACTTATAAACTTTATCTTCTTTGAATTTGCTTCTGGTCATGTCCTTGTCAATTATAAAACGGTGTTAGTTTTTTGTTTGTTTGTTTGTTTTGTGTTTATCTCATAATCCAAAAATGGTGGAAAGAAAAGCACAATTTTTGGTTTAGAAAATCTATCTTCTTCCAGAGACAGAACCAGACACCTGAGAACCAAAACACATCACCTTATCTCTATATTCTCTGAGTTTCTAATTTATTCCCAAGCATGAAGTAATTCGATATTCATGAAGAACCTTAAACACAACAGAGAAGCAGTATCTAATTGAGCTTCTGTTTCTGACAGCTATAGGAGAGCTCATGAAATTGAGAACTTGAAAGTAGATGGGAGTGCCAGCAACGAAATTGATTCAAGTTTGGTTCTAGAGAATTGCTTCTCGTTGTCACTGAAACTGTCTATTGCTTGCTGGACACGGCAAATTTGGTGTGTACATCTCATCTAATTCACCTATTGTGAATAATCTTTAGGAACATGGCTGTACTGGCCCTTTAGAGAATAAAATATGACATATCTAGTGAAGCCCTGTTGGATAGAACGGGCTCATGAGTTTTTCATTTGTGAAGTATGGCATTAAAATTTTTCCCTTTCCCTTTACTCCCCCAATTTCCTCCCGCTTCCCCCCGTCTGGGGGCCATGCTCTTTATCACTTTTTTAGAAATAAAAGGTTCTAGGAGATAATAATAAAAACATAAGGAGTTGGAAAAGACAAACAGAAGAAAAAGCCAGAGAAAGTTACGGAAAGAGAAAACACTATGTGCACATCAGAACCATAAAAGGGACTAATGGGGCGCCATAATATACGGGACTGGTTTTTGAAGTGTATGTTATTTTTGTGAAATTTTTTTTTTTTATTGGAAATTTTTTATGGAAAATTTTTTTTACATTTCAGTGTTCTCTCCTTACCCATTTCCCCTCCTCCCCGGAAACTCATACTCTTCCCCCCTCCTCCTCCCCTCTGTTGGTGTACCCCCCCCCCACCTTCCACTGTACCTACCTCCCACCCCCAAGTTTTCCCCCCACGACGTCAGCCTTTTATTGGGACAAGGATCTCTTCTCCCACTTTAAAATATAGCTCCCTTGATATATAGTGGAGCCATGGGTCCCCCCCTAAGCCCCCCCAGGTGGTGTTTAGACCCTGGGGGTCTGGTTGGTTGGGATGTTGCTTTCTCATGGTGTTTTAATCCTCTTTAACTCCTTCGCCTTCACTCTATCTTCTCCATTGGGAACCTCATGTCAGTTTAATGGTTTTGCGGAGGATCTGCCTCTGAGTTGTCAGGCTCTTGCAGACCTCTAAGGAGACAGCTATATCAGGCTCTGTCCCGCATGGGACATCCTAACATCCACTCAACCTCTACCTTGGTGACTGCACAGGATGGGTAACCAGGTGGAATGGTTTTTTTTTGGGGGTCCCTCCCTTTAGTTTTCCCGTCCTGCTGTGTCTCATTTTGCCCCCTTGGTATTTTGTTACTCCCTTTTAAGAGGATGAGGCTCCCTATTTGTCTTTATTCTTCATGAGCTTATGTGGTTTTGTGAGTTGAATCTTGGGTATTTCAGCTTCTGGGCTAAAATCCAATAATCAGTGAGTGAATACCCTGTATTTTTCTTTTGTGATTTTTGGGGTTTCTTCATCAGGTGATATTTTCTAGTTCCATCCATTTATATAAGAAAATTTTTCAAATTCATTTTTTTAATAGATGGGTAATATTCCATTGTATAAATGTACCACATTTTTTGTATCGTTCCCCGTTGAAGGGATCTGGGTTCTTTCAGTTTCTGGCTATTATAAATAAAATGTATTTAACATAGTGGAGCATATGTCTTGTTAGTGTTAGAGACTTCTGGATATATACCCCGGAGTGGTATAGTGGGGCCTAGGTAGTGATATGTCAATTTTTGAAGAAACCACCCTACTGATTTCCTAGTGTTGGGACCATCTTGCAATCCCACCAACAATGGGGAGTGTTCCCCTTTTTCACATCCTCACCAGATCTGCTATCACCTGGTTTTTTATTTTAAACCATTCTGATGGTGTGAAGTGGACTCAGGGTTTTTTTTGATTTGGATTTCCCTGTTTTCAAGGATGTGAACATTTTTTTAGGTGCTTCTCGGCCATTGTATTCCTCAGTTGAGAATTCTTTGTTTACCTCTTACTCCCTTTTTAAAAAGGTTATTTGGTTGCTAGAGTCTAATTTTGAGTTCTTTGTATATATTGGATTAATCCTCTATCGGATGTGGGGTTGGTAAAAAATCTTTTCCCAATCTGGGTTGCCCTTTTTTTCTATTGAGGGGTGTCCTTTGCCTTACAGAAAATTTGCATTTTTGAGGTCCCATTTGTCAATTTTTGATCTTAGAGCATAGGCCATTGGGGTTCTGTTCAGGACCCTTTTCCCCCGTGCTAGGTTTCGGGGGGTCTTCCCCCCTTCTTCTAAATTTGTTTCAGTGTATTGGTTTTTTTGTAAAGGTCTTTCCTTGGACTGGCTTTTTTACAAGTGGATAAGAATGGATAAAAGAAAGAATGGATCGATTTTCATTCTTCTGATGCTGCCTCCAGTTTTAACCCGCACCATTTGTTTTAAAATGCTGTCCTTTTTCCACTGGATGGTTTTTGCTCCTTTGACAAAGCAAAAGGGCTAGGTGTGTGGGTTCATTTCTGGGTTCTCAACTCTATTCCATGATCTTCCCGCCTGTTCTGTTTCCAAAACCAGGCCCTTTTTTTCATACTGCCCCTGTAGTAAAACTTGAGGTCAGGGAGGTATTCCGCCAGAAGTTCTTTTTTGTTTAGAATGGTTTTTTTCTATCTGGGTTTTTTGTTGTTCAAAAAATTCAGAATTTTCTTTCTTGTTCTGTAAAAATTGAGTTGGTATTTTAAAAAGGGGATTGCATTGAAACTGTAGATTGGTTTTTGGGAGATTCATTTTTACTCATTAACGTGCCGATCCATGAGAAAGGGCGTCTTTCATTTCCTGGGATCTTCTTCAATTTCTTTCTTTTAGAGATTGGGAAATTCTTGTTATACAGTTTTTCACTTTCTTGGTTAGATTCACCCGAGGTATTTTATTTATGTGTTTACTATTGTGAAGGGTGTCATTTCCCTAATTTTTTTTTTCGCCTGTTTATTTTTCAAAGTAGCGAAAAAGGGTTTTGAAATTTTTTCTAGTTGATTTATAACCCGCCACCTTGCTGATGTTGTTTATCGGGTTTTGGAGTTCTCTGGTGGAGTTTTTGGGGTACTTAAGTTATATTTATTTCATCTGCAATAGTTTCTATTTTGGGTTTTCCTTTCCCATTTGTTTTCCTTTTTATTATTTTTGTTGTCTAATTGCTCTGGCAAAGGATTCCCGTACTATATTGAATGGTGGGAAAGAGTGGGCGCCTTTTTCTAGTCCCTGATTTACTTGATTGCTTCAAGTTTCCATTTAGTTTGGATGTTAGCTACGGTTTGCTGTTATTGTTTTACTATGTTTAGGTATGGTCTTGAATTCCTGTTCTTTCCAAGAATTTTGGGCCCTGAAGGGGTGTTGAATTTGCAAATGCTTTCTCAGATCTTTTGAAATGATCACGTGGTTTTTTTCTTTGAGTTTGTTTATAAGTGGTTTTAAATTTATGGATTTCCCAAATATTGAACATCCCCGCATTTCTGGGGTAAAGCAATTGGGTCATGAAAGAATGTTGTTTTGAAAGTGTTTTTTGGATTGGGGTTGCTAGAATTTTATTGAGTATTTTTGCATCCATATTCATAAGAGAGATTGGTCTGAAGTTCTCTTTCTTGTTGGGTCTTTGTGAGGTTTAGGTATGAGTGTGATTGTAGTTATTAAAAACGAATGGGGAGTTTTTCTTCTGTTTTTTTTTTGTGGATTTGTTGAAGGAATGGAATAGGTCTTCCTTGAAGGTCTGATAGAATTTGCACTAAAAAAAACCCTTGGTCTGGGCCCTTTTTTTTTTTTGGGGGGATTTTAATGATTGCTGCTATTTCTTTAGGGGGTTTTGGGACTGTTGATGGTTTATTGCTCTATTTAACTTTGGTACTGGTAGATGTCTAGAAAATTGTCCATTTCATCCAGATTTTCCAGTTTTGTTGAGTTAGGGTTTGTAGTAGATCTGGGGATTTTTTGAATTTCCTCTGTTTTTTTTTTTTTATGTCTCTTTTCAGAAATTTTTTAAAAATTTTTTAATTTTGGTTTCTGTCTCTGTGCCTCTGGTTATTGGCTAAGGGTTTATTTTCTTGTGAATTTTTTTCAAAAAAAAAAATTTGTTTTTTTTGATATTTTGTATAGTTTTTTCTTTTTACTCGGTTTATTTCAGCCCCGAGTTGATTATTTCTGCGCCTAATCCTTTGGGTGTATTTGTTCTTTTTTTCTAGAGCTTTCAGGGGGTGCTGTCAAATTGTTAAAGTGGCTCTCTCAAATTTTTTTGTAGGCATTAGAGCTATGATATTTCCTCTTAGCAAAGCTTTATGGAGTCCCACAAGTTCTGGTTTTGTGTTTCCTCATTTTCATTTTTAAATCTGAAAGTCTTTATTTCTTTCCCTTTTTTTCTTCCTGACCAAGCATCATTGAGTAGAGCATTGTTTTAGGGTTTTCCACATTTGGGTGTGGGTTTTCCTTGGGTCTGTCTTATTAAAGGACAGCCTTAGTCCGTGGTGATCTGATGGATGCAGGGATTATTTTTTAAATTTTTGTATCGTTGTTGGGGTGTTTTGGACCCCTTATTGGTCTATTTTGGGAAGGTACCAAAGAGGTGTGAGAAAAAAAAAAAAAAAGGTTTTTTTTATTTTTTTTTTTTTTTTTTCTTTAGCATGAATGTTCTATAGATATCTGTTAAATCCATTTGGGCCAAAACTTCTGTTAATTTCAGTGTCTTTTTTGTTTCTGTTTCCACGATTTTCATTGGAGGGAGCGGGGTGTTAAATCTCCCACTATATTGTGTGGGGTGCAATGTGTGCTTTGAGCTTTAGTAAAGTTTCTTTAAGTATGTAGGTTTCCCTTGCATTTTGAGCGTAGATGTTCAGAATTGAGCAGTTTCCATCTTGGTAAGATTTTTCCTTATGAATATGAAGTGTCCTTCCTTTTTTATCTTTTTTGATTACTTTTGGTTGAAAGTCGATTTTATTTGATATTAGAATGGCTATCGCGCATGTATCTTGGGACTATTTTGCTTGGAAAAATGTTTTACAGCCTTTTTCTCTGAGGTAAGTCTGTCTATGTCACAGAGGTGGTTTCTTGAAATCCCCACAAATCATTGACCAATAATATTTAACCATTATCTAATATACTCCTACAATAATATTCTCTAACTTATACCCATTAATTAACATTTAAACCCAACTCACAACCTTCCCCCCATCAATATTCACCATAACAAAAATAACAACTCTTATTCCATCATAAATCATACTCACAAAAAAATTTTTTAAATAATCTCAACCAACCATAAAACAATTAATTCTATACCAACAATATAATTCTTAAAACCCACAAAACAAATACTATCATTTAATATTTCTCACAATATCCCAAATTAAATACATTCCAAAATTAAACACATCACACTATCAATCTCTAAAATATTTAAACTCTCTTTTATTATAATATAAACCAACTTTACATAAACATACACCTACCTTCACAACATTCAAAACACTAACACATTATCCCCTAATTTACAAAACACTTACATAAACACATAACCAATCCAAAAACAACATACCACACTAAAAAAACAATAAAATATCCCTCAACCTATAAAAGATACAAAATATCCTTAATTAATAACAATACATGTACAATTCTGTTTTTTATTTCAGTTATTCAAAAATATCATAGAATTATAATTCCTAACTTTCTGGGTCAATTTTCCACACACCTAATTCTATACTCTATATACTTCCCATAATCATTTTAATCAATCACATCCTCATCCTCCCCACAAACCCTCAATCTAAACCCAACATAACGGTAGTACCACGGCGATCCGCATCAGAGAGAGGTGATAGAGAGAGAGCCTGTAATAGCTATAGTTTCAGTGACGTTGTGTAGCGCCGCTGTGTGACGGTGTTGCGACTCAGTTGTATTTCAATTTCTCTCCCTCTTTCTTATGACGTAGCTTGTGTTCGATTGGTGATAGTCGTAGCGCTCGATAGGTAGTAGAGAGAGAGGTGGAGTTGTGAAGATTCTCTCTTCTATCTTTGTATTCTGATTGGGGCTGTTGCATCTTTGACTCCTATCTCTCTTTCCTACGTTTTCTATCTCCAGGTAGGTCTCCCTTTGAGATTTCTTATTGTTTCTATTTCCAGTTTTAGATATGGATGGTTTTTGTTCATGCCTTCACCTGTTTGGTTTGTTTTCTTGAAATTCTTTAAAGGATTTTTGGTGTTACCTCTTTAAGGGTGATATCCTGCTTTACCTGTGTTCTCTTACAATTCTGTCAGATTTTTGTTAGTTTCCTCCTTTGAGGGCTTCTTTTATACTTGTTTACCTGTGTTCTCCTGTATTTCTTTAAGGGAGTTACTTATGTCTTTTAAAATCTCATCAGCATCATTGGAGAAGGATGTTAATTCTGAGTCCTGTTTTTCCTGTGTGATGGAGTATCCAGGGCTTGCTATGGTGGGAGAACTGGGTTCTGATGATGTCAGGTAACTTTGATTTCTGTTGCTTGTGTTCTTGTGCTTGCCTTTCGCCATCTGGTTGACTCTAGTGTTACCTGTGCTCACTGTGTCTGACTGGAGTCTGTCTTTCCAGTTATCTTGCTTGTGTCAGATCTCCTCGGATTCCAGATGTCTCAGTGTTCCTGTGATCCTAAGCTCCCTCTGCTCTGGATGCAGTAGTCTTTTGGATGTCTCCAGATCAGATGTTTCCACAGGCGCAGCCCGGCTAAGTGTCCTCTGCTCCTCTGCTCTGGGTGCAGTGGGTCCCTCTAGGATGTCTCAGGATCGGTGTTTCCACAGGAACAGACCAGTTGCTGGTCCGCCCCAGGCCAAAGGACCAGGGTCCCGGGCAGGGGAAGTTATAGTCCGGAGGGGCGGGCTTTGGGTGCCTGCTAGTTCCTTAAGCCCCACCTGGCTCCCGGTTGTAACTCTGGGGTTTGGTGTAGTGCGCAAGGTGTCTTACCCTTGCTCTAGGTGCAGTGGGTCCCTCTAGGATGTCTCAGGATCCAGTGTTTCCACAGGAGCAGACCAGCTGCTGGTCTGCCCCAGGCCAAAGCGATAATTTCTATTTTGGTATTTATGTTAAAATAATAAAGCATAAATACTCATTCATCACTATTAATGATCCTTTTTATATTATCATTGAAAGTCTACTTTATTTTTAATTGTGAATAGTATTATTGTATCTCTAAACTATTAAATATCATTCTGATTTAAATTAATTTTGATGATAGGTGTTGCTTATTGTTTTCACTTTCTATCATTCTTTAGTGACAATTTACTATGTTTCCTAAATTCCATTTCCAGACCAGTAAATGAGCTCAGAACACTGGGTGAGTTCTTGGTAAACTTTGATTACCAAAGTTTTACTTGGGCATCTTTGATGACATAACAGTTCCACTCTGTTCTAATGTTCAGTCTTACTTGATGCTGTCTAGTCTCAGTTTCACAGCATGCAAGAAAAATTGGCTCTTGCACACGACTTGGCTTACAGGGATGAAAAAAAAAATATTTTCATCCACACATTACATTTACACCTCCTGTCATTTTCAGTAAGTGGATTTTTCAAGCAGAAAAGAATTCAACCTACAATTAAAGTATGTTTAAGGAATTTATAAAACCATGTCTAGGACTTGCTCTGTGAAATGGAGTCATTTCCCTCCACCCTCCACCCTCCACCCTCCACCCTCCACCCTCCACCCTCCATCCCTTCCACCCTCCACCCTCCACCCTCCACCCTCCACCCTCCACCCTCCACCCTCCACCCTCCACCTCCCCTCCACCATCAAACTCCACTACCTTATTTCACTTTTGTTATTCCAGACACCTCACTAAGAAGGTTTCTGCTCATTCTGCATGACTCTAATCATGGTGCAGAAGTCTGAGTTGTGTGTTCATGGGGATGATTTTAAAAAGGAACAACACAACAACCACTTTAAAAAAAAAAAAAGAACAAAGTTTTTTATGTACTGAATTATTAAAGGATTTTCTCAGTTATGAAACCCAGAAAATTTACATCCACTTTTTAAATAAGTTGATTTCAGTTTTTTAAAATAAGCAACAAGGTGGTGACAGTTGATGTTGGATCCATATTTCAGTGACATTAATAGAAACCAGAATTTCCTTTATTTTATTCCACCTAATACATTTTTTTCTTTGTGTGTGTGTGTGTTCCACATCCTACACTTCCTTTCCCCACCCTTGTCTCCAAGAGGATGTCCCCACCCCTACCCCAAATCCCACCAGACCTCCCCAATCCCTGGGGCTTCAAGCCTCTTAAGAGAGTTGGGTGCATCTTCTCTGACTGAATCCAGACCCAGCAGTTCTCTGTTGTATATGTGTTGTGGGCTTCATATCAGTTGGTATATGAGGCCTGATTGGTGGCCCAGTGTCTGAGAGATCTCTGGGGTCCAGATTAGTTGAGACTGCTGGTTCTCCTTCAGGGTCACCCTCTTCCTCAGCCTCTTTCAGCCATTCTCTAATTCAACCAGGTTGCTGAGCATCTTCTGTCCAATTGGGACTGCGTGAGGGTATCTTGGTTCTTGGCTGGGCATGGGCCTGGAACCCCAGACTCCAAGGGAGAAACAGCAGGAGTTGGCCACATCCCAGAACCCAGGGTCCTGACTAGTAGTCTAATCTCCATGGTACGTGTTCATAGGCCATTACAGCCCCTCCCAAAGTACACAGGTAGAGGGTGTGGGCATAGGCCTCAGGCTCTAGAGAAATTTACATACTAATGAAGGCCAGAGGGCAGAGCCAATTAAGCCTTCCCCAGAACCTCCCCCTTTCTCCCTCCCTATTTAACTCAGATCTGCCCTGAGTTTCAGGGGGGTACATCCAGATCCATCCACCACCTGCCATGAAAATAAACCCTTTTGGAACCAAGAACTTCCACGTATCATTGGGGCCTGCAGTTGCCAATGCTTCCAGCCTTTGGAACTCCAGACCTTTCTCCTGTATGTGGGACCCGCGCCTGGAAGCCTCCAGGACTCCTCCACTGTGGCCCCTTTTCCCACAAACATCTGCATCTGACTAATAAGTGTTTATAAATACACTTCACAAGATTTTTAAATTCCATTTATTATATGCTGTTTTTATAAATCACCCTTGATGATTAAGGAAAATTTATACTCGTACCTAAGTTTAACAGATGACAGCAGAACTGCTCATCTTTGTCCTTATCCCAACATAAACCTAACTACCATATCTTCAACAGAATCCCATGTTTATTAAAATTGGCAAAGTTATATTGATGCATCCTGTCACCAAAGTCTATAGACTAATTTAGGTATAATTTCTGTGTTAGTGCATTTTATATATTTGAACAGTTTATATAATGGCATTCCCTCATCACAGCATCATGCTGAGCTTTCCAATGCCTAAAGGTCCCTAGTATCCCTCTGTTTAACCACCAGCAGCCTTTGGTCATTTTATTGCATTTTATTTTATCCATAATTCTGCCTTTTCCAGATTACAATAAAGTTGGAATCAAACAGTGTATAGCCTTTGCAGAATGAGTGGTTTTATTTAGAAATACATATTTGAATTTCCTTCATGTCCTTTTATGTATTTATAGTACATTTCTTTTTAGCACCAAATAAAAATTCATTGGATATGCAATGGTTTATTTGTCCATTCATCTACTAGAGCACATCTTGGTTGCTTTCAAGTTTGGTAAATATGTATAAAACCACTATACCCTTTTTTGGGGGAATTTCCAAGTTGAAATTTTGTAACTCCACAAGCAATGGATTCCTGTTTCTCCATATCCAACTTAACTTGTGTTGTCTGTGTTTTAATTCTAGCTTCTACCATAGGTGGAGAGTTGAGTCTGTTATTTTAAGTAATATTATAGATACATGACCTTGACACCATAATATATGTTCATCATTATTTGGCAGCTGCCTATTATATGATTGTGTGTGTGTGTGTGTGTGTGTGTGTGTCTGTGTATGAGTTGTGTGTTAATAATATGGTAAAAAATTGAGTTTTGTTATTGCTGAATATTAGAAGTTCTTTCCATTCCATGTTTCAGATAAAATAAATATAACAGATATATTTTTGTAAATATTGACTTTTGAGATGTTATTTGAAAAATGTATTCTAACAATTTTGAGTCTTGCTTTCCACTTCTTTCCAGTGGATCATGCCCTTCATGTTCTATCTAAAATATCATTCCTCAGCACAAGGTCACATCTTTCTCCTATAGACAGGAATTTTCTAGCTTTGTGTTTAGGACTATAGTTATTGCTGAGGCATTTTTTATGCCTAATTAAAGGTCTAGCTCTTGACTCTATCATTTTAACATACATAAGGATTTCCTGATGTTATAGTATCATTTGTTGGAAAGTTTACCACTGCTACAGTTTTAATGACTTTGTTCCATATGTATGTGTTGTTCATTCATGGAGTCCTCTATCTTCCATTGAGTATTTCTAATTACGTTCTTCAGCTTTATGCTATCTTGATTATTACGGCTGTATAATAATTCTTTTTTAAGATGTTGATTCATGCAATCTGCCCTCCTTCAGTATTGTGCTGATCATTCTTAGGCTTTTGTTGAAGCTGCCCGCGGCGGCCTCAAATCAACTGGGTTCACCTGAAAGGGGGCTGGGAACGAAAGGGGGACGGAGGTCGAGAAGAGATGAAACCAAGACAAAGTTCTCTGATCAAGGCTCTATGCTTTAATGATTAGCTCGGAATTTAAAGGGAAAAGCCCGCCAAAAAACCCTTTCAGGTTTCAGCTGGAGAGATGGGTGGGATAATCCGTCCTCGGTCACAAGTCATGAATGGAGATGTCTCAAAGCAAGCCCTGGGGCAGTTCTTCTTTTTAGTTCCCTGCAGCCAAGGTGGGTAACTCCACCTAGATCCTTATCACCTGGTCTGTTGTGGTGAGCAAGGTCTTAGGCCTGCTCAAGACAGGGGGAAGGGCACATTTTGTGTTTTATATAAATGTCATAAACTGTCAGTATTTCTGCAGTAGCATTCTTATGTACTCATTAGATTTGGTTAGTCTCTATACAAGTTGTAAGAACAAAACTTGAAATATCACATTGTACTTATGCCCAGAAAAGTAAATAATTTTACCACTACCACTTTGTTGAGAAATAAAACCCAGTTCTCCTCACAAACTACTTTTGTTTATATCATACTCCTCAGCACTATATTTATTCACTATGAGGGAAACTCCAAATTGTACACTATATTTGCAACATTTAAATGGTAAAATCAAAGATCACTGTAAAGATTGAAATGAGCATTATAAAGAAAACCTACAGATTTCATACAAGGATAAAGACAACTCCAACAAGGTGTCCTCTGATCTCCATGCTCAAACCAGGACATGAGGGTATCTAAACACATACAAAATAAATAAATAAAAATATAATAAAGGCATCATTGCTTTTCATACAGAAAGATAAAGGAACTGGATGAATGTTTGTAGTAAGCTATTACTTCACGATACAGGATCTGTTTTTAAAAATAAAAAAAAAAAATGATGTCACATGGCTCAGTTTGCAGTAGCCATACAAGTATAGTTACCCTCATATTTGATAAAGACTGATTAAGAGAAAACACAATGACCATGATTTCCTACTGCTGCTGATCTAAAGATGCACAGGGAGGCATGGAATCCAGAATTTATTGTGTACAATTGTTGTGAGCAAGAAAGTGTACGTTCACTAAATGAATTGCCTCATTCCAAGGAGCTTGCACTGCTGACTGTTTTAACAATGAAAGAACTCACATAATTCATGGCTATAAAAATTAAAAGCCATATGTTGTAATAATAGATGGATAATTAGAACACAGAGATAAAAGGTAAAATTTAGCTTTTGGTGCAGCATTATGTCAACTCCAGTAACAGTGTCAGGAGCTGTTTCCACGCTTTCAACAGGAACGTTCTCAAGAGACTCAAACATAGTGTGCTTTTAATCCCATCTGTGAAAATAGAGGAAATTTAACCAAGCATCTACTTAAACAATATTTTAGGTTTTGCAACACAAAAATTGTTCCTCGTTTTCTGTTTCATTGAAACCATTGCCTATAATTATCAAGGTCCTAAGTACTGTGTGTACATAAAATCTGTAAGAATAAACTTTCTGTTGCTCTAGAGTCCTTGATTCTATTGTGGCGCTTCCTAAGGACTTCATCTTCAGTGTATCATTTCCTTAAGTATCATTTCTCCAATATTCTGCATTACTCTTTGATTCATTAGCCACATATTATTCCGCAGCTTTTGTTTGCTAGGCATGGATCTGAAACATTGGCTTCAGGAAGTTATTGGTGGTTTATGCTTTTGTTTCTCCGCCAGTTTGTCCATTTTTTTCACATGATTGCAAATATCTAGGATATGATTGGTAAAACACACATGAAAGTAAAACAAATTTTATACATACTGAAGGCTGAAATTAAGATTTATAAGTTAATATAAAGGGCAGGGTAATGACCAGGGGCTGGTAGTTGAGACAAAGAAACTGAACCCTCTTAGTATAGACAAACATGTCACTGAATAGTGATCTAGTTGGTCTTTATCTTTTCCTAGACCTATTTAGCTTTCAATTATAAACCCCAAGGATTTCTCTTTTCTCTAGACACTAAGAGAGACAGAAGAACAAGTATTTGTAGAGGCTACATCCTCTCCAGAATAAATATCGGTACCTAACTGTGAGGTTTTCAACTAATGGAATGATAATATTTACCATGCTCCTACACTGACAAAAGGATATTCAATAAAAACAAGTGATATAGTGTTTAAAGAGTCACGTGGTAGATTCAAAAGACAAAGACATGATAAGATAAAACCAGCAACTACTACATATGTTAAAATGTCAAGATTGATGATTTATAAGCAGATGTGTTATATATGCATATTCATGACTATATGACACCTGCTATGAGCAGGTAGAATAGCAGATATCAAGGGTAACATATAATAATATTCTTCTCACTATGAATGAAGATGAAAAAAGATTCATTTGTTTGGATCCAAAGTTGTTTATTTTTCCAAAAATTACTCTGCCTGTTTAACTTGAAAAAAGTAAACTATGCAGAACCCTGTGCTTGTTGAGAATCAGAAAACAGAATAGCTAAGTTCTGAGATCTCTAAAATAAAATTCTCTCTCTCTCTCTCTCTCTCTCTCTCTCTCTTCTAGTGTAGTAACTGCTTTCTCATACTATATCCATTACCAACCAAGGAGGTCATGGTAGATGAAAGAAATTTTTTTTTTTTTTTTTGTGCAATAATATAGTACTAAAATTTTTAACATGTGCTACATTGAGAAAATAGCTCTAAGTTAATGTGTCTATGTGCTTACTCTAATCATATCTGGCTCTGTATAACATTACTCACAGCCTACCATTCCTTTCCTAATTCTCTCTAAAATTTTGCCCTCTTCCACTTTAACCCCACTTTCTCCTCTACTTCTCCCTCTTCATTTCTCTTTCTCATCTCTCTTGAGAAAACCTTTTTGCAGTGTCTGGGTTACATATGAATCCCAATATTCTGCTTTAATTTTTCTTTTAAGATTTATCTTTATTTTTTTTCCTACATTTGTATTAGTAATCTCTTCACAAAAATAGTTTGATTTGTTTTAAGGACTAGAAACAAGATGGTAACACAGTTTGACGAGACAAATAATAATTTTAAAGTATGAGATTAGAGAAAACACATCAAAAATCTGGCACTGCATAGAGAAATGACCAATTATGAGTTAGGATCTCAAAGACACAAAGAGGGTCTGCAATCATGTCCCATGCCTCTATTCCCAGAACCCAACAGGCACAGTAAGATGACCATAAGTTCAAGGTCAGACTGGTATATGCATGAGACCCTGTCAAAGAAGAGAAAGTAAACAAGCAAGCAGGATCAACAAACACAGGAATGACTGCAGTAGGTGAGAACTCAGCACTGTAGTTTTAAGTAAAGGCACAGCTGGATGGATGTGTAAAGGCACAGTGGAAAGATGCTGTGAGCTCCTCAGGAAAGCCTGCATTTAGCATCTTCAACCTCAGGCTGGTGCTTTCTTTCACTTTTGTAAGAGTGCCTGACAATGCTGTGGATAAATATTTGTTGAGTAGTGATGAATTGAAATTAAAGGCAAACTAAGCCATCTCATCTACCATGGATGTAACAGTGTCTAGCCTGGAAGGTAGAAACCATACTAAGAATTCAATGGGAGGAGATTGCTTACTGAACGTGGGGCACTCTGTTGCTTGAGAACTGAAAAGGCAAATAGATTCCCAATGATGTCCCAGAGCTAATTGCCATAGGAAACAGCTACCCTCTAGGACTTTGGCAGCAACAGAGAGGAAGAAAAGAGAGTCAGCAGTCCTCCAGCTAAAATGTGACTCTTGATGATTCTCATGAGCATTTGTAACAAATGACATAGTTGTACCTAAAGATTATCAAATGACCTCCATTGTGTGTTTGAATTTGTGCTTCTAGTTATTGATAATTTATTAGAGTAATCAATGATCTAAGGAAATCCTAAATACAGATCCAACCCAAAATACAGATGTCTGGTAGATGGTAAAACCCTGCTAAGTATTAGAACTCCTCACTCCTTTCCCTGAAGTGCATGATATGAAAATTCGTGGTAAAGCAATATACAGATGTTGCATAATTTTACTGTATTACAAAACTTCATAACATTAATTACAGTGATGATTTACACTGCTATAAGGAAAATGAAAACCAAATGCTTATTTTTAAAGCATAGCTATGAGATCCTATTGCCAGCATAGCATTAAGTTTTCTAATTTGCAGGAGAACTTTGAATACAATCCTACAGAATACATAATGCAGCATCGAACCTCTGGTGAATGCAAATCGGCCTCCAACCCTTCTGTGCTTCTCAACATATTCACTGGTGCATGCTGCGTTTCTGCCTTTTACAAGGACAATCAATCTTGGGCTTTTCAATGTGTCTCTTTCTCACATTACGGACTTCTGCAGCAATAAACTCACACTTTATATCGATATAAAATTCACTTTCACTGTAAACAAGGGCTGTTGAGAAGAAAAGCACACAAACAGGTATGTCTTCTCAGCACAGATGGTGTTTTCATTCCACAGAGCCAGCTCCTGTCAGCACCACGACAACTGCATTTTTAGTCAGGGTTGACGATGAGCCTGTTCTTCTCATTAGAGCACCATGTCATTTTTTCTGCTATTCTTTAATGATGATTAACAATGCATTGTGATAGTCTAACCATTATAGAGCAAATCCTAGAATGCTAAATATTAATGCTGTGATACATTTCGGGATATAGCAGTGTATATCATCATTATTTATGCATACTAGAAAATTATATTTTATATAAAATTTAAAAATGAGTAAGCTTCTTAAAAACCCCTTAAGTTTTGTTCCACACATATCTGCACACCCTGTCCTATACATTATTCATGAAAATCATCAGAAAGTATTTTGATTAAGTGTTGTTAATTTGTTTTTATTGAGAAGATACAGGCAGAGTGTGTTATTTATTTAAATGAGAAAAAATACTTTGCTTTCTGAAGTAATAAATGTATCATACATTTGTTTTATGAGGGAGGTTCAATTAGCATTTTGTATATTTACTTGTCTTTGTTCTCAATTAAATTTTGTTGAGAAACTAATAGTAATCTCTCTTATTAACAGTTTTAATAATTGGCCTCTAGTTCACTGAAAGGACTCCCAATCCTCATAAAATTATTCTCGTGGCTAAGATATATATAGGCAAGAGTACAGTGAATGAAATTCAACGTGAAACACATAGTCATCTGAAGGGAGATCAAAAGCAACCCTTCTGCCTCTATGGGGACTGCAGGAACATACATTCTTGTTGTATTATTTCTCTTAGTGTTTTAGACAATAACACTATTATGTAATTTTCCACTTTCCTTTTCCTCCCTACAAACTCTCACTCATATCTCATTCTATTGCTCTTCTTACAAATTTATGGATATATATATATATCCCAAATAAACTGTATGTTTATATATATATATATGTATGTGTGTGTATATATATATATTCATATTCCTAAATATAATAGATCCAAGCTGTTATCTATGCATAACTGCGATATTAATACTGCCATACTATGAGCTGAAAAATAGCTGTAATTCCAATGGACGAATACATATTAAACTTAGTTTACTTAATATAACCACACTATGTTTCTTCAGAATGCCTTGAAACAAATCAAGTCCCATGGTAATATCTCCCAAATGGTACTGAAAACATAATTAAACTTTATTTTACTTTAAAAAACACAGTGATCTATGCTCTAGGCAACATGAATTTTAATACTTTTTCCTAAAAAAATCATCATTAAATAATTATGTGCAATAATTCCAGCCATTTTTCTTAGTGTATACAGTTTCACTGGAGGATCTGATGGTCTTTGACTGATATAACAAGAGTTAGGACAACATTGAGACCTGTTCTTTGAACAATTTTTCTCTAAATTACAGAGATGAATTCATCAATTTATGAATACCAGAACAGTCTTCTAAGCAAAATAAAAGTGGTTTCAGATTTCATAATATTGATCACTAAATAAAAGCATCTTTTAAAAATATTTTTATTTATATTTTATATATTGTGCACGAGTATTAGGCCTGCATGTATGTCTGTCTGTGTATCACATGTTTGCCTGCTACCTGCAGAAGATAAGGAAGGCTTTTGATCCCCTGGAAATGGAGTTCCAGATGGGTACAAGCTGCTATATGGGTGTTGGGAACCAACCCCAGGATCCCTGGAAGGGCAGCCATCTCTCCAATACCCCAAATTAACTGTATGTCATACTACATAAAGAAGTATGGTTCTATTCAGTCTCTGTGCTGTCGTAAAGGCAACAGGAGCCTCATTTCCCTTACATAGCCACTCTGTGTAGTCCAGTGTCTCTTTAGCACAGAAAGTTACACTGCTCCAAGATTATAACCTACCTCAACCATACCCAAATGCGAAGGAAAGGAGAACTTCTCCTAGGCATCCTGTGCTCTACCCTGGGACTTTCAACACAAGCAAACAAATACTTAAAAAAAAAAAAAAACTAAATATCACATTTTCTTTAAGACTAGGTCACATTAATCACTAACAATGGCTGCTAATGAATGCTAGCAACAGCATGGTGTCTCTACAACTAGTTTCAGTGAAAAGAATATCCTGGATCTGTGCTTCCTTTTGTGAATACGTTCCACATGATAGGTTAGCCACAGTGTGAGTAGGAGTTCTGGAAGACTTGTCAGAATACTGTTTCCTATAGCTGGTCAGACTCCTGTATGAATCAATCATATTTACACGTTTGAATCTCCAATTCTCTTCTGTAATTAAACTCGATACCGAGTGTTGAGTAGTTATTGAACCCAATGCAGAGAGTTTCCAAAATGCAATCTCCTGCCAGAATATTGAGTACATTTTGCTAATGTCCCCATCTAAATCTCATATCTTATTTTCTTATTTATATAAAAACATTTGTACGTTCACATTTCTTTCTGTACCAAAGCAATTTTGCCTGTATGTCATGGTTTGAAGGACAATGACCCCGACAGACTCATGTTTGATTGTTTGGTTCCCAGTTGGTAGAATTCGTTGGTAATGATTAGGAAGTATCTGGCTTTGCTGGGGGAGGTGTAGCGCTAGAAGTGGGCTTTTGGGTTTCAAAACTCTGCACCATACTACCATACTGGTTAGAAATCATCTCTCTCTCTCTCTCTCTCTCTCTCTCTCTCTCTCTCTCTCTCTCTCTCCTTTCTCCTCCCCTCCCCTCCCCCTCCCCTCTTCTCTTCCCCTTTCCTCTCCTCTTTTCTCCATCTGGTTGTAGATCAGAGGTAAGTTCTCAACGACTGCTCCAGCACCTTGCCTGCCTGAGTGTTGCTATGCTCTCTGCAGTGATAAGCATGGACTATAACACTCTGAATACATGCACCCCACTTAATGTCTTTTTTATAGTTTTCCTTGGTCAGTGTCTCTTCAAAGAAATAAAAAAGTCAAAAGCCACTAAGACACAGTGGCAGCAATATTTTAGGTGAAGTGCAGTTAAATGGTAGCAATGTGTGCAAGGGCTAAATAACACAGTGGATTCTCCATGTTAGCCCACTATATTTGTGAAATTCTTCTAAATTGATGAAGTTGCAACATGCAAATCTAGTGTATAGTCTTAGGAATTTCTTCTACTTTATGTTTAATCTCTGGTTTCTTTAATATAAGTCTGTTTTATGGAAAAGTATGTAAATCGAGTCGTGGAAATTATAATACTTTTTAAATAAAATCAAATTCAGTCCACTACCTTGTTTCCAACATTTTCAGCATTGAGACCTTTATGATTGCTCTTCCCCAACTACTTGTATAATGAAAAACGTAGTTTAAAAATGTTTAAATTCATTGACTCAACTTTATTGTCATGGATTATGGCTAGTTACAAGTAAATATGTACATCTGCAGTTATTTAGTCTACCAGTCTCTCACATTGCGGAGAGTGACTCAGATAGTTAAGGCTCTGAGCACCTGTTTACATCTTCAAGACTGTTCTAACTGCTAAGTATGTAGTTTACCAGGTTATTGCATAAAATTTCATCCATTATAGTCTTCTTTCTATTGCACTGAATATTAAATTGGAATAAAACACCTTGTTCATCTGAAAGCTCAGAGGTGATACAAGATTATCCATTAAACAAAACTGTTTATCTTTTAAAATTAAAAACAATTTGAAAAAAATCTTAAATTTGATATTTTGGAAATTCATCCCATTTTAGTACTTTTATTAAGTTTTTTAAACAAATATATAAAAATTTCTTTAAAAATATATATATATATATATACATACAACATATATGTACATATAGATATACATCCCTACTTTTTTATTTAATTAATGTATATACATATAGATATACATATAAAATAGTTCAACTATCTTAGTTGCATCCCCAAACCACCTTAAAGTAATTTAAGGTTTGAATTTTGACTGCTTTACTCATACATTAATTTTAGTTATTGGAGCAGATATTTCCTATTATAGTATTTGTGGTATACTATGAGAATATTTTAATCAAAAAATTATTTAATTAATGTATATACATATAGATATACATCCCTACTTTTTTCACATGTCAACTCTGTAATTACATATTTAAAAACAAACTAGTGTTTTAAATTAATGCTTTTATGTTTAAATTATTTTATTAAATTCAACATTGTAATATCAAATGAATAGTTGAAGACACTCAACCTCCATGTGCTGAAAACAACTCTTATAACCTATTTTTCTTAAAGAAAAAAAACCCAACAACAACAATGCCACTCTTGGGAATATACCCAAAAGATGTTCCATCATGCCACAGATACATGTGTTCCACTATGTTCATAGTGGCCTTGTTTGTGATAGCCAGAAACTGGAAACAACCCAGATGTCCCAAAACAGAAGAATGGATATAGAAAATGTGGTTCATTTACACAATGGAATATTACTCAGCTATTAAGAAAAAGGACATCCTGAATTTTGCAAGCAAATGGATAGAACTAGAAAATATCATCCTGAGTAAGGTAACTTAGACCCAAAAGACATGCCTGGTATGTACTCAATAATAAGTAGATATTAGCCAATAAAATTATAGAATGCCCAAGATACAGTCCACAGAACTCAAAAAGGTCAACAAGCTGAAGGGTCCAAGTAAGGAAGCCTCAGTCCCACTTGGGAGGGAGAAGAAATCAACCACAAGAGGGAGAAGGAGGGAGGGACTTCGGAGGGAAAGTGGATGGGGGGAGGGAGAGGGGAACAGGATCTGGTATTGGATGGGAGAAAAGACTGAAGTCTTGAGGGACAGCAGAAAGAATGGAAACAGGAAACCTTGTGAAGTGGGAGGTTGGGGGAACCCTCCATAATGTACCAGAGATCTGGGAGGTGAGAGACCCTCAGGACTCAAAGGGGGGACCTTAGATGAAATGCCCTACATTGGGGAGAGGGAACTTTAGAGCTCACCTCAAGCAGAAAGACAGGGCATCAGGTGAGGGATTAGGTTGCCATTCCACAGTCAAACCTTTGACCCATAATTGTTCCTGTCTGAAAGAACTACAGGGATGGAAATGGAGAGGAGCCTGAGGAAAAGAAGGTCCAGCAACAAGCCCAAGGTAGGATCCAGCTCAAGGGGAGGCCCCAGGGCCTGACACTATTACTGAGGCTATGGAGCACTCAAAAAGAGGCCTATCATGATTGTCCTCTGAAAGACCCAACAAGCAACTGAGTCAGATATTTGCACCCAGCCAATGGACAGAAGCTGCTGACCACTGTGGTTGAGTTAGGGCAATGCTGTAAGAAAGCTAGGAGGAGGGTAACTCTGTAAAAGGACCAGCAATCTCAATTAACCTGGACCCCTGAGATCTCTCAAACACTGGACCACCAACCAGGCAGCATACACCAGCTGATATAAGGCCCTCAACACATATACAGCAAAGGACTTCCGGGTCTGGGTTCAGTCAGAGCAGATGCACCTAACCCCTCAAGAGACTGGATGCTCCAGGGAGTTTAGAGGTCTGAACAGGTGGGTGCTGGGGACATCTTCATGGAGATAGGGAGCTGAGGAAGAGGTATGGGATGTAGAATAGTTGAAGAGTGGACTTGGACATGAATAAAATCTGGAATGTAAATAAATAAATAAATAAATAAATAAATAAAAATAAATAAAAGAATAGGTCTAGAATCTTCATTAATCAATGGAAAAAAATTCAGTGCCACTAATTTCATGATCAATTTTTTAGGAGTTCTTGGACATCCTATGACACTTAGTACAGGTATCAAATAGAGACATCAATATTATGTTTTAGGAACATGAATATATCTATCTCCATTTGTTTACAGAATCAATAGTTTACACCTATAAAATGCCATCTTTTACAGTTGCTCGTTAGTGATGTATCAAAGTGTATAATATTGCATACCATGTGCTTCAACTTCTCTTCTCTCACCATATATTCCAAATGAGTCTACTTAAAGTGACACACTATCAAGTCTATGCTAATTTTCAGCCTGGATTAATTTTCACCTAGAATTCTCCAAGGTTGTCCCTTTTAAACAACTTTCAATATCATTTAAAAAACTGTCTACTAATATAAATCTTATATCATCTTACTTGCTTACTTTAAATTATGCATAGTTAGCTGGGTGGTGGTGGCGCACACCTTTAATTCCAGCACTTGGGAGGCAGAGGCAGGCGGATTTCTGAGTTCGAGCCCAGCCTGGTCTACAGAGTGAGTTCCAGGATAGCCCGGGCTACACAGAGAAACCCTGTCTTGAAAAACAAAAACAAACAAACAAACAAAAAAAATTATGCATAGTTTACTTTAACAATAGTTTCATGTAATGATTTACATATTTATTTCCCTATTGTAGTAGAACATGTACTCTGTTAATTCAGGGATTATCCCTACATCAACTACAGCTTCCTCTGTAAAAGTTGTTATACACCACAGGTGGAATATTTATTTTTGGAACGATCCAATGAAGCACATGGAACTGTATTTTCATGTAAAAATATTGTTTGATTTTATTTTTGTTTTCTTCCCATTTTCATACATCTCTGTATGTGGTATGCATGTTTGAATGTGTGCATGTTTTGTATGTATGTGCATGTATGTGGAAGCCCAGTTTTACAGAGATTTATGTATTTTACCACTTATTCATTGAGGAAAGTTTGCTCAGTCAAACCCAGTGCTTCCTTATATGCCCAGTCTACTGATCCAATTTGAGCTGCATTTCTTCCTGAAGACTGCACTTATGGAAAGAACCTATTATCTCCCGTGTGTAGATAGGTTCTGGAAAGCAAGTTCATTCCTCACACTAGTACATTAATCATTGAGCTTATTCCATTAATTTTAAAAAAAGATTTTAGACATATAGAATTTGAATAAAAACAACTGTTTCTTAGTTTTATTAATGGGAAAATATATGCTTCTATGAAGTGAATGTGAAGAAAATTTTAAAGTATGACTGTGTTAGTATGAATGGTTAGTTACTGCATTGGTTAAGGTAAATTGTGACAGAGGGAACTAGGTAAGTCAGTTAGTCTCTTACAGGAACAGTGGCCTTGAAGGATCCAGAATACTACCCATCACTGTTACGGAATGAATTGTGATTTTTTTTTTTTCATTACTAAGATACAAGCACTGAAGCCTCTTCAGAGATCCTCTAAAAGACTATGCATTTTTAGATAGGGCTTTCAAAGAGGAGATTATGTGAAACAAGGGCAGATGGGTGAGCTCAAATCCAATTATGTTCCTGTCCTTATAAAAAAAGAAAGTTGAACTCATGAAGAGACACCAGGGATTTACATACAGAGAGAAAAACCAGGTGGAGAGACAACAAGAATGTGGCACTTGAAGGTCAAGGAGAAAAGAACCTTGTATTTGAACTTGTAGAGTACTCTGTGAGAAAAGAATTCTTTGCTCTTCAGTCTTATCAGTGTATGATATTTTGTTATAGAAGCTCAATAACAATATTATGGTCACCATATTTTAAATAACTCTGGTTATTATTATCACTATTACTACTGAGATGAAATTGCATTAATGAGATTTATCAACTTTATTAAAGAACAATGACTCATTTATTTCTATACTACATAATCTATAAACTGAACAGAAGTAAGTATAACTTCTAATTTGGCAATGTGATTTGTAGTCATAATACAATAATCAACAGAAGACGATTTGATGTGCCAGGTAATTTTCCTTTTAGGCAAAATATAACCACTAAGCTTAAAAAAATACTCCTAAGGTAACTAATAGTGATTATTAATAATTTAAGAAATTCAAATATGTTTCATAGTATCATATTTATTACCTTATTTTATGACCTTACCAAAAATAATTACTTTATCTGAAGCCATTTTCCACTTCTACAATTCTTACAGTACAAATACTTTTTATGATATTTTTATAGTACTTTGAAAAAAAAGATGAAAGTTAGGTGTCAACAGTTTATACATTGTCCAATTACAGTAAGTCCAATTATCTCGTCTGCTTCAATCCAACTCAGATATTAACTAAACAGAGAAGCGATCTAATATATCTTGAAGCATTACAATTTTGAGATAATCATCTTTTACTGAACTTAATAACTGATGCAATTTAAAAGACAGAACTGTGTGTTCTGAGAAAAGAAACAAGTATATAAAAAGAAGAAATTATTGGTGTTTTTACTTGTCACCAAAATAGCATCCCTGAGGACTCCACATGTCTGGCTCTTACTTGATTTCTTCAATTGTGTTACTCCTTAAGTGTCTTCTGAAATGTCTGTTGTAAACATTGCCCTGCCAGGGTCATTCAGTTCGTATTTCTAAACAAGAAACAATCTCAGTAAATCAGATATTGTAACATGTTTAAGACACAAGAAGAGAAAAATATGATGTATTTATATAATGCTTAATGTGTACAATAAGACACCATGCTCTGAGAAGTTTATATGTAGAAAAGTCATTAATGAAACTGACAAGATACAAAGTCTGATCATTTTGATATCTAGTTGATAATTTACTGACTTTGGCAGTCATAACAAAACACCACAATATGAGTGGCATGATCAATATTTTTTTAACATGAAGATTTAGATGCAAGGGGTCTGGGATCAAGTGCTGGAAGGACCGTCTCAGGTCAGGTTTTCTTTTTTCCCTTCTAGTTGTTAGCTCTCTTGTCTTCCCTACATCACACCCAATTACTATCTGTCATGTATTCTCACCTCTGTCTATAGACTCCTCATTATGAGTTTCCTACATCTGAGAAATTGTAGCAGTCTGGAGACCCAGGGTGCAATGGATGAGCCTCACCCTGGAAAACCACTTTATAATTATAATATCTCCTCTGCCAGGTATGGTTATTTTTGTTGTTCTTATTGTTGTCTGTTTTGATGTATGCTATCATGGTGTAGCCCAGACTAGCCCGGACCTTATTGTGTAGACCAGGCTAGTCTCAAATTTGTAGGAATCCATGTGTCTCTACATTTCAATGTCTATGATTAATAGGTGCAAAACTGTGTTCCTCATTGCAGTCAGGTTTTGTAGGTTCTCTTTTCTCTGTAAGTTTGCATGTTATTTAAACCCAAGGCTTCTAATCTCCCTAACCTTTTTTCTAGTTTGGTACTTATTTACTCTAATAGACATTCGTGGTTTTTTAAAACCTCACTGAGGTTCAAGATGTTGTGTTAATTCTAATTCACTAAGAAAATACTGCGTCCTACTCTTACTAAGTTCAAGTTAAATGAATAAGAAATAGATGGTTAAAAATTAATAATGCTAAATAGAAAGTGTTGTTTGAGAGAATGTAAACAATCCTTGTTTGAAACCTTTAATAAAAGTTTCACATATTATTTATAAAAGAAACAAGGAGATTAAACAGCAGACAAAAATATGAAAGTGAAGTGAGGAAGTGTGTGGGATTTGAGAAAAAAATAAGGTTAGATGTGGGAAAACAGAAGGAAGAAATAGAATACACTGCTTAGAGTGAACAGTGTGCCCTTCATGACCAAACAAGGTAAAGTGCTTTGGAGTTTAAATATTAGAATTGGAAAATTTGAGGAAATAGGTTAAAAAGAAAGATAGCCAGAGCACTGTGTTTTTGAAAAACTCCTTACTTGTAATTTCAGTTAAATTCCAAGGCAAGAAAATGTCTCTCTGTCATAAAAAATGTTTCCACATCCATTTTCTTTTATTTCCTGTTTTTGTTTGTTAGACAAAGTAGAACTTCAAAACACAGGAAACAAGTGAAAGTAAAGGGTGGCGAGGTATGTCAGTAATTAAGTGCTCAAAGCCTGTGTTTAATCCCAGACATTTAATGAGAGAGAGAGAGAGAATGTGCAAGGGAGGAAAGGAGAAATGGGGACCAGCAGAGGAGAAAGAATGATATTTCATCTTTACTTTGTCTTGGAAATTTAATTAATGTTCTTAATGATTTATTCAAAAACCTCAAAAAATTTATCCATCAAGTACATGTGTTTTTCTTATGTCAATAAAAAGTAACATTATAAAATTTATAATCATTTAAGGTAATCCAAAATTATGTGTGACTTTTGCTTCAAACACTACAGATTTGACACACGTTCTGCTGTTGGTATATAGGAGATGTCTGTCTGACTTAAGTAGGCAAATCCGCAACAATTGACTTGCCATATGCATATGAACATAGTGACATTCTTGATAGCAATAGAAAAAAGTTTCTCTAGAAGGGTCTGTTTTAAGTAGTAAAAACCTATTCAAAGCTACAATCTGAGTAATTATATCTCAAAACATTGACAAAACTCAAATTTAATCCTATCATGAACATGTTCTGGTTTCTAAAATAATTTGCAAGTCAATCAGAAAAATGTGTTTGTGTGTGTCTGTGTGTGTGTGTGTGTGTGTGTGTGTGTGTGTGTGTGTGAATTCATGTGTGTGTGTATGTTTATAATGCTACAAGGGACTAAGTTTTGAATAGCACGGTTCAATCATATTACTTATGAATTACTTATATCACTTTATCTCCTCCTTCCTTCTATCTTCTCTACCCTTTATCCTTGTTCATCTTTTGCTTCTGCAGTAGAATAGTTCTAGGAATTTAGGAATTGTTGATGTGTGTTTAAATCCACTGAGAGCATCGTAACCACATAACCAAACAATAAAATAAAACACACTGGAACAGTTGATCACAGCAAATAACAACTGGGATATTAATGAAAAGATACTGGAGACAGAGGAGAATCGTCTACTCTTAATGCACATGGACGTCTTTCAGGAGAAGTCTTTCCCTTCAGTGACCATCACTGCTAATTATGGGAGAACTGATGTGTCATCTAGGCTTACGAGGTTTTCATAGTCTGGCAGTGTAGGAATGAAAGTATCTGTTAGGTTGTTGGTTCCTTGGATCTTATTCTTCCTTTCACTAATTGACCCTGGCAAGCCATTGATCTATTCTAGGTTTCAGATGAGTGAAGTCATATGAAATATCCCTTTAATATTTTTTAAAGTTCATGACCACTCACTGGGAACTCAGACTGAGCAAGAAGCAGCTCAGGAAAAAGCTTCATTAAATATTGACCCTTGTTCTCTGAAGTTCCTCTAGCCACAGAACTTACATTCTTAATCCTACTTCCTGGGAAAAAAGTTGCTTTCCTTTCTCTCGCCTCCTTCCTGTTAAAGTATTTCATCAATGTATTATTAGTAAATAATGAAAAGTACATTAATACATGAAAATTTCAACAATATAAAAGGTACTATTTTTGACTTTGTAAAGCATATTTATAAAATCATTTATCATCTATGCCAGATTCTTAGCAAAGTGAATGTTATGAGGGATCATTATCAAGCACATCTAGAATTGTCCAAAATTTGTATTCAATTGTGTAAATATATAATACATTTAACATGTATGATGACAAACATGAGAACATGTTACTATGTATTCTTCTAATTATAAATGTGACATACCTTCAGAAAATCTTTCCATATTAACTACATGAAAATCTCACTCATTTTTATAGTTTCTTGATCTTCCTTTTACAGTATAGGTTATATAAATATGTGTATATACATATATATACATACTTCATGTAGATAAAATGAATCAAAAACTAGACAACATATACTCACATGCATGTTTGTGTGTTTCATTTTACAGAGTGTTAGATTAGTCATTTTGATGCTTCTGTGTGTGACCTATACTACATTATATCTTTCATTAGCCTCCTTACATTTTTTTCTCATTAGTCATTTGTTCTTTAATTAGTATTTGTCTATAAACTGAAATATCAAAATATCAAAATAAATAAAAACAGAAAAAATATTCTCTGCAGAATGTGGCTGGGCATTCCCATTACTCTAGCTATCAGAATATGACACAGTAAGATTGGAAGATCATGAGTTCAAAGCCATTTTGTACTACATAGTGAGAATTCACCTTAAAACAAATAAGTACTGACTATGACTAACAGAATATAAAATGACATTTAATTCCTTATTTCAAATTCTAGATAAAAGTGATAATTTATTAGTAGTACATTTATTCTATGTAAGCATTGTAAGATAAGAACAAACATATGTGATTCACAATATTTAGAAAACAGTTAAAAATGTTAAATGTTTCAAAGCTTTTGATTGTGGTGGGACTGATGTCTTTGCAACCATTTTCTTTTTTTTTTTTTTTTTTGCAACCATTTTTATTTGTTAGAATCTCCTACCTAATCTTTTGTCTGCAATGACTCATTGTAGACATGTGCCCTACTTTCCATTCTCTCTTAGCCCTCTCAGGTTCATCTAGGTTCCATTTGTCTATCTCTTATATAATACTATTTAAAGTGTCTTTGTATTAGAGATTTTTCTCCAACATAGGTAGTTTTTAATAAGTATTTTCAATTAAATTAAATAGAAATCTTTAACTTTGTTCTGTGAGAATTAAGGCAGATTGATAACATAGACAAAATAAGAAAGAATATTTTTATTTATTATAGTACAACTTACAACTACTAAAGCCAATAATAGAATGGGCCAGTTTGGATAGAAAAGAGTCCTAAATTACCATGGATATTCCACCTATGAAGACCTATGTGTCAATATATAGAGGTTTTATTCATGGACAGAAGTACACACTCAATGGTCTCAGTATATCTTTTCTTTTTTTGTATAACTGTTGAAAATTAATCACTTCATATGTTGCTATATAAACAACTTAAACTGAAAATGAATTTGAATCCTATTTTACAAAAGGCAACTGAAACTTTAGCTAAATAAATATTACCCAAGCTAGAGAAAAACATTCTATTGGGGTTAAATTGGAATGGAAAACATGTCACTAGATTCAAAGAGAAGTATCATATCTGTTAGCTCACAGTCATTTCACTGGATGAATAGAGAGAAATGGCTGTAGTCATGAGTGGATAGGTCATTTAAAGTCCTTGCTACACAGGGCAGCTCTCTTGGCAGTAGCTGTGAACATGCTGAGTTCTCACAGGGACAGATGGATTTGATGACAGCAATACTGCATAAAGGCTTTTATTAATAGCCTTTATTTTTAGCCTAGCATATGCTATTCTTGTCTAAATATTCAAACATTTCGGAAACTTACTAAGTATTTTAATACTTAAGATATCTTGTTGTAGAAAGTAGATAAATTATATATTGCTCTATAAAAGATAACAATGGCATTGTGACCTCTGAGTGCCTGAGATGGCACAGTGCTCTCTTGCATGCCAACCAAAGTATCCCTTGTGCAACTAAGGAGATTATGGTTTATACCAGAAGACATAACTTCAGTTTATCCATTATGAGCATTATATTGATGGCCACATGACCTGGTCATCCTTTAAAAACATTTATGATAACGAAAGGCAGTCAGCCAAAAAAAGTTTCAGACCATGAGGATTACAATTATGATATATGGATTAAAATAAGGTTTAAACAAATGCAGATAATTGATTTTTTAGACTCACATATTATCTAAGCATTTATTTATTTTCTTTTGAATGCCTTCTCCAAGCATTTAATTGCAGAATGACCCAGTTGTTATTCTTAAATACATCAGAAGAGAATATTATTCACTGAGCTGGTTTCTAATTCTAGTTTCTCCTCTAATCATCCTACTATCTTTTTTTAGTACACTTTGTTCTTTTATATGAGTAGGGGTTTATCTACATGACACTATTGTGTGTTTATATAATCTACAATATGAGAATCTAAATATAATTATTTTTATTAATATAGAAAAGTCATATTATAAGCATCATTACTGTTTTAGACTTTAAAACTAAACTAAAGCATGACAAATATTTCAAAATGTAAATTACAGATTGCCTAAAATTATTTCAGCAAGCTTATGTTAAAAAATAAAAGTATAATTTTTCTCATACATCTTAGTAATATTGACAGAAATTTAAATAGCATGCCTTTTCATATATATAGTGTTCCACATGTAGGCATGAGACACAGTTTCCATTGGAGTCCACCCTTAAGCAATTAGTAATCATCTATTCTATAGTAATCTGTTATATGGTAATTTTTCTCTAAAAATATGTATAGGTGTAGAAAGGAAGAGAAAAATGTGAATTTTTTTGGTCTGGTAGATGCTCAATGTTAGAAATCAAAATAATAATTATAATTCAGAAATGAATTATTTTGTAAGATGGAGTCAATTCAGTTGCTGATATTAGTATGAGTTATACTTATAAAATATATTAACTGCCTCGACATTCATGTATAAAAGTTAAACAACTATAGAGGGAAGCAGAAACCACTGGAATATGATGAAAATTTAAAAGTAATTCCCTGTTACAATCATAAACAGTGGGCCATAATGCAAAACAAAACATTAAAATAACTATGGATATATTCTCTATACTGTTTTAAAAATGTTTTATTAAAAATTTTAGCATATCTTTTGATGTTATTATTAATATTATAAAATAAAATATAATAAGGTAAAACAAAAATCATCACATCAAAGTTGAACAATGTAAACAAACTGAAGGAATAAAACCCTGAGAGAAGTCAGTAGAAAAAGAGATCTACTCATTTATACACTCAGGAGTCACAGAAAAATAATAAACTAAAAGCTATACATATACATTATGTATATATATATAGATACATATACACATACACATATACATACACTACTTCAAGTGATCATAAATCTCATGATTTTGAAGTGCATTTGAGATTAACTTCCACACTGTTTTCTTCAAGTACTCTTCTAGTGTCAGACATATGTGTGTGTCTGTGTGTGTGTCTGTGTATGTGTGTGTGTTTGTTCACAGGACCTAGTACAGACATGTGTAAAACCTGTTCTTGCTTCTTTAGTCTGAATTCCTATGATCTTTACTCTGTTGATTTTAGAAGACATTGTTCTCCTGGTGTCCTCCATCCACCCTGGCTCTTACATTTTTCTACTTCCTATTTATTACTAGTATAAAAAAAGTAACAAGGTTTTTTTTTTAATATAAGAAAAATAGCTATTAATGCAAAGTCTGGTACTAAAAGAGTATTTGAAGAAAACAAGGTGTGGAGATTAATCTCAAATGTCCTTCAACATGATGAAATTTAAAATTACCTCAAGTAGTGAGTCTCTGGATATGTCTTTGAGGGATTTTCTTTATTAGGATAATTGATAACTGAGGCAGGAGAGTTACTCACTATACATAGAATTATCCCCTTGGCTGGGATCCAGGACTATATAAAAGGAAGAAAGTGAGCTGAACACAAACATCCTTTGTTCTCCATTTCATTACTATGGATGAGATGAGCTGCTTCAATGTCCTGCTCTCTCAAATTTCCTAAGATGGTGTACTGTACCTCAAACTGTGAACTAACAACAAATAAATTCTTTCTCCCTTAAGTTCTTTCAGTCAGAATGTTTTATCAAGGTAATATGAAGGAAAACTAAGACACAAAGGGAAATGTCTTGCCTTTAGACATGGGAATGTTTTTGATACTTTGTTTTAGATTTTTGCTTGTTTGTTTTTAAAACAGAAGGAAACATAGATTTGTTTGACTGCTTCGAATTAAAAGTGCCCTCCATAAGAAAAGAAATAATAAAGAAAACACAAAGCAATCAGTAGATTATATTAAACATTTGCAAAAGGCAAATTTTAGAAGGATCTAATGCCCAAAATATGCTCAAAAGTAGTACTGCTCTGCAGCAATAAAGAACAGCACAAAAAAGAGTTCGCCAAGCTTTTGAACTTCTCTTCAAAGAATACATAGGAATCACAATAAAGGGTACATAAAAATTTCAATATCACCAGTCCTGAGACAAACAAAAATCTAACCAAAATGAAATATCACCCTTTCCCTGTGAGATGGCAAGAACTTAACCAAGTTAATAAGCATCACTGATAAACTGCTAAAAAGGAGAGCCATCTAAATTGTTAATGGGAATCTAAACGAGATAAGATACATTGAAGATTCCTTAAAGATTCAAAGTTAAAATACTATCCAGAACAGCAATCTTATGTCATATATATTTAAAACAATTAAAATAATGATTGTGGCACTAGAGAGATGGTTCAGTGATTAAAACACTTGCTGCTCTTGTAGATGAGCTGAGTTCAGTTTCCAGCACCTGCATAGGACAGCCCGCAACTGTGGGTGATTCCAGCTTCTAAGCATCCTGTGCCCGCTCTGTTCTCTGCAGGTGCCCATACTCATAGATACATACCTGTACAGATGAATACAAAATTAATAGTAAAAATTCTTAGAGACATCTAGAGTCTTTCATATGCTGTAATATTCACAATAGCCAACACATGAAGTGAGCTTAAAGTTTCAAAGTAGATGAAAAAAAAAGGCAAATACTTTATGTTGTACAAAAAGTATTTCTTGTAATTTTTATGAAGTTGATGTTATATACAATGTATAATATATAATGTACCCTGAATGAAAGTCTATTAACTGGTATTAAACATGAAATATGTTGTAATATTATTCATTCTTTAAAATCAGAAAACCATTCCATTTTTTTAAAACATGAATGAACCTGGAGGACTTCATTCTGAATAAATGAGCCAGACCCAAAGATCAGTCACTGCATGGTTCTACTTACTCACTGTGTGCAAAAAGTGAAGGTCAGAGAAGCAAAGAGTAGACTAGTGTTCGCTGGTGGCTTGGAGGAAGTGGGAGGGAATTGATGTTCAGTGATGCAGAGCTGTGATTGTGCAAGTTTGGTATGTTCTAGAAACACGTGGTACAGCATAGAAGTTGCAGTGAACAGTTCTGCATTTGATTTTGTTAAGACATCTCATATTGAGTGTTCTCACAAAAACAACAAAAAATTAGTAGCAGAGGAACAAGAGAACTGGGCAACTCAATGGGTATGGTTATTTACGGTTAACTGTTTGTGCTTATAATTTAATCAAGTGTATGTGTGCTGACAAAATTTATCAAATCATGTAATATATATATATATACATATATATATTTAAAATCTTCAGATTTCAGCTGCCCATTTTATTTTAATAAATTTATTAAAATAACTAAATAATAAAGAAAATATTAGAAAAGACTATTATAAAACTTGTAATAATATGCCAAGCACATTTTATATGCTCAGATTATTTTAACATTAAAATATGTGCCTGAAAACCTGATTCACAAAATTACACTATATAAAGGGTAAAAACATTAAATGATAGAAAGTTAGTTCAAAATAACAGTAACAATCATAGTCATTCTTAAATTAGGAAATAGAGAAGAAGCACTGCTACAGAATTGAGAATTGTTGCTGATCATTTTATTGAGGCTAATGACGTATAATCATAAACCTTAGTTTTAAATATTTTAATAATTATTAGCACCAGTATTATACTGGTTAGCTACAGAGGAATGAGATCTATTTTAACCCTAAGTCAGTAGAGGATTTTTTCTAAATTTTATGTGACAGAGTTCATACATCTTCCTATAAATCTCCAGTCATCTGCCATAAAATAGTTCAACTATCTTAGTTGCATCCCCAAAACACCTTAAAGTAATTTAAGGTTTGAATTGTGACTGCTTTACTCATACATTAATTTTAGTTATTGGATCAGATATTTCCTATTATAGTATTTGTGGTATACTGTGAGAATATTTTATCAAAAAATTATTTAATTATAGTGTAGTAAGGTAAGTCACAATCAAAGAAGTTGTTTGAGTGCTTATTATTATTGTCTACTGTATGTAGTAATAAAACAATTATTGGAGAATAGTGTGAGCACCATGTTTATTAATTAAGAAATAAACATAGGATTTACAGTCTGGGTACACAGGCACACATGTACATATGTAATATGTAGACATGCAATGTACATATATAATAATAATAATATGCATCATTTAAATATATAGAATCAAATTCTAAAATAAACAAATTATTATATTTTAATATTTGTAATAATTTTTCGTTAGTTTTCCTTTGTTGATTTTTTCTTTTTTCTTTTTTTTCTTTGATATTTTATTTACATTTCAGAAGTTATCCCCTTACCCCATTTCCCCCCACACAGGAACCTCCTATCCCATCCCCCCTCTTCCTGCTTCAGTGAGAATATGCCCCCACCTATTCTCCCACTCCCACCTCCCACCCTCAAATTCCACCAAGGTGTCCAGCGTTCACTGGGCCAAGGATGTCCTCTCCCACCTATGCCTGACAAGGCTATCCTCACCTACATATACAGCTGGATCCATGGGTCCCTCCTTATGTTCTCCCAGGTTGTTGGTTTAGACCCTGGGAGCTCTGGTTGGTTGGTATTGTTGCTTTCACCATGGGGTTGCAAACCCTTTCAGCTCCTTCAGTCTTCTGTCTTACTCCTCCATTGGGAACCCCATGATCAGTTCAATGGTTCGCTATGAGAATCCACCTCTGTACATGTCAGTCTCTGACAGACCTCTAAGGAGACAGCTATCCTTTGCTAACTTACCTGCTTGTGTAGTTATTCAATGTTCATATGCATTTATTGAAAGTGCATATTTATATTATATATTAAGAAATTCTGGACTTATTGGAATGCCAAAATATAGAAATGAGTTGGATATCAATATTTCTTCATAAAATTTATATAAGAATAGGGATATTGATAGATTGCCATTAATGACAGATGAAGATTTACGTCACTAATGAGCTAAATGTATTACCTGAATTTCTCTATAATTCAAAATAACAAATCCAATGAAAACTAGAATATTTCAATATGTATTAAGTACAATATATACAAAGAACTCATAGACATACATAGACGAAGAAAGAGAAAGTAATCACTGGCATTTAGGCATAATAGTTCCATAAACTAGAAGAAATTTATTCCAAAACAAGAACTACCTGAAACTTTAGTAGTGGGAGTTATTTTTATCAAGAAACAGTTAAGATTTAGTGAAGTAGATAGGCTTCACTTCACTTTGCCATGTATATTAGCTTTGAAATATCAACATGGAAATTCATCAATATGCATATTTTTTATTTTCATGTTATAAAATAAAGCCATTTCTGCTTATTATTTTAAAAATTGTGTGTGTATGCATGTGTGTGTGTGTGTGTGTGTGTGTATGTGTATGTCTTTATGTGTTAGTATATGCATGTGAATGCAAACACCCTTAGAGGCCAGAAGTGTTGGATATCTGGAAGCTAGAGTCTTAGGCAATCTATATATCATGTTACATGGTTGCTGAGAACTGAACTCAGCTCCTCTGAAGGAATAGTACATGCCCCTGTCTGTTGAGTCATCTCTCTAACCTCAAGGGGCCATTTCTAGTAAGAAATCTTTAATTAGCATCTCTAATGGTTTAAATGAATAATGTCAGTCATGGCTTAGGTATTGGAGTGCTAGGTTCCCAGGTAGTGGAATTCTTTGGGAAACATTACAGAACCATTAGGAGTTCTTTACTTGGGGATACAAATTATTTCAGGAAAGACTTGAGATTTTTATAGCTGTTCCCAACCTCCAGTCATTCTCTCTACTTGCCTGTGCTTGAAGATATGACCTGTCAGCCTTCTTCTGCCCTAGATACCTGTCCCTTGCCTCCCTTGATTCCTATTTCATTATAGAGTTTCCATTTAGAATTAGGACCAAATAAACTCTTTCTTCCAAAAAAAATTTTTTTGATCACCATGTTTTATTATACAAAAGAAAAGTAGCTAATACACCATATTAGTTTACTTGTGTTGCTATAAAAATCCATCAGAATGGCAAGCTTAAGAACAATAACAATTCATTTATCATCGCTTTATAGGCTATGAAGTTCACACTTAAGGCACTGGCAAACTCTATGTGGTGGAAGTACAACATTCAGTCCATAGACCAAGTCATGTCCATGAGTGCACAGGGAATGAGGACCAATGGTATTCTGTTCATCCTCTTCATGAATTCTGTTAATCCTGAACTCTGTGCTCATGACCTAAATGAGCTCCCCAGAGCTACAATTTCTAATAGAATTAGATTGGAATTCACTTTCAATGTATCAATTTGGGTATAATACCTTCAGTTTGTCACTGTTACTCCTGGAATGTATCTCAATTGTAAGTACAGAGTATAATTTATAAGTGTTAAAATCTCTGAGGATGTTTTACCCATTTTTATATTCTAGCACTGTCTAAAAGTGTTCATCACTTTATTTGTTTTTCTACCATTGTTTGGGTAAATTTTTCACTGCATTGTCTCCTTACCACTGGACTTTTTGGATTACAAATATTATTATACTAATTTTGTAAGTTCATTTTCTGCCATCTTTTCCTAAACATAGGCTATATAGTTTATTCGAGGTTTCTATTTGATATTTCCCTATGTTTTTAAATCTATAATATTGATAGCGCAGGCTCGTTATTAAATGAGCATGTACAGAATTAAAGAAAGGTAAATTATGCTTCCTATAATGAGTCATGAAGAAAGTATCCATTCAGTAGGTATTTTGTATTATGAAATTTATTTGATTCAGAACAGACATCTCATGACTGATAAGTTTTCATATATATAGTGAATACAGGTAGGGCACAGATTGTAGGATACAAAATATATATAAATTATTCATCAGGAACAATGTGTGTTTACAGAGATTAACTTACACTCTCTGTTGAAATGAAAATAAAACCAATAAGATAAATGAAATAATGATTTACAAGACAGTGGCCCTCAGACAAAGAAGCAGTGATGACTAAGAGGCAGGAAGTAAATGAAACCCTAGCTAACTTGCTAAATGTAGGTAGGAGGTTACCAGGTCCATCCCCCAGCTTCCTTTAATGTAGAGGGAAGAACAAGGCCAGGACAGCAGTGGTAGCTGAGTTCACAGAGAAATCTTGTGGTGAGAAGGAGAACTCCTGTCCCCAGCTTGAATTTACTGAAACCATGTGGGAAGCAGCAGCAGTCATTCTCACTGAGGCAAGCTGGTCAGGATTGTAAATAGAAGCAACCAACCAAACCAAAAATCCCTAAATTAGGGCAGAGTCTCTTAATATCATCTTTCCCAACAAACGACAGAAGATGCAAAGAGGGGACAGAAAGGAAATTCTGACTTGTTTTAATTCAATTTTACAGAGCACGACCTTGAAATATCTAAATATACTGTCCCTCAACAAGATTTGCTAACCTCTAGCACAAGTTCAGAATACAATGACATTCAACTGTAGCACCAATGTGAGGACAGGTGGAAAACTTAGTTTAGAAGGCTGCTGTAGCAGACAGAGACTGTTCCAGTTCCACATGAAGGCATATTAGAGAAGTTTAGTGGCAATCCTTAAACAACTAAATGGGATAGTTACATTGATTTGATTATTTGTTCGAAGTGTAGATATCCCAAAACCGTTTCAGATTTTATCATTTAATTGTATGTCACTTATTGGATCAGTTCATATCTCAAGAGGCTTTTAAAGATTTTATATCTATTGAAAGGAAAAAGGATTTTATGTGAATAATTTTTGTTACTAGCTTATTTTAACTGAAAACTTCTGGTTTTGACTATGAATAAATGGTTAGGCTTAAAAATGTATCAATCAACCAGACTAAATATTTTTGCTTCAAATACTATAAATTTCTTCATTATTCTGAAAAGCTTTTATTTTACCATTGAACTTAGAATTTCTAGATACGCTGGCATTAAACAATAAAATTGGATACAGTAGTTAAAATTTCCTTTCCATGGGACAGAAATGTGAATTTGGACTCAGATTACAGGTTCTCCTTTGCTAAATGAAATTGCACTTGTAAAGAACTATCTCAATTATTTACTCAAACCAAGTTTGTTCTTAATTAGCAACTATTGTTTAATTAATATTCATACATATCCCCAAAGATGCTAGTAAACATGTACTACTTCCTGCACAGCTGCTATCTGTATATATTTTGGGTTCCTGTCTACACATCTTCAATTGTTTGTACGTATGTATATTTAATTTACTATGTACGAGAATGGAGGCAATTGTCCAAACTGTGTCCTCCCAGGATAGCACCAGCATTTTGGATGATATAATAACACATGTTCTACCAGTTGCTGGGAGAGCTGCCCACTCTTGGTTTATAGCCTAGAGTGTTCAGTAGAATGATACTCAGACAAATGAAGCCATCTTCCCCAAGGCTATGCCACCTGAAAAACCTCACATCAAATGACCTGTAACATCTGTTACAACCCTGGATATCTTGATTCACTTAAGTCTCCCCTTGAGGGCCATCCAGTGTCGGAATTTATGGTATTCTGTAACATTGATGGTTCAACCATATCACAGTTAAATCTCTCCCTCTAATCAATATGTTCCCCATGTTCCAGATAGATGTCGACTGTGAGATTACTCCCCAATAAATTCTAAAGAAAAAGTTTGACTAGTCTGACAAAAGAAAGTTTTTCTTAAGTTTATCTAATGTGCTTTCTACTTCTAATTTTATAATTTTAATTCCTTAAAAGTTACTTTCTAAGTTTTCCTAGTTCTACCTGTATTTAGATGTTTTTCTAAAAAAAAAAATCAATCAATTTTAATTAAATGTAGAAGTTGATGAAGAGTCATGCCTGATTTATTACTTTTTAACCTTAGGAAAATCTTGCCAAGGATGTTATGTAACTGTCTCATCTAACCAATCTCATTTTGATTGCATATGCAGTCTAGAATTCATGTGCATAGTTCTCAAACTACACTCAAATTTTCTAACACAAAATAAGCTGAATATTTACATTTCTTCAAAATTCCTATGGTCATATTGTGTGATATCAAGAACTTGGGCCATGGAATATAATTAAACTATGACAGAAGAGCCATCAGAATTTAAATTCATTACCTTCTTGAGTCTACAACAAGATGACTGTCTGAAAATCAGGAAGAGTGACGTCAGCAAATCTCAGAGACTTCAACATGTTACTACTGTCCAGGATGGTGCAAAGTAACATTTTTTTTTTTTTTTTTTACATACAACCTTGTCCATAGTGACCTGCTTCAGTATTCCCAATTGAATAATGCATAATGTCTGCAATGACTATTTAGAATTTCATCTGCCTCTTTCATAACTTGTTGGCAGTTCAGTGGTGTCAGTGGGTGCTGATTATCTGGCCACTATCTCTTCAATCATATGGTACCACCCTTAAGTTTCCTGGCATTTTGGATCATAGCTAAAGGTTAATTCATTATTTTCTGTGTTGTACTGATCAGTGTTTGTCTGTAAGACCTTAAGTATATCTGTTTTAAGGTATTGCAAATTAAATTGTAAAATTTATAGAAAGAAATAATTATAATATGTAAATGAAAGTATGCACATTTCTATCTATAACTAGATTAATAATTCATTAAACTTGTATGCTTTTAAACAAGAGAGATTGATCCAGAATAATCATTTATATTTGATAAAGACAATGTAGACATAACAATTCTTTTTATTTTTTAAATTGGAAATTTTATTTACATTTCAGATGTTCTCTCCTTACCCCATCCCCCCCCTCCTTCCCAGGAACTCACTATCCCTTCCCCCTTCCTCCTGCCTCCACGTTGGTGTACCCCTCCACACTCCCCCCGTACCTCACCTCTCCACCCTGGAATACCCCCCCACGACGTTGAGCCTTCATGGGACCAAGGATCTCTTCTCCCACTTATATGTAGCTCCCTTGCATATACAGCTGGAGCCATGGACTCATTCAATCCTGGGTCATCAACTGCCACTGAGACTACAGCTTCACTTATGGCCTCTCTGGGCCTCTCATAGAGCCAATCATCAGTTGTTCTTAATGATACCTTCATGCCTTCAAAACTAGTCCCACTTTGGTGATTCTTATTGTACTAACTTCAGCTGTTAGCATGAGGGACTAACTAGGCTGCCTCTGGAACACAGCTTCTATATGCTAATTCTAAGGGAACTCTTCCCCGGAAAATTTCAATTAAATGATGCTGAGTATTTGGTTGGTTGGTTGGTTGATTTTCTTTTTAACACCACTAATCTCTTAGCTCTAGCTGGCCGAAATCAATTGGCCCAGTAAAACAAAGGCTTTTTTTTTCTGTTATCTTGTTTTTTATGGCTCACTCAAAGTTTCCTCTTCCTCCTCTCCTGCTAGTTATCCCAAGCTTCCTCTCTTCCATATTCCTCTTCAGAAAAAGAACAAGTCTCCAAGAGGCAACAGACAGACAGGACAAAGTCAGATACAGTAAGACAAGGCAGAAGTCTTCATACTAGAATTGGGCAAAGAACACAAGAGTATAAAATAAGACTCAAGGGCAAGCAAAAGTGTCAGTTATACTACCTGTTCCTGTGGTTCGGAATCTCAAAAGAATACCAACATAGCAGCCATAACATGTATACAGAGGACTTGGGGCAGAACTATGCAGGTGTCATGTTTGCCATTTCTGTCTGTGGCTTGTGTGAATCCTACTTAGTTTATCCATTGGACTGTGTTCTCCTGGTGTCCTTCATCCCTTCTGACTATGACAGTCCATTTTTAACTTTTTCACTTTTCCAGGGTTCCCCAATCTCTGAAGGGAGGGATCTTATGGGGACCTTCAATTTAGACTCTCTCTATACAATATCTGCCTATAGGTTACCCGGTCTTATCTGCTGCTAGAGGAAGCCTCTGTGGTGATGACTGAACAAGAAAATGATCTATGGGTATAGCTGAATATCATTAGGAATGGTTTTATTGATTTTTTTTTTTTTGCCAGTTGTATTTGGATATACCCTTTAATTTTAAAGATGATAACTTTCACAATTTTTCAGGTTTGCAGTTTGTGTTTGTAGATATCATCACTATTTTTCTTAATCCTCTATTAAGTCTAGATTAGTCTACTGCAATATATATAGGAAATAAACAGCATATATGATGTAGTAGCGTCCATTTTCTTTCTCTTTATAGTTGTAAGCATAAAACTTAATTCTCTGTGGAGCAGGAACTTGCAGACTTTCCTAATCCCTCATCCAGAATAAGAACAAGCTTTGTAAATTCTTTATGGAGTCACAGACAATCCTCAGAGTAATCAGGGTAATTGATTCCTTTAAAATATTTGTAAGTTATCTGTCACTTTGTACATTAATGTGACAGATTTATTTCTTAATACTCCCTATTGAAAAACAATTATGTTGCATATATAAAAATTAAAGGAGCACTTTTCAGTGAAGCCAGGAAGGGAACACATATCAAACAATGGCAGGGTTCATCATGGCATTCTCTGAGTGATGGGGATAATATGTTACTAATTATACCAGTAGCACAGGGGAAAGAAATTAGCTAGGCTTAGCCAAAGCAGCTGATTAATAGGCATGAATTAATAGACATGAATAATGTCTTTGGTACCCATGAGATCTAGTGGATGTGATTATATAAATGATTGACAGGTTATCAAGCTGAAGCTTTAATATTTTCCAAATTGTGGGTAAAGGGCGAACAGCACCATTTAGTTTGATTCATTCTATTAACCACAGTTTTTGTGTGTTTTAAAAGACTTCATCCTTTATAGTAGTCTTGTGAAATCTGACGTGAACATGCCATGCTAAAACATTCCTTAAGCAATTGGGATTCCTCCACAGCTCTTATCTTTTATGCACGTATACTTGAGAAGATGTTAGCCAGTTTTAACATCTTTAAAAACCATCCTTAAGTATTAAGAAATTAAAGAAAAAGGCATATATTCCAATAACATGTTAGTGGATCTAGCGAAGGAGAGCATAATCAGGGAATAAGCTCACACCTCTTTCATATTTAAAAATATTTACAAAACAGAGTGAATAACACATATAATTCAGAATATAAGAGACAGGATCTGAAGAATTAAAGAGTGACTAATGACCCGATTTGATATGACACTTTATTATAAAAAAACTTTCTTGAATTAATCAATTTATCCTTTAATTCTAGTGGATGTGAATAGTGTGCACAACAATTTAGTCAATATTAATCTTTTTGGTTAAGATTATATGGTTACTAAAAGGATTATTTAAATAAAGTCTTTGCAAGCTTTTTAATAATTGGTATGCCTTGAGAATGTGCCTTTTATAAAGTAGATTTTCACTGAATGAACTATTACTGTCAAAGTAATAAAAATTTTGCACATTAAGGTATTTGCTGTGCTCTTTAATACTGAGACTTTTTTATCCTAGAGGTCTGCCTATAGTCTAATCTTCTTGAGTCATTTGCTCAATTGAGGCTCCCCCTCTCCAGTGAGTCTTCCTTAGGTCAATTTGACATAAAACAAGCAACCATGAACATAGAATTAGAAGATTACATTGTTTTAGAAATGTCATTTGAGAAAATAAGTTCTGTGGTGGAGAAAGCCCATGGAAAATGCTGACATCTGTGTATAAAACTACCTTTAGAAAGTGGATTCCTAAGTTTCACAAAATCTTTCAATGGTGAAGTTTGAAATTACTCAATAAATATGTAAATATCTTTTCAAAGTAAATAGAAATATTTTTGTATTTGATTCCTATTTTGAATTTGATTCCTATTAAGTGAAGAGAGTTTAGAAACTGAAATCTTAGACTAGAAAAGTTGTCTTAGTGGTTAAGAGATTTTACTGCTCTTGAAGAGGACCAGGACTTAGTTCACAGTGTCCATATTGTAGCTCTCAACCATTTGAAAATCTATATCTAGGCAATCTGATGGCATCTCTGGCCCAATTAGGCAGGTAGTTCATTGTGTGTGTGTGTGTGTGTGTGTGTGTGTGTGTGTGTGTGTGTGCGCGCGTGTGCATGTCCATGTGCGTGTGCAGGAAACACTAATGTATAAAATAAACTAAATCTAACGATAGGAAATGACATTTTGTCTTTTTACAACCAGGTGTGATTGCTACTCCTGAGTAATTACTTACTTAGGTTGAAAATTGCTAGATATTAGTAAAGAACACTCCTGACTTTTTCTCATCGAGTTTCCAGAAAAATTAACTAATGGGGAAGAACTTTCTCAAATGTAAGAAGCATCAACCATACAGTGGAATCCAGAGTGGAATTAAAGAGGAAGAAGAAATATTTGTGCTTCACCAACCTTTAAAGCAATGCCCAGTCGCATGCTTCTGCCTTGATCATACTCTACTGTTTTAACACAGACCCAGAAGCAATAGAGGCAGGCTGATCTGACCTTCTGAAAATTTTAGGGTAATATCCAAAATGTATTAAAAAACTCAAGAAGCTAACCTCCAAAAACCAAACAATCAGTCAAAAAATTGAGATATAGAGCTAAGCAGAGAATTCACAACAGAGGAATCTCAAATTGCCTAGAAGCACTTAAAGAAATGTTCAAATCTTTAGTCATCAGAGAAATGCAAGTCAAATTGACCCTGAAATTCCACCTTACACCAATCAAAATGGCTAAGATCAAAAACTCAGATGAAAGCACATGTTGATGATAATGTGGAGAAAGAGGAACACTCCTCAATTGCTAGTGAGATTGCAAACGGGTGCAACCACTCTGGAAATCAATCTGGAGGTTCCTCAGATATTTGGAACTAGATCTATCTGAAAACCCAGCTATACCACTCTTCGGGCATATATCCAAAAACCCTGTGGGCCAGAAGAATGAATGGAAATATATAACCTTAGGGTAGGGGGTTAGGGGTAGGGGTACCTTCTAGAATGTACCAGAGACCTGGGAGGTTAGAGACTCTCAGAACTCAAAGACAAGGACCTTAGATGAAATACTGTACAGTAGGGAGGGGGAACTTGAAAAGTCTACCTCCAGTAGAAAGACAGGGCAAGTGGTGGAATGGGGTTTCCATCCCACAGTCAAATCTCTGTCCCAGAATTATTCCTGTTTAAAAGAACTTCAGGGACAAAAATGGAGTAAAGAATGAGGGAAAGGATGTCCATTGATCAGTCCAACTTGGGATCCATCTCCTGGGGAGGCTCCAAGGCCTGACACTATTACTAATGCTATGGTGTACTTACAGACAGGAACCTAGCATGGCTGTCTTCTGAGAGGCCCAACAAGTAGTTGACTGTGACACAGGCTGATATTTACACCCAAACAATGGACTGAAGTCAGGAACCACTGTGTTTGATTAGGGAGAGCCTGGATGAAGCTGAGGAGGAGGGTGACCTCATAAGAAGACCAACAGTCTCAACTAACCTGGACCCCTGAGATTTCTCAGACACTGAGCCACCCACCAGGCAGTATACAGGATCTGGTCCGAGGCCAGGGCAGATGTACAGCAGAGGACTGCCTGGTCTGGCCTCAGTGAGAGAAGATGAGCATAATTCTCCCTTGAGAGCCTTGAGGTCCCAGGGAATAGGGAAGCCTGGAGAGTGTGTGTGGGAGGGAGTTAGGGTATATCCTCTTGGAGATAGGGTAGAGGAGGAATGGGTTGATGAACTGTGGGAGAGTGGCTCTGGAGGAAGGTAACAGCACATTGTAAAAAAAAAAAAATAAAACAGTAAAAGTTGTACAATACAAGTCAATATGTAGAAAATGAAATGTGAAATCCTGAGAGAAGTAAAGATATTCTTGGTACTTCTTGATCCAACATTCATGCTTTAACATATGTTGTAATTCCAAAAGAAGGTCAAAGTAGGCTTTATAAGTCTATACATGTGAAAATAATTATGGCTTCTTCACCTCAAATTTAATTATTTACATTTGTTTTGTGACTGTTCTTGGGAAGGCATGAATAAATATCTTTTCATTTTAGATAGAGCAATAATGAGAGATTATAGAAAAAATTCATACCGAAATGCAGTTTAGAGCATTAATGCATTTGGTTGAGTTTAATTATAGGAATATAGAAATATAATTATAGGGTGATTTCTTGGAGTATTTATGGTTCATTGCAGCTGAATTACACAAAAGTCCATCTCATCATGCTGGGGACTCATCAAAGGAAGCTGCATTCCTAGAGCTTCTTGCCTGAATTGGAGCCCCACACCCAATCGGAAAATTGTTGTACTTGTAAGTTTCAGGAGTTTCCTGAAGCTTGTAAGTTTTGTTTCTTCCAGAGACCTATGATTCTGTTTGCTCTGTGAGACCTAAGGGACCTCCCTCCAGGAAGGAATGCTTCAATTAGGCGGAAATAGATATATTACAAGATTTTTAAGGAAAAAAAGCTGAAAAAACAAAAACAGACAAACAAGCAAACAAAAAATAAAAGGTAACTTCTTGTCTGACTTTGTTTTTGTAGAAATCCAGAACAAGAGCAACAATCATATGTAAGTTGAGGTGAGACCATTGCTTAGTAGTTTTATTATTGTTATTATTATTATTATTATTATTAATTATTTTGTATTTTTTCCTTTTTATTGGATATTTTATTTATTCACATTTCAAGTATCTTCCCCTTTCCTGATTTGCCCTCCAGAAACCCCACATCCTATCTTCCCTTCCCTTGCTTCCATGAGGGTGCTCCTTCATCCACCCACTCACTCAAGCCTCCCTGCCCTGGTATTCCTCTACACTGGGGCATCAAGCCCTGTCAGGATCAAGGGCCTCTCCTCCCATTGATGTCCCACAAGGCTATCCTCTGCTACATATGCACTTGGAGCCATGGGTCCCTCCATGTGTACTCTTTTGTTGGTGGTTTAGTCCCTGGGAGCTCTGGGGGATCTGGTTGGTTTATATTGCTTTTCTTCCTATGTGTTGCAAACCCCTTTAGCTCCTTCAGTCCTTTCTCTAACTCCTCCACTGCGGACCCCTTGTTCTGTCCAATAGCAAGCTGCAAGCATTCGCCTCTGCATTTGTCAGACTCTGGCAGAGCCTCTCAGAAGACAGCTATATCAGGACCCTGTCGACAAACACTTCTTGGTATCCACAATAGTGTCTGAGTTTGGTGTCTGTATATGAGATGGGTCCCCAGGTAAACCAGTCTCTGGATGGTCTTTTATTCAGTCTCTGATATACACTTTGTCTCTGTATTTCCTTCCTTGAGCATTTTGTTCCCCCTTCTAAGAAGGACTGAAGCATCCAGACTTTGGTCTTTCTTCTTCTTGAGCTTCATGTGGTCTGTGAATGGTATGTTGGGTATTCTAAGCTTTTGGTCTAATATCAGTGAGTGTATACCATGTGTGTTCTTTTGTGTTCAACTTTCATGGAAACTATCAGCCTAGAAGAAATTATTTCTTCTTTAAGTGTATAACCCGAATTTCAACCATTCTGTGATCTGAGAATTATCTTTGCCAATGAGCTAAGAATTATCTTTGCCAATCTGTGTCTTAGTATAAAGGAATTTCCAGTAGTTATGATCTATTAATGTAACCATGACTAGAAAATTTCTGGAGTTTTCAATGCAAATCTCCTCAAGACTGATATAGTGCTCTGTTTAAATGACTTAGGCATAGGGCAGAAGGAAGGTATTGTCTCAATATATGAAGCATTAAGACAATTGCTTTTTGTCCTCCTCTACATTTAGAAAAGTCAACTAGGAGATGGAGTTACTCTTTTGTGGTGCTGATGTACACAGGCTAGATAAAATCAAGCTCATATTATAATAATAAAAATTTCATTCATTATGGGATAATTTTTGTAATGAATTAATTTATATGTTCACTCATAAAGTGTTTCTATTTTAGCTTTAAGAACTGTACTTCAGTTTCTTTGGTACATGAATATTGTAATAAAGAAACTAACTATAGAGCATTAAAGCATATGCTAAATTTGAAGTTTATGTTCTTAGAAAAAACTTTTGAAAGGTAATAGTATTTTCATTTATTTCTAAATAATTAATCTCTATTGAAGAAAAGATATAACAACCAATGTAAAATTCATATACCAAGAAAACTGTCTACCAGCGATTTGTTGATTTCTAATGAAGAATAGATGGTTTTAAATAAGTCTATTTTTTAAATTTTGTGATTATAATTTTATTACAACATTTCTTCTGTTCCTCTCCTGCATTCAAACCCATTCAACTCTCCTCCACCCTCCTTCAACTCCTCCCATTCTCCTTCAATTCCTTGTCTTTCATTTTACACTAATTGCTATTACATGCATGCACGAGTATGTTTATACATATTGTAAGGGTCTGAGAGTAGCTGAAGGATGACCTTAGACTCAGAAAGTATGCAAAAGTGACAAGTGTTTATTCTGCCAAAACAAGCCACATGTATGTGTGTGGAGGTGGGGTGGGGAGCATCCATTCATATAAAATAAAGAACCTAAGATGAGCTTTCAGGCTCCTTTTAAGCATAGATAGGCAATTTCCAGGGACAGTTAGGTAACTTTAATATGATTGGTTAGGTAGGCAGCAGTTATATTAATACATTTTTAATTGGTTGCTATATTGATCAGGTCTTACACAATTTCTAGGAACTGACTCAGTCCTTGGGCTTGTTAAATCTCCTAGCAATAGATGCCACGGCCATTGCTGTCATAGATTAATGACCCTTGTTTGAAGTTTTCCTGAGAAACCTTGTCTGCTTCTCTTGGAAACTGATTCTTTTCTAATTCTCATGTTTAAACCTCTCATTTGCTCCTTGAGTTGGGCTGCTTCTCAAATCCTTGACTGGGGTTTAGGCGTTAATACTGAGATTTTAATACCACGAGTTGGACTGTGGAGACACCTGTTCTTTGATAAACCTTATAAGAGTAAGAAGTGGAGTAGACTTTAGTGCCTGTAGCAGTGTGAGTAATCATCCAGCTGATATTAAGTGGCTCATGGTGGCTATTATCAGCTTAAGCCAGAGCTATAATAGTAAACATCAGGATTTATAAAGTCTTAGCTTTAGAAGATCCTGAGAGTGTCACAGGAGTTTCCACCCTGATGCCTCTGGTTGCCTCTTTCTCACTGAGGATGCAGTTGCTGGGTCTTCTTTGATCCTGAGGTTTGACATGAAAGTGATGAATCCATGTTTTATTCCATCAAACTTTATAGTTGTGGTTATCATCAGGATCTCTGTGTGCAAACCTTTCCAGCATGGTTCAAGTGTTTTGTGATTGAGTCTCTTAATCTAAGCTTGTCATCTGGTCCAAAGCAATGGGGATAGGGAGGTGTGCAGACTCAGATTTAAAGGATGCTTGGCCATATTTGTGTCGGCACCCTGTGGAGAGCCTGCATAAACTCCAGGAAGTGTTGATGATCATATTCTACAAGAATTTCAGGTTGAAAGTTAGGTGATGGTGGTGGGGGGGGTGGTCTCCCATTCTCCCATATAGTAAGTCAAAGGAGTTAGGCCAAAGTGTACAGGTACGTCCAGCCTTGTATAAGGCATAGGGAAGGAGGGTCACCCAGTCACCACCAATTTCTAGAGTTCATTTAGTTAATGTTTCTTTTAGGGTCCAATTCATTATTTCTACCTATCTTTAGCTCTGAGGATGCTAGGCACAATGAATTTGTCCCTATAATTTTAATGAGAGACCATGTTACCTAACAGATGAAGGTCAGCCCATTGCCAGATCCCATCAGTGAAGGTGATCCATACCTGGGGATGATATCTTCCAGGGGCTTCTTGGCTACTGTAGTAGCAGTTTCCATGAGAATGTGCAAAGCTTTGTCCATCTCATGAGTCCAATTTAAGGTATTTCCTGCCTCCTAGTGGCCTCTTAGAAGCGCCTAGAAATCTCCATAAATCCTGGCACCTGGAGTCTGCAGAACCCTGCAGAGCCCAAGAACACACAAATTTGGTGTGAGACTCAGGAATGGAGATATTGAGGATCTTCTTTTTTAAGTCTAAGACAACCAGATATTGTCACCCCTTGAGTATATACCCATGGTAAGATACTTCCTTTCAGCAGAGCTACACCTTTTTTAAAGACACTTTATATCTTCCAGTCCAGTTCTCTGAGAAATGTGGCAGTCCCTATATATCAGTGTCTTTATCTGGGGCAGCTATAAGGAAGTCATCAACAAATGACAAGAGGGCTATTTGGGGGTGGGCCTGCCAGTATTCACCCAGATCTTCATGGAGTCCTGAACAAAGGCATGGATGCTTTTAAATCCCCATGGCAACCTAGTTTCATGTTAACAGTCTATTAAAGCCATGTTCTGTGTTGTTCCATTCGAAGGCAAGTATGGGCCGACTAACTGAGCTAGTGGCAAGAGGAAGAAGGCATCCTTGAGGTCCAGGATTTTGTAAACTTTTGGTCAGGTGCAGACTGCTCAGCAAGGTGTATGTGGGTGGATACTTCTACCCTTTTCTTGACTTCTCTTAAGTCCTACACTGGCTGGTAGTCATTCGAATATGGTTTTCTTACTGGAAAGAGATGATGTTCCAGGCCAATGGACAGGGAACTAGTATTCCTTATTCCCAGAGTTGGTTTATGTATGGTATTATTCCTAATTTTGCCTCCAAGGGCATGGGGTATTGACAGACTCTGAGTGAACTGGTTCTAGCTGAACTGGTTCAGGATTGTAGCTCAGTGTTTGGTAGCCCCATGGGATTTCTGTCCACTCATATCCATGGAATCTCTGTCCATAACCTCTCCAGGTAGAGGTTTTGTCAGTGTTCAGAGAGGATATGTCATAGAGCTTATATTCTTCCTCTAATGCCACAGTCATGGTATGTATGGAGTCCTTCTCATTTAGAACTTGCACTCTCAGGGCCAAAGTGGATTTATACTCCCTTCTTAGTCATGAGGTCTCAGCCAAAGATTGGGTATAGGCATCCAGGGTTGACCATAAATGAATGAGAGATCTGTCCCATTCCTAATTCACCTTTCATGGGTATTCCATTGATATTGGTTAATTCCAGTGGACCTTGAATCCGGGTTCTCTTGGACAGGATCCTATAGGATATTTCAGGATTGAATGTTGTGCCTATGTGTCTACCAGGAAGTTTATTGGCTTCCCCTTTACCTTTAGGTGTACCCAAGGCTCATGGAGGAGGCATGAGTCCTGATACCCCCAGAAACTTAGTTTTAATATTTCTAGATTGTTAGGCTTTTCTTCTTTTAGTATTTTGAGAAATTTGTTTTCCCAATGAATCATTGTTTTACAATAGGCACATTTGTCTTTTTGAAGAAAAGGCCTTCCCTCTTTTCTTAGGAGTCTTGTTTTCCCATCCTCTTCCATATGCTTTATTCTACTTTTTTCTTACTTGTTTACAAAATATTTTATTTTTTTTATTGGATATTTTATTTATTTACATCTCAAATGTTATTCCCTTCCCCTGTTTCCCCTCTGCAAGCATCCTTCCCATCCCCACTCCCCTGCTTCTATGAGGGTGATCCTTACTCACCCACTCCCTCCTCACAGTCCTGCATTCCCCTACACTGGAGCATTGTGCCTCTACAGGACGAAGGGTCTCCCCTACCATTGATGCTAGATAAGGACATCCTCTGCTATATATATGGCTAGAGCCATTGGTCCCTCCTTGTGTAATCTTTGGTTGTTGTTTCAATTCTTGGGAGCTCTGAGGGGTCTGGTTGGTTGATATTGCTGTTCTTCCTATGGGGTTGAAAAACCTCTTCAGTTCTTTCAGTCCTTTCTCTAAGTCCTCCATTGGGGTCTCTGTGCTCAGTCCAATGGTTGTCTGCAAGCATCTGCCTTAGTATTTGTCAGGTTCTGGCAGAGCCTCTCAGGAACCAGCTATAATAGACTCCTGTCAGCAAGCACTTCTTGGATTCCAATATAGTGTCTGGGTTTGGTGTCTGTATATGGGATGGATCCCCAGGTAGGGCAGTGTCTGGATGGCCTTTCTTTCAATCTCTGCTCCACAATTTGTCTCCAATTTCCTTTAGACAAGAGCAATTCTGGGATAAAAATTTGGAAATGAGTGGGTGGCCCCATCCCGCAATTGGGGACTTTGCCTAACCTCTGGATATGGTCTCTACAAATTATCCCTCTCCTTTGTTGGGCATTTCAGCTAATCTTATATGCCTTGGATCCTGGGAGCCTCTTGCTTTCCCGGCATCTGGAACTTGCTGGTGGCTACCCCCAGTTCCCCATTCCCTATTGCTACACACCTCCGTTCAATATATATACACCCTCTGTATATCATCTCTATCTTCTCCCATACCTCATCCTGCTGCCTTTATTTCAGTCCCCCTCTTTTCTTTTTCCCAATTTCCTCCCTGTTGGGGGATGGACCACACACTCATCTCCAAATTTTTATCCCAGAATTTCTCCTGTCTAAAGTAAATATGGAGAAAAATTGTGGAACAGAGTCTGAAAGAAAGCACATCCAGAGACTTTTCCACCTGGGGATTCATCCCTTATACAGACACCAAACTCAGACACTGCTGTGGATGGAGACGTTTATGTATGGATGTGTATGGGGGAATGGGAGAGACAAAGGAAATAGGGTGAGCTGAGACAAGGTTATAAGAATAATTAATATGAAATTTTACTACTTTATAAACCAGGTAAAAGATATAAATTAAAAAAATTAAATGGAAGATACCATGCATAGCAGGAAAAGGCTTTTCTTAAATGTTAGGAGTTATTAACAAAAGTATTTTAGTGTCTAATATGGGATACTTCTTTGTGAGTTGCTGATATACAGATACTTGCTATAGTTACCACCAGAACTAGTTGATAGGACCTTGTTGGTGATGTTACCACAGTTTTGATTTAAGATACTATAAAGTTAAGCTGGAACTGAGCTGAATAGTCTCCTTGCTGGATAGCTTTTATGGTCCTGGAAGGTACTAGCTGAGGGAGAAAAATGAGTCAAACTTTTTATGGCTGAAGGCCTTATATGCTCAACAATACTAACCTCCTAGACAAAAAGCACAAACAAAATGGTCATATTTTGGGGATGTTAATTTTTCTTTGATTGGATTGGAGCCCTGTTTCACAGGACGTGAGCACATGTTTGGTACGACTAATACAGTCCAAAACTTAAGGCTAAAGACTACCTTGGACCTGGGGGAAGTTTACTACTGTTTTGTAGTTAAATTGGAACATACCATTCCTCTAAATATGTTTAAACCTACACACAAAGGCTACTCTTAGCCATAATCAAAAGCTCCTCTGAGTCAGTTGTATACATGGCATTTTTTTAACCATGAATTCTGGAGCTGAAGGATACAAAGAACAGGGACCAGAAAGATTTTAAAAATTAAAAGATGAAGGAATGATTCTATAACATGCCTATAATTGGAGTAATGTTGCTATCCTGATCTTAAGGAAGCTGTAGTTGTCTATAAAACAGAGGCTGCTGTCAGTCAAACATGATTTAGGAGGGGCCTGACGGAGCTCTACTTCCTTGTTAAAATGCTGGCTAGTGATAGATTATCTGGGGGAGACAGTGTTGAATTTGGTTTATAACACATAAGCAAATCATAGCTGCAATGGTTAGTTCTAAACGATGGTCACACAGAGGGCTCTGCTTATGTTCAGTGAGTCAGAAGACAAAGCAAAAGGGTATGAACGTGGGAGAGGGATTTAAAAAAAGGGTAGGTTATCAGAAATGGGAGGAAGTTAAGAAAATATGAAAGTGAAAGTAATGGGGATATATCTTGGAAATTGTCAAAGATGATATTTGATACAAATTGTCCCTAAACAATATTAATGTGTGAATAAAGAGGCAGAAACACTTCCCTTTCTCTGTCTCTCCTCCTATGGTATCAATTTGTAATACCAATACACTTTGTGACTTAACACTCAGCCAATTAAAAAGGGGGGAATTCTGAAGTATAAGTAAAACATTTTTATATAAACTTCTAATACCTGCATCTTGAGTTTAATAGAGGAAGAAAAAGGTTAGTTTTATCCTGCGCATTTTGTATTCTCCTCAACAGTTACAGTTTGTGAGTTTACACTTCAAATAAAAAAAACAAGCCAACGGAGAAGTGTAACTGTGCTTTTTCAACTTGCTTCTGATGTGAGGCGAATACTAATATTTCATTCCCTTCAAACGTGGTGAAAAATTGGTCATTGAAAACACTAAGTATGTTGGTGAGGCACTGCCTAGAACCAATGCTTCATTCATCCTTACTTTCCTTTAAATTGAATTTCAACTCAGAGAGGGGAAAATTGGGAAAAAAAAAAAAGAAAATCAGCAAAAGCAATAAAAGTATAGAGAACGTACATTCAAATCTATCTTGTTATATTCTGCTACAAAATGTAAAAAAATCGGTTTAATTTTACATTTTTTTTTTCAGTTAAGCACTTGTGATGTAGTTCAAAAATCAATTTGTATGTTTGTTTGAAATCCAGTCTGACATCTGGCTTAAAAAATATATGTATGAAAGATTTAGTTTTCCCCTTTCAGGAAGGTATTGGGAATATGAAGAAATTAAATTTGGTTTATTTCTCACACTTGCAAATGCTGAAAAAATAAAAGTATCATGTGTCAATATTGAAAAGTTGTTTTATTTTCTTGAAGTATAGGAAAGGATATGCTGTTGCTATGCAATTATAAGACCTATGATATTTTCCTATGATCATTCAGCCTTGTTGTCTTTAGGTGTCACTACTATCTGTTTGTATATTCTCACTGTGGTCTCTAGAGATCTGAACCACTGTGCTCCTTGAATTTATTGTCTGATGACTTCCAAATTTATTTCTTCCTAGTAGATATGATTCTTATAAGTCCAATTTATAGTAGATAATTCTTTTAATGAAATCATATACTTCTTCAAGAAAATAATATATATATATATCCTAAAGTCTTAATCACTACCATATTTTTCCCTCTTCCTCCTAATCAATAAAAAGTTATTAATGGATACACATTCCGATTTTTTCTCTAACCTATTTTCTTTTTATAGATCCATCACTATTAACTGCATACCTAAGAGTCCCCAAACTGTTCCCTGTATATAGTAGCATTACTAAATAATGTTAGCCGTTACAATATTACTTCATTCAAAACTCTGTGTTGCCATACTGCTGCCTCTGTGTTAAGTTTCAAAATGAATGTCTGACCCCTTTTAACTCTTTAGAGTCTAATTTCAGTCTTCTTTTTTTTTTTTTGAAAAGTAATTTTCTCTGTTTTCAGTTCTTTAAACCTTAATTCTGTTTTGAAGCTTGTTGTGTGACATTAGAACCAAGATGTTCCCTCTTTCTATGTAGCCTTTGAATCTCAAAATATAAATTGCTGCTTCCCAAAAGAATATGAATTCTTCTGTATGCCCTACCTCCCTCTGAGATTCTTTTTCATCCCTGATCAAGGACATGGTTATATAGTATTTATTTGCCTTCTAACATTGCATGAGCTGTCACTTCACAAAGAACTAATCTCATTTTCACTATTATACATAATTTAAATGAATCAATGTTTATTTTCCATAAAGTGTCATAATCCAGGAGGAATGTCATGAATATTTTATTAGATACCATTAACAAAAATAGTTATACTTTCCTTTTTATGTCCTTTAATTTGAGTATTATGATTCAGAAAGGATTAAGAATCTCTTTATGGAGTTTGAGATGTAAAGGGAAGTGAATATTCTTAAAATTTTTACTTAATAGTTTTAGTAAGTCTTTGAGATGTCCTGACTTTTTGTTGTTGTTTTAATAAATCTCTTAGTCTAATTTTTGTTGCCATATACTCATGGGTATGGACTTTAAAGAAAACTGGCTCTCCTTTGCTGAGAACCCATAGACTATCAATAAATAATCAGCTGAATGTGGGAGCTTTGAGCCCTTTTTCCTTGAATCTAGATGTTCACCAGCTTGATTTTATGCTGATCTTGTTGTACTGGTAAGCAGAGACTGAGGTTTTGAATTCAGTCTTCCTGTGATTCCCAATTTTGTTTCCAGGATGCAAAGGTGTGATGTATACACCACATTGGTGGGTGAGAACGTCACAGATACCTTTCCAGCACTTGACCTGTTGTGAACGTTTGTGGTAACTGCTATCAATTGTATGAATAAGATTTTCCGATGAGTTCTGAAAGCTGCAGCAATCTTGTGTTTTACTTAGAAGCATGTTTATTGAGCACAAAACGGCTCACTGCTTGGATCTATGAGGTATACAAGTATGGGTTCTGTAATGGCTATTTTTGGTTGTCAACTTGACTACATTTGGAATAAACTAAAACCAAATTATGTAGCATACCTCTGAAGGATTTTTTTTTTTTCTCAGTTGAATCACCAGTACTAATCCTGATCCTTGAGATGGGAAGATCCATTTTTCTTTTTCTTTTTTTTTTTTTTTTCCATCACTTGCAAGTCCATCCTTAGCATTGGAGCCTGCTTCTTTAGGATTCTGGCAAACAATGAAAATGAGTTGAGATATCCAGCCTTGTCTTGTGGACTGAACAACTATGGTATTCTCGGTCCTGCTGTTGGTAGACAGCCTGGGTCACAGGATATAAGCCATAAATATAACCAATCAAATTATATTCATTTTAGAAAGTTCTGTCCTTGACTTATACAGCTTCTAGGCTTTAGAGCACTAGTTTATTTTTCATCCAAGGGGGGTGGTCTTTAAATCTAGTCTTTAATAAGTGATTGGTTGTATAATATCTGTGCAACAATTATAAAGATGGCATATCTTGCCATTTGGTCATTATTATAGTTAAAAGGGTGTGATAGCTGGGTACCACTGTTGATGACATTGTTTCCCTAGCAGCTTGCAATGTCTGAAACTATAGCACCTAGCAACAGGAAGGAAGGATCCTATTTGGTACCAACCTTATGTTCCATACATGCCTTACTTCCAAAATATGTGTTATATTTAGTCTAAGGGTCTTGCCATCAGTTTCTCTTGGGCAATCCAGAGCAATGGCTGTAAATTCCCTAGATTTTTAAAAAATGCTATGTACTAATCATTGTCAAAATGAGATATGTTTTCCAAGTCCAAAAGAACCACCTAGTCTCAAATTAAAAGTTATTGTGGTAACTAGCAAGATAAACGAACTCATACCTTGCACAGTATGTACACTGAATTAGCCTTTGAGTAACCATACTTGAATTATTAGTTGATGTGGTTCTTCATAATAGAAATATACATAAAAATTATGCACTGCTATTCAAAGCTAACAGTAATTTTTAAACGTATAATTAAACAATGAGCATATTATCAATGTAAAATAATTCTTAGAATTTAATATATTTAGGAAAATGCTAGTTATTAAAATTCTTTAATTAATAAGACTAACCAATTTTTCTGTAAAGAAATCCAAAATATAGGAAATAAACATTCAAGATAATAATTTACATATCACTATAAAGCAAACAATGTAACAAGAAATCAAACTTTTAATAACCAAACCAATATTCATAAAATGATATAATATCTGGTAAATGAGAGTATAATATACACTGAATTGCAGATGTGAGCAGACACTGATCCAAGACACATGTAAGTAGAGTTTTAAGCTAGCAATGCCTTGGTAAATGATAGCTAGGTACTTCCACTTATTGTCTTGACTTTCAAAAGAACAACAACAGCAATGACAACAACAACAGTCTAGAACTTTTTCTCTGTAATTGTTCATATGCAAAACTGTAATTGTTTATAAGCAAATTCTGTCTTTGCTTCAGTTTTAATTCATCTGCATTTACGAAAATAAGTCATTTTTATTTTTCAGAAATTCATATACATTTTTCTTCTCTAGTGGCAATATACTTTTATTTTGTATAGTTAATACATTTAAGTAATATATTTAAATAATGTGTATTAGCTTCAAAGTAAGTGCCATTTCATTTGATGTCACTATTTGGGTGACTATGGCATCTTGTAGAACTCTTTGTAGAATTCAACATCCCACACGATCTTTACTCCACCGTATTAATGGACACTTTTTTTTTTTTTTTTTTTTTTTTGGTTTTTCGAGACAGGGTTTCTCTGTGTAGCCCTGGCTGTCCTGGAACTCACTCTGTAGACCAGGCTGGCCTCGAACTTAGAAATCCGCCTGCTCTGCCTCCCAAGTGCTGGGATTAAAGGCGTGCGCCACCACCGCCCGGCTAATGGACACTTTTGTTTCCTGTGCCAGATATTTATGAAGCTGTTCAGATTAATGGAGAGAACAGAAAATGAAGAGCCGTTTTCTTTAATATAGATTTTGGTGCAAATAATTGAATGGAGAAAAATACACAAAATGAGTATATAATAAATCATTAGATTTATGTACAATTTAGGACCACAGTGACAGAGGGAAATCAGTGGTTCTTGATAATGGGTTGGCAGAGGAAACGTCATAAAAGAACAGGTGGTGATTTGATGCTTATGTGTATATTTGTTATTTTGTCTGTGATAATGATTTCAATATAAGAAATCCAAAATCCACATTAAACTCTTTTCTTTTAAAAATCTTTTGTAATAATAATAAAAATACATTTATAGAATTGTATATATTTAAATATGTAAATCCAAATTTTCAGCTATACTTTACATTAAATTAAATTTTCAGTTTATAAATTACATTAAAGCTATTAAACCACAAAGGCCAACAGTACACATAACTCTTTAAAGATTTATTTTTTTAATTTACATATATCTGCTTACACCGACTTGACTGAAAATAGTGTTAAAAATGCTTGTGAGCTACTCAATATTTGAGGGTGGGAAACAAACTTGGGTCCTCTGAAAGAGTATAAAGTTGTCTTATCCACTAAGTCATGACTCTAGTTCTAACACTGTAAATATTTCTGTTGCAAAAATTGCAGAATAACTTACCTGCTGCTTTTCAATATATCATAATGATTCATAAATATAAAAGGATGATCCCAAGTAGAATCACTGGAATTCATAGAAAAATAGAGCTGTATAATATATAATATCAAGAGAGAGAGAGGAGAGAGAGAGAGAGAGAGAGAGAGAGAGAGAGAGAGAGAGAGAGAGAGAGAATGTGTATAAAGTCAATATTAACTTTCAGGACTGCTTCATGAGCTGTGATATTAGCAATGTAATGAATAGAAGAAACCAGTCTTTGTGTCTCCCATACAAACAAGCATGTCATATCTATCTTCAAACAAAAGTACACTCAGAATCACTTTGGTCTCCATTTAAAGATCTGTGCTATCAAAGTGGCATAAAAACAATGAACTACAAGGGAAGAATCAATTCAGATATGAACATACTTGGTTTGATTGATGATGGCTAGGAACAAAAAGCAGGACAACAATTGTTGTCAAAGGAAGGGTCACTCTGATTCCCAGGGTTCAATTCTGTGGACAATGGCAGTTTTCAGCATGTAATGCATTTTATCTACAGATGGCATATATTATTGATGACGTCTCACATGAAGAATCTACCATTATGTTAGGATGAGACAAAGGCAGACGCATTTCCATTCCTGCCAAAACCAGTGTCCTGTTATTTCTAGGCATGCTCATAGTCCAAAATGACTTCTGTGGGTTCTCTACCATGTCCGTATTCTAGATCATAATGATGTGGTCTTGCTTTGAACCATAGAACAGCATTGCTTTTGCAATATTCTACACCAAAGAAATTTCACGATTGTGAACATTCACTTCAGACTGCCTCTCCCCGCCCCCATGCCCGTCACAATAGAATTCATGCTTCTCATACCCAGGCCTCTATCAAGTAACCTAGCTAACTTGTCAATCTCTGGAATTGCAGTAGCTTCTTTTTTGCTTGAATTCTGGACCAAGTAGTGGTGGTATCATCTTTCATATTTCTTTTCATACACCAGTTCTATTACTGGTACAGAATAAAGAATAACCTGTACCCTCAAGCTTCAGTTTTTCTCTGAGCACACTCTGGACACCAGTTCTGTTACCACTGACGCTGGAGCTTCTATAATATTACATGTATCTATGCTTCAGGAAGTAGTTTCCTGGCTCATTGACAAAGCATTTATTTTATGTTGTGGCGTTACTGATGACTCTTTTGCCCTACACCCTAGAAGAATACTCTGTCTTGAGTGTCTGTTTTATACTGGATGTATAGCCAGTGTAGAACATGACATAACATAGAATGGTTTTATCATTCAAAAGCTTGACCCAGTATGAATAGGAATATTTTTGGTTTCTACTTTCCTGATGAGAGAAACAGAAAAGGAGTCCCTACTGAAGAGGTTATGAAATCCCCCAGAAACTTATCACAAATCATTTGAAAGTCCTCCCATTATTGCAGACAACCACAGGTGTATAAACTAAAGTCTCATATAACTTTTATCAGTGATAATCTAGGTGTTAGATTTGCATACCAAGAACGTGTTGGCCATCTGTGCATACTCACGGGTGACTCAGATGCTACGCTTACACTTATCGTGCACCTCACGGGTGACTCAGATGCTACGCTTACACTTATCTCTACTAAAAACAAAAAAAAGGAAAATTATGTATAACATCTGAAATGAGAAGCTTTTTTTTAGAATACACAGATACCAATACAAGACAATAACAAATAAAAAAATGAAACTTGCAAATAAGCAGGTACACACACAAACACACTTGCATAAATAACAATGAGTAAATAAATACAATCCTTAAATTTAGATGAACACATAGGAAAAACTAAGTAAAATTATAAAAATAATACATATTTCATGGGAAATTTTAAAAGGAGATTTATCAGAAAAAGAACATAACAGAATTTGTGGAACTGAATGCAATATAATGACTAAAATGGAAAGTTTAATAAAAAGTGACAAGGAGAATTGTCTAAGCATGAAACAGAACCTGTGAGCTTGAAAAGAGCCAGGTCCAACTATCAAGAAAGGGAAAAAGGGAAAAAAGATGAACATAAATGAAAAGAAGAAACTAAAGATTGCATAGTACATTACCCAGAGATATAACCTTACATTATATACATGACAGAAGGAAAAAAGGAAAATGGAAAACTTATTTAAATATACTATGGCTTATAAATTCTGAATTCAGGTGCATGAGATGCCTCAGTCGATAAAGTACTTGCTACCCAAAGCCTGAACCCTTGAACCTAAGGTTGAAACAGAGAAAATGGAAGTTGTGCTCTTACATCCAGTCACAGTCTGCCATGCTTGCAGCACATGGTGGTGTTGGTGATGGTGATGATGATGAACGTGTTGGTGATGATGATGATGTGATAGTGATGGTGATGGTGATGTGGTGGTGGTGATGGTGATGGTGATGGTGATTGTGATGGTGATGTGATAGTGATGGTGATTGATGATGATGATGATTGGTGTGAGATGATGGTGACCATGAGGTGATAAAATGTTGATGATGAAATAATAATAACAAACTTTTAATCACAGACAAACATTGAAATTTATAATTTAGGATGATTCATCTTTAGATCTCTATCTGGGCATGCTCTAATCAAACTAATAACAATTAAAGGAAGAATGTGGAAAGTAGAAAATAAAAGGGCATAATTACATACATAAGGATGTTCTCAATGTTTCTAGGATGCTTTTCAGCAGAAATTCTGTGAAAGTGAACAATGGAATGACTTACTTAAGATGTCTAGTAAGGAGATGAAGGCACTCTGCCAGTCAATCATACCTGATATAAATCGTTCCTCAGAACATAAGGGAACTCCGCAGTGCCATACAGCTTCATACTGAGGTTTTATTTTAAAGTAAAATGAGAGGATGTAATTGGTAACAGGAAAACATTCTGAAATACAAAGGTTAAGGAAACATTATCAAAATCTTAACATTTGAATATTCTTGTTTTTATTGGATATTGACATTTACATTTCAGATGTTATCCTCTTACCCCATTTCCCCCACCCAGGACCCCCCCATCCCATCCCCCTTCCTCCTGCTTCTCTGAGGATGTGCCCCCACCCACCAGCCCACTCCGACCTCCTGACCCTCTCATTCCCCTTCACTGTGGCGTCCAGCCTTCACAGGCACCCATCTTATGCCCTACAAGGCCACCCTCCCTTACATATACAGCTGGAGTCATGGGTCCCTCCCTATGTGCTCCCAGGCTGGTGGTTTAGACCCTGGGAGCTCTGGTTGGTTGGTATTTCGCTGCCCACATGGGGCCGCAAACCCTTTCAGTTCCTTCAGTCTTCTCTCTCACTCCTTCATTGGGGAACCCCATGATCAGTTTAATGGTTAGCTGTGAGCATCTGCCTCTATATATTTCAGGCTCTGGCAGACCTGTCAGCATGCACTTCCTGGCATCCACATAGGGTCTACCTTTGGTGACTGCACATTGGATGGATATCCAGGTGGAGCGTCTCCAGACAGCCCCTCCTTCAGTTTCTGTCCCACATTTGTCTCTATATTTGCTCCCATGAGTATTTTGTTATTCCTTCTAAGAAGGACCAAAGTGCCCACACTTTGGTCTTCCTTCTTCATGAGTTTCATGTGTTCTGTGAGTTGTATCTTGGGTATTGAGAGCTTTTGGGCTAATATCCATTATCAGTGAGTGCATACCATGTTGAATATTCTAATTGTGAAGTGCACATCGGTTAAATCTTAAGTAAACAATTAAGAAATAAAGCTGGAACAATTGTACATGTGATTGTTGAGGCATATGCAACATAAAACACTGAAAATTTGATGTAAAAATGTGTGTGGAAAATAATAGTATAGTCTTTCGAGTAGGCAGAATGATGTTATACGAAGCGTAGTATTCCCTAAGATGTTTTTATGTAAGCTTCATGGTAAGTATGAAACAAAAGAAAATAGAGGTGAGTCAAAGTAGTATTCTACCACAGTTAAATGAATAAAGAAAATTTGAGATAAAGAAATGAATCTCTGAATTAAAAATAAAAGCCATTAATATATGGTAACAGTAGGTTCTTACCTCTGAAGAGCTACTATAAACATAAATAGATTAAATTCAATAATCAAATTGTCTGTAGTGTGGGACTATGTCTGAAAAGTGTGTACAGAGAAGTAACTATTGATGTTGTATAGGAAAATTGTTGAGATATTATGAATGGAATAAAAATGTGGACCATGAACAATAAAAACAAAAGGATGTGTCATTAGAATTCCAAAAGTTAGAAGCAGCAAAGACTGGAAACTCATTAGAACAAGACAGAACATAAATTTTTCAAACTAGAAAAAAAAATATCAATTCAACGTTCAAACTCACTGCTACAGAAATGGAAACTATAACTTAAAATTTTATTTTATGTCTATGCATGTTTGGCCTACATTTATGTTTGCATTTCACTTGAGTCCCTGTTTTTCTAGAGACCAAAAGAATGTATCAGATCCCAGGAACGTGGAATTAGAGGAGTTTTCAATTGGTTTGATCCTGAGGAGCATTGATGGCTCTGGCATGTGTTTAAATGCACTAGAATGCACTATAATGTATAGAAACATTTGAATTTTCAGCAACAGTTTTACATTGCTGGAAAGAATATAAATTACTCGTTCTCTCAGACACAGTATTGTGATAGTATTAATGCCAATCCATCCATACAGCAAAAACCATGTACTGGAAAAACTTATAATATTGAGAACTGGAGATTTGACTAGTGTGTACTGTTTTTGTTGGGTTGTTTGTTTTGGTTTGGTTTCTTTCCTTTTCCTTTCTTTTGATTCTATGAGATGTGAGTTTCTTCTCTTTGGTTCTATAATACATGTAGTGTGTGGAACTCAGTTTTGCTCTATAGAGGTTATTAATTTGACCTTTAAGCCTCTGGAATTGTAACCTTTATGTTACAGCAAATAAATTAATAAAAGCTTCATGATGTACTTGAAGCTCTTTCATATCTAGATAATTTTAGAAAAATCTTGCATAACTTCTGAGCCTTAGCCAATCTTCCATTCAAATTACAGCCCAAAATTTACTTCTACCAAAACAAAACTTTGAATTTAATCGAGAAATTTCATCTACTCTTAACATAATATTGATTATGAACTATTTACCTGATCTCTGAAAATATTTTTCTTTTCCAGAGTTTATTTAAGCATATGTTGTTTTCATGGTGGTTGATGTCTTTTACTGTGAAATTCTTACAAAGTCCACAGTTTTATTCAGCAATGAATATGAATTTGAGTTGGCTAGAATTAACACATTGAATCGTGTCAATATTCCTTCATATATGAAGTAGGAAAGAAACACATGGGAATCATCTGACTAGGACCAAATAGTTGTGGTTGTGCTCCTGCAGTGGTAAAATGAGGCATTTCATGGGTCTGGCTCAGTTTCTCTTGAACAAGAGAACAAATTGTTCTTCCTTGGAATCAGGGTCTTTGACTTTATTTATAATAAACTTGTGAATTTGGAAAATACTTATATTTCAAAATGCACATTGAAATTATTCACAATTTAAAAAAACTGAATTCAATTTACTTATTTTATTTAGAGACAATCCTTAATTATAATATTTTAATGATGTCTTACAAAATCATTGTGAATTCTTCTGAAGCACCATATTTTTTATGTTTAATGGTGATGTAGATAAGTGTTGCAATTCACCTTATAATATATGTGCAAGGATAGACAACTTCAAATAATTCTGAGTATTTTTTTTTAAAACAATTTTTAGCAACAAAACAAATTGCCAAAGTTGTGAGAGTGCAATCTGAGGGGGAAAAGACTTATACATCATTGTGACAGAAAATAAAATTGGATAAATGTTGACAAAACAAACTGTTCTGTCAGGCAACTCGCTATTGGATAGATTGTGTAGTAGTTTTATCTGATTCTATGCCACACCCACTGCACAAAGCTTTATTGGAAATCGAGAGAAGAATCCATTAGCAAATAGGTGACATATAAAAGTTTGATTTTTCTTTTCATACGTAGCATTCAGAATATTGTCATAATTGTAATTAAAAGTCTCAGTAACAAGAATTGAAAATGAGCCCATGACTTTGAAAGAGAGGCAGGTATATGGGAGGGTTTGGAGAGAGACAGGGGAAGGAAATGAGGTACTTATACTTTTAACTCATAATTAAAATTAAAAATGAATATTAAAAATATTAATGTAAAACAGAATTATGACTATATTATCATAAAATAAACAGCACAATGGTGACAGAATGTCCATATACACCTAATAATTCAGGTTAGTCAATATTCACAAAAGTTTTGACTAATTGTCTATATTTTATATTTGTTCTCATGTACATCAATAGTGATTTGGTGAATACTATTGGCAATGGTACAAACTGTTGACTGCATTCTTTTTTTAATAATATAAAACACACAAGAGCCAAGGATAGATACTCTAATTACACCTGATCACTAGGAATTGGGAGTAATGCTGAAAGTCTGTAGGAAAAATGCCTGCTGTGGACTGTGGGAATATGGGAGATGTTTCTTCTTTTAGTTACTTCTTGTGTTTTGGAACCTTATATTAAGTTGATGTTACCTTTGTTGATACCTTTTGATATTATAGTCAATATGTTGAATAAAATCAAACATATCATCAAAATGAGTCTATATTTGTTTGTATGTGTTTTCCAAACTATCTGAAAGATGTTTACATCTTTCCTTTCTTCCAAGTCTGTCCCGATCCTGCTTTACAATATTTAGTTGGAATGCAAAATTTCAGTCTTAGTTGCAAATATGGAGAAATTATAAAAGAATATATTTTATGTGATGGGAGAGTTATGAGGAAGATTAGTGAAGCCATGAGGAAGACAGATAAAGCAGGACAATGTTCTATGAAGAATGACTCTGAGTAAGCAAAACCAACACAGCATAACTGAAGCATAGAGATGATGCCATAATTAACTAACTGTAATTTTATAATAGTCTGAGATTGAAATATCAGTTAAAACTGATAATTACCTCTAAAAATAATAAAACTTACTTGTAGATAGACTTGTTTATTTTAAGATCTTCTAATTGTTATTAAAGTAATTTTTGCCCTAGTTTGTTTTCTTGCATGCAGTATACCATTATAGATCAAAGGTTTTGTAGATGACTTGGTTTATATTTCTTTTTGGCAGCTTACAGTATACCTTCCCTCACCAAAACTGCTAGAATTTGAGGTGAAGTCTCTATGCTGGTACCAGCTAGGACTGGAAATATTCAGCGAGCTGTGTAGTTGTCTTCATCAGTGGGGCCCTGCTGACAATTTTGGAGAGCAAACTGATTCCCCTGGATCCCTTTAGGCAAAATCTCAGTTAGATGTACCCTAATCCCAGTAATGAAAGTTTTGTTTGGTGGGGAGAGATGGCCTTTGAGACTTTGTTTCCTCATTATTGGTTATTTCATTAAGATCACCTTCATATACATATATATTTAGGAAGCTTCTACTGTATTTGATTTTCCCTAGCACCCCTCAAATGTTTATTAATTTTAGCTTCTCTTCCAGTATTCCATCATCACTGCAGTTGTCCTCTTCCCTCTTTCCGACATGACCCTTCCTTCCAGGCACTCTATTCATCAATATGTATTGTATTTCTCTTTTCTAAGATAATCTATCTGTTCCATCTATTCCTTTATTCTATACCAACCATCTGTGAATCTATGGATAGTAGCTTGGTTATCATTGACTTAAGTGAATACATATCATATTTCTCTTTAAGGTTTGAGATACCTCACTCAGGATGATATTTTTTTCTAGTTCCATTAATTTCCTTTTAGATTTCATGATGTTCTTTTTCTGTGGCTGAGTATAATCATCCATTGTTAAATGTAAAATGTTTTTCACCCATTTTTATGGAGGTATATCTATATTATTTTCAATATTTGACTGTTATCAATAGAGATCAATGAATATATTGAGGAGCAACAAACAATCTTTTTTAAGATGAGGCATCCTTGGGTGTATTTCCAACAGTTGTATAGCTGGATCTTTGGATAGATTGATTATCATTTCCTGAGGAATCATCATACTGATTTAAAAGTACTAGTATTCCAGTGTGATGACACACACCCACCAGCAATAAATGGTTGTTCCTTTTCCCCACAGCCTCACCAGCATGAACTGTCCATATTGATTTTTATTTTAGCCATTTTGAGTGGAAGATGACATCTCAAAATAATTTTTATTTGCATTTCCCTGTTAGCTAAGGATGTTGAATGTTTTAAGTGATTCTCAACTACTTGGGTTCCTCTGTGTTCAGTTACCCTACTTACCTGGCCAGAGTGGCCTGTGGATTTCAGGGAGTACCTGTTGCTTCTGTTTTGACTTTTGTAGTTAAATTATTTTGAGAACTTCATTCTTGAATTGGCTCTGTATAATTTCCCTCTTTTATCTCCCTCCAAATCTTGGCATGCCTTTAGACACTCTCCCCCCAAATGGTCTCTCTTTCTAGAAGTATTATTGTCATACATACACAAGCATACTTATGCATGCTAGAACATACTAAAACACATTCAGTACACACACACACTCACATGCACATGCATATGTATATATAATCTACTTTGTGCATTTAACATTGCTCATATGTACAAGTGTCCAGGGATTATAAACACTTAGGATCAGAAAACTTATGAAGCAAATGCTAAGAAGGCAACAATGGCAATATGATACTCCTTCCACTATTAGTCTTTATTTAAAGTTTTATTTTGTAAATAATTATGATAACCTTATCAATTTCACTTGGCTCTTATTTGTACTGTTACTTAACATTCTAATTAGAAATTTTAAGAAGACGAAGTGAGCTATCTAGAATGAAATAACGGTTTTAATATAACTTTAATTATTGCCACAGAGTTACAACCATGTATTTTTCAAGCTATTCAAGAGCTCCGGTTAGAAATATTTGCAAAATGAAAGGATATACATGTTCATAAGCTGCACTCTAAATTGTAAGTGCCTCAATTAGAAACTTGTCAGAAAATTCAAACAAACACATAGAAAGATAGCTGTTTGACTAAAGCCACTAAAGAGGTAAGGTGGAATATTTTTCAAATATTTTTTGCTAATATTTGGATTATCTATATATTTATATCATGCAAATAGGAGATAATTTGTTGTTCAGCCAGGTAAAGACCTATTCATTGTTTTATATTTAACCATTTGCCTATGTGGTTATTATTATAGTCTACATAAACTTTTGTGACATGTAGAGGTGTGTGTTCCAGGAATATCCTGGGAAATTTCAGAGAGGTCCACTCAACACCTAAGAATTTTAGAGGATTGACACATTTTAAAGGGAATGCCTTCTAAACCCATATTTTTAGGAAGGTAAAAAAATAACAATAATAAAAATGAACTTAAAAAACAACTACCTTTGAAAAGGCCAAAAGAATAAAGAACTACAATTTCTATAAAGGGCAACAAACAAACAAACAAACAATAAAAATCAACCAAAAAAATTGCAAGCCATAAAATCAGATGTGAGCCTACTGGGTTTGCAGACAACCCATATCTACTAATAAACAAACAAACAAACATACACACAAATAAACAGAAAAGCTATTGATAAGGTTTATGTGTGTGCTGAGTTGATGTTTACTGTGTGATAATAAACTAAGACTTTTATAGAACACATGTGTTTTTACAGAAGACATGAAAAAAGTAAACTCCATAAACGACTCCAGAAAATCATCAAAATGTTCAAAATATGAACTAGGATAAGTCTGTTCACAGGAAAATAAAAGTTGTCCAAATCAAAAACTCAAGACCGAAAATGGATAATAATAATTGTTTTTTCTTATGAAAGACATAAAAGTCTTCATAAGTGGATCTGGATAGGAGAGGAGGTGGAGAGGAACTTTAGAGGAGTACAGGGAGAATAAATTATAAACCAGATATTTTGTATAAGAAAAGAATCTGTTTTCAATAAAAAGAAAAGAAGATGAAAAAGAAACTAATAAAAATAAAAATTTCAGTACATATACATATTACAAAATTAGTAAATTAAATATTTACACAGTCATCCATTATATCAAAATCTCCACAGAGTTCCATCCTGGATGATATATGGAATTTAATAAATATATGATTAAATGAGTATATGGAGAACTTAAGCTCTCTTCACCATATCTTAAAAACCAAAACTAACATTGCATTAATCAAATACTATTCTCTAAAGAGATTTATTTTAAAAGATATCTAAGAAGTTAACTTTCCTTGAAATTAGGTATTGCCTATAACTGGTTCTCTGTATTTCAGATTATTCAAGTTTTCTTTGACTTTTTCTAATGCCTGCAATAAAAACTGACACATGCCATCTTTTTCCTTTTTTATGGATATTTTATTTATTTATATTTCAAATGATATCTCTTTTCTTGGTTTCCCCTCCAGCAACCCCTTATCCTATCCTCCCTCCCTCTGCTTCCTGAGGGTGCCGCCCGACCCACCCATCCCACCTCCCTTCCCTGGAATTCCCCTACACTGGGACATTGAGCCTTCACAGGACCCAGGGCCTCTGCTCCCATTGACGTCCAACAATCCATCCTTTGCTACATGTGGGGCTGGAGCCATGGGTCATTCCATGTGTACTCTTTGATTGCTGGTGTAGTCCCTGGGAGCTCTACGGTGTCTGATTGGTGATATTGTTGTTCTTCCTATGGGGTTGCAAACCCCTTCAGCTCCCTCAGTCCTTTCTCTAACTGTTCTATTGGGGTCCATGTGTGGCTCAGTCCAATGGTTGGCTGCAAGCATCCACCTCTGTATTTGTCAGGCTCTTGCAGAGCCTCTCAGGAGACAGCTATAACAGGCTCCTTTCAGCAATCACTTTTTGGCATCCACAATAGTGTCTGGGTTTGGAGTCTGTATATGGTATGGATCCCCAGGTGGGGCAGTGTCTGGATGGCTTTTCCTTCAGTCTATGCTCCACACTTTGTCTCTGTATTTCCTCCTGTGAGTATCCCACCCACCCCACCCCGCTTCTAAGAAGGACTGTAGCACCCATACTTTGGTTTCTTCTTCTTGAGCTTCATGTGGTCTGTCAAACAATGACTTCATAAAGTTCTTAGGCAAATGGATAGAACTAGAAAATATCACCCTGAGTTAAGTAACCCAGTCACGAAAGAACACACATGGTATGTACTCACTGATAAGTGGACACATGACATCTTTCAAACATATATCTCCATATAAGTCCAGGATAGGTGGTATATGAACATAGGAAACTTTCAACAACAAAACGTTTGTATATCGACTCCATGTGTACTTAATGTTATGACCAATATGTCAGATGATATGCACATATGAACACATGGTTCAGTATCATTTAAAGAAACAAGTAACAATAAAAGAATTATTTCACACACATACACACACACACACACACACACACACACACACACACACACACACACACACATTGAGAGACAGAAGCAGATGGATCAGGAGTTCAAGGCCAATCTCTTATACATAGTGAGTTTCAGAAGAGCCTTTACTTCTTGAGACCCTGTAATTCATATATAAAATGAAAATAAATGAACTAAACAATGGATAAAAAGAATATTATAGATTATAGAATACAGAATAAAAATAGTATAAATGGATAGAAAGAACATTAGTAGTTAAGAAATAGAAATATAATTAGTGAATTACATTGTGTGGCATGGCTAATAGTTAAAATTACAATAGAAGAAAATGTTCTAGAATTTTAAAGTAAAAGAAAACCAAGTGAATACATTGAAGTAAGAACTTTGAAGAAGCATTTTAGAAAATCATTTAGTTTTATAAATAGTTATTCAAAGTAGTATTTTTGAATTTAAGAGTATTACTAATCAAAACAATAGATAAAAAATAAGTTAGTACTTCCCTTAAATTTGAGAAATGTATGGCAATGTAAATGAACAGAAACTATAAGGGAGAAAGAAATCATGATTTTTTTGAATGAATTTAAATTTTTTATTTGAGAATTATACACAAACAGAAATTTTTGGTTTTCATATTAGGATATCAAATGCTCAGTGCGAAGAGAGAACTATACATAGATGCAAACTTACAGAGAAGCAAAAACGTTATGTAAGTATAGTGTAATACTTGGAAATACATTGGCATCACATAAATAATTAACACATCTGTAGAAAATGCATCTATCAGTGAAGATATAAAATCTATATCAATTTATGATAACTAGAATCAGAACATTCAAATGTATAGAATATTTTCTTAATGTGTGACTTTAAAAAATGCCTGGACAACCACATTACTATCTGAAACATTACAAGCTATACATAATTTTATGTATTCATCAACATTATATAGATTATATTAGCCAGTGCAATCAGGCAAGAGAAACCAATACTTATAATATAAAATCATTTAAAATGTCCATCAACAATTAATGGACAAAGAAAATATGTTGTACCTAACATTTTCTTCAACATTATAGAAAAAGTAAATCATAATACTCTCGTGTAAATGAACAGAACTGGAGATCATTACATGAAATCAGCTATTTAAGAAAAAGACAAAATGCAGGCAAAAACATTCATACAAATAAAATAAAATTAATGAAATTAAAATCATAAAGTGGAGAGCCACGGATGACATTGAAGTTTAGATAAACACTCATTATCACAAGCATAAAATATACACTCAAATATGTGTCATGACACACAGAAGTTATCTAGTGGTTTAATATATTCAGGAAGATGTTCATATATGAGGAGAATGTTGCAAGTTTACTTGTAATCACTATCCCATTTTGTATATGAACATAATCCTTGCATGTTCTTATCCTGAGCGGTCATAGATCTAATTCTCTTAGGACACCGAAGGGTGAGAACACTTTTAACTCTTAAGCATAATGCTGACCATCTCAGCTCTATTATGTGAGGTTGAATAATTGCTATTGAATTTTGGTCACGTAAGTTCATGTTTCTGTTTTAAATTAAAATGAGGAATTAATTTGGCTAGAATATTCCTTTTATTGGAACAGATACAATTACAACAACTCTAATTAAAAATCACATTATCTTAAAGGAAGAAAGTCAGAGATGCTTTAAAGGCCAAACATAATGGATGAATTACTTGAGAGAACCAGACTGAATTTACCAAAACAAACATAAACATTTTCACATGTTTAGATATTTATATCTCACAGCATTTTAGGTATGCATCATAAATCAAATAGGTTCATTGCTTAGGAATTTTATAATTCCAGAGAAAGGACTTTCAAGTGATATTGGACAGCATCATTTAGGTGGTAATTAAATAGTGTGACTTTTTGATATCACTAATATTCCCTTGTTTCTACTTTCAAAATAAATTGTGTTTTCTGCTCCTTGAAGTCACTGGTGTATCTCTTCACATATCCTAAATACTATCTTAATGATCATGGCTTGGGGCCTTCTCAAGTGAGTTTGCAGTTTGTAAGGTTCTTGAAGGACAAATGTCATGGATCATATTTCTGAAGGACAATTTAGAAAGGATTAAAAGGCCTTTCTAAAATTCTTGAAATCATGTTATCATCTATACTCTTATGCTTGAGTCCGAATGCCCTATGCACCTTTGGTTTAACCTGAAGAGTGACTCTGCATAGCAATTGCCTTATGTATCTCCTGGAAGAGTGAACAGTTTCTGAATTTTATATTCTTTACTATAATCACTTTTATTCCCACTTAATTAAAAAAATGCCATGCTTTCATTTTTTGTATAGTTGTAATTGGAGTAAATTATAACCACATAGCTATTCTTAAAACACATCTGTTTAAATAAGTGTCTTAAAGCCTGCCCCACCATGAATGCAATAGACATGATACTTCACCTCCATGCCAATTTGCTTCTTAATGAGGTTATTCCTGTGAACTGCTTCACATTGTTTCCTTCTTTCCTGCTCAGTGTTCGAGGAATCACTGAAGACACATTGTAATTAGGTATGAAGCAAAATAATTCTAGAAATCTAAAGTAAAATCCTCTCTTTTCCCTTGCACGTGAATGTTTGCTTCTGAAAAGTGTATAAATATGGCATGTATTATCTTTCTAATTTCTAATATTTCTTACATTTAGAAAATTATTAATTCATTACTTTCTATAATAGCTCAGCTATTACTTCTGACAAGCATGTGATGGCTTTAAAATTATGTTCAAAATAAAAATAAACTTAAGAATAGTAAGTTTGAAAAATTTAAGATGTTGGTAGCAATATCTGGTATCAACTTTGAGAAGGCATAATGTAAACACACACACACACACAATTCATTTTGATTTCTTATTAAGAGATTATTATTATATTATTTATTATTAAGAAAGTTCATATAGGAACTAAAATTTACTTATTGTCTTATTCTTCATTGGATGAACAGTGCTAAAATTAAAAATATATTCTATTTTAATTGATTTCTTAATTTTATATTATGATAAGAATATTTAACTTGAGATCATCTTTCCACTTAAAACTTTGTATAGCAGTATTGATAACTATAAATACAATGATTTGCTGAAGATACTTTAAGGTTGTTTATCATAAATAACTCAAATATTTTTTTAATTATGAGTAATGGAAAAAGTACTTTAAGAATTTACTGTAATATGTATGTGTATGTGCTTGTGCATACAAAAAAAGAAATAATAATTATTTATTTTTTGTTATTTTGTTATTATAATTGAATTACATTTATCTCTTTATCCTTTTCCTTTCCTCCCTCTAAACTCTATCACATACCTCTCTCTGATCTCCTTCATATTCATGCCTTCTTTAAAAAAATAAGTGATTGCATGCATATATTTTTTTTTCTATCATTTGAAAAAGGTATTCTAACATCTGGTTGATAGTTCTTGTGCAAAGGAAATATAAAATATAAACAATTGTTTTGTTTCAAGTGATCAGATTATTTAAATATCCATCATATCAAATTCATGTACATTATTTGTGCTCAGAAGATTCAAATTCTTCTCTACTAGCTATGTTTCACAAATACTATTAATTACTGAAACTAGAGTGCCAATAATGTGCTATAGAGTGTTTGCAACTTCTATCCTGCCCATGTGCTGCTGCCTCCTTTCATTTCTGCCTTCTCTCTGTTCTTGCTAGTCCCTCATGATGTTTGTTAATCATCTTTCTACCTATAATATGATCATGGATTTTATCTTCTACATATTAGTGAAAAAAACACAATATATGTCTTTCTTTCAGTGTTTCATTTGTTAAATGTCCTGTATGATAATCAATGTTATAGAAAATGGTTGGATTATGGGCGACTGTATTCCATTAGGTTGATAGGCCACATTTTCTATATCCATTAATCTGTTGAATGTCACCTCAGACTAATCTCTACTTTGGTTTTAGGGATAGTGCTACAATGAGCATGTGACTTTAGATATGTATTTGATATCTTGATTGTCTTTCATTTATATAATATATATATATATATGTATATGTGTGTGACGTGTGTGTGTGCGTAATATGTGTGTGTGTACATATATACATATATATGGCAGTCTGTATGAGAATGGCTCCCATAGGCTCATATATTTCAATACTCAGTCCCTATTAGTGAATCTGTTTGGGAAGAATTAGGTGGTGGGGTCTTGTTGGAAGAAGTATATCATGGGAGAAGGACTTTGAAGTTTTCTAGGATCTATCTTACAGTTAGTTCCCTCTGCCTCCTACTTGGGTGAACCCTCAGCTGTTTCTGGGCCCCTGCCCTCAGTTCTCAATAATAAACTCGAATCCTTTGAAAATATAAGCCAAGATATGTGCTTTATTTTATAAGTTGCCTTGGTTATGATTTTCACAGCAGTAGAAATATAACTAAGACAGAAGTATATATACTCAGCATTGGGTTAGCATGTTAGTTCTGATATAAGTTGTTTGAGGTTGTGTGAAATCTCTATGCCATTTCACACAGGTTCTCTACTGACTTACATTCTATCTACAGTGTATCACAGTTCCTTTCTCTCAGAGCCCCCTTCAATATTTTCAGTTTTTCTTATAATAATGTTTTGCCTGTCCAAGAGATTGTAATATTTTATTTTATTAACTAATCATGCATTTGCCATGCAGAATTTTATAGTTTGAAGTAAACCTAGATGTTATATTTTCTTTGAGCACTGAGATGTAGTAAAAGAGACATAACCTGTATATTTTGTATGTATGAAATACTTTGCTCTATCAGCTGTATGATAAATAATAAACAAACAAATAAATGCATAAATGGATAAATAAATATAATTAGAGCTTAAGCAATTTTGCATGTCATTGAGCATCCATTTCTTTCAAATGTTAAAATATCAATAAATTATACCAGTTTTGCCTTGTTTTAAATATTTCTTTTATGGAATCTTTTTCATGGGAAGTATTTTGAGTGTATTCTTTCCCTCTCCTAACTCCTTGCAGATATTCCTACCTTTCTATCTACCATCTGTCTCTCTCTTTCTCTCCTGCCTCTCTGTCTCTGTCTGTCTCTCTGTCTCCCTCCACCTCTGCCTTCCCTCAGTCCTTCCCTCCATCCCTCCCTCCTTCCTTCTCCCCCTCCCCTGTGTGTGTGTGTCTGTGTGTGTGTGTGTGTGTATGTGTCTTTTTCTATTGTTTCTTAACTGTCTCACTTTCTTACACTTTCTAAAGAAAAACATCAGACAAGTCAAACTGAAAAATATGAAAGTCATCAAAAACGATGCCAGAATTAAATAAACAGTAACCAAGAACAAGCTGTGTGAAATGTAAAATCAGGCTTTCTGGATCCCAGTCTATTGTATGTCTATATAAGTGGTTCAAAGTCCTCTCCCAATTCAGAAAAGACATGAGCTAGAAATCAATTACTGAATTTCATAGAAATTTCATAAGAAGGGTATGATTAAATCTAGAATGTTGCAGATCTTCCTAATGAAAATACAAATACATCTTCAAAATTATTCCCAGAATTTAAGTTTTATTTGAATGTATGTTGAATTAAATTTGACAAATTAATTACTATAGTACTCCAAATGAATATTTTATAATTGGAAAAGAAGAAAAAGACCACAGAAAATTTAGAAATTGTCCATGTTTCTTCTTTAGTGTATTTTATGCTATGGTCTAGAGAAAACATGATGAATAAAACATTGTTCTTGCCCTCAAACACCCCAGAATTTGAAGGATACAATAAAAGGAAAAGTGAAATGAAATATGTTAAGCTAGAAAATGAAATATTAACATAATGCTCTATTATCATAAATAGAAAATGCTTTTTCCAGTATTTATCTGACTTCACTTAGAATTTTGTAAGCCAGAGGACTTTAACTGTTCATATTTAAGTGACACTTCAAAGGGGAATAATCAGTCAAATGTAAATAAAACCTATAGCCTTTACTGGACTTGATAACACACTGCATTTTATCATAGAAAAAGTAGCATCAGATTTTAAATAACAGAATGCATGAGTTGCCCTGTCTTCAAATAAGTATTTTTTAATTTTCTTTTAATTTTTAGTAAGTAAAATAAATAGTGGATATACTGGTTTCAGGATAAATTAGAGTATACTTTAGTAATTTAATTTTCTTTTTGAGCAATAAACTTAATTTGTAATGATTATTTTTTTGTTTTAATTTTTCATTTAAAATATGTCATGCTGTAGGAAGCAACCTCTCTTACAACTATGTTCTTACCAATAAAATATATTGTATTCTTACATAAAAATAATGGAATTACTAAAAGTCAAGCTTCTTTAATTTATTTGCAAGGATATCATTCTCTACTGGCCTAATTCTAAAAGCTCACCAGAGCATAGTCAACTAGAACTGCAAAGTTCCTATATGTAGACCTTTGTTCTTTAGTATTTTAGACAATGAATACTTGAAATGATTAGTGTGAAGAAATTGCTGTCAAGCTAATTGCTCACATGAATTTCCTGTTTTATTTCAATAGCAGCCTATCCATATGTGTGTGTGTGTGTGTTTGTTTTTGTTCATGCAACAATAGTGTATATGAAGTACATGAATAGGTATATAATAATAGGTGGAAAGGAAATGGTTATAGGGTATTTCTCTATCACTATCCTCATTATCCCTTGAGGCATGGTCTCTCTAAAACTCAAGCTCTTCACTTCACCTAGAATAGCCAGTAAGCCCAGAGATCCTTTTATTTTCCCCTGTCCATTGTTGCCCCTATACATCTATGTAGCCATGTACAAATTTTTAAGTGAATGCTGTGTATGTGGTGCATTTTTTCCAGTGAGACATTTCCCCGTTTCCCAAACTGCCATTTTTTTTCTTGAAAATCTATTATACTCCTTGTACTATTTAAAAAACTTCAGGATTCAACAACTCATTGCCTAAAGCAGAACTTTAAAAGAAAATCTATTCTGACCACTTCTAGCAAAGAGTCACATCTCTCTGGACAATCTCTTTGAATGATGCATACCTTTAATTTGAAATAATGCCATGATACTTGACTATACCTACCTAGAGCATGTTCATTCTACCTAAATGTTTACCTAGAAATATTTAGATGATGCCGGCTGTCATGACTTTCAATATGTCTTTCTCACTAAATTTAATAATTTGTATACTTTTATACAAAATATAGACTGGTGACTTTCTTTTCATTTTAACACATGAGACAGCCTTGTAGTTTTATAAAACAGTCTATTTTCAGTATCATTTTGTCTTAATAAATAGGGAAAATCACATAGAAGGAGACATACATAGAAATGTCTAGTCAGTTGTACAAGTAGAACATACTCATTTACTGATTAAATTCACCTTCTTATGTGGGCACAGGTCACAATGCCCTCCAAAATTATAATTACTACAACAAAAAAGACCCTTGGTCACAAATCATTAGAACTTAAATAGTAAGAATAAAGTAATCTTTAAATATTAAAAAATATTACTAAGCATGGCACAGAAACACAATCTAAGCCGTGCCATTAGCAGAATGGTGCTGATAGACTTATTTTACACAAGATTGGCAGGAACTTTCCTCTTAAAATGACTGCTGGTAAAGTTCAATAAGCCAAGGCCTAACAAAATGAGACCTGCTCAGAATTTTATCTGCTGTTGCTATTTCTTTACAAGACTATCAGCATAATAGGTCTATTTACACCAGTCTCATCACAGATGTATGAGAAGTGCCTTATGTTAAGATGTTATGACAGCTACAGTCTCACCAGGTAATGGAAGTTTAAAGCTTGCTGTAATCTCAAAGGATTATTATATATATATATTATTATTATTATAATTATATAGTCTATCAGTGGCCAAGTATGGCTGCATTTGTGTGGATCCATTTCTAGACTTTCCCTTCTGTTCCACTCATTTGTGAGGCTTATTTTTCTGTTAATGTGATTACTTGATAACTGAAAGATTATGTGTGTCACCATTTGTAATTCACTGTCTTGGGGAACAAACTGGGTAGTACAAATCTTAAAGTTTGCCTTGTTGTAAAATTACATTTGCCATTATCTTTTAAAAATTTAATAGTATTTTACTTATTTTTCATCTCACTCACTGCCACATCCTGATGACCTTCACCCACAATTCTTCCCTATCCCCCTGCTCCTTCTCCTCTGAGTGGATAGGGCTCCCTAGGTATCCCTCCACCATGACAAATCTCTGCAAGGTTAGACCTTTGTTACTATATTAACTTTAAGAGTCCTAAAATATATCATAGGTAATATCTACAAAATCCTTGCCGGAAATTTTATAAGGAAGGCATATAATTTTTGCTTAAAGTTAGGATGATGATACTTTAGCAGTATTGGTTCTCTTTTCAAGCATATATCCTTATATCCAGATAATATTTTATCAACCATATTACTGTTTGTATTTTTTAATATAAATATTTCATGTGTTTATTAGATTAATAATGACACTAATTTTGGGGTATCTTTGTATGTGCTACTCATTTTTAACTTCACTATTAAAGAAGATATTCTTGATGTGAAAAAAAGAAAATTATATGTGTTACATATGTTCATAACTTCCAAATTATTTTCCTTAAAAGTCAATTGGAGCAAATGTCTACATAGATCTGAATATTTATTTTGCATAAAGAAAAATATTTTTTCATTTTAATGTATTTAATTTTGTCTTTTCTTATTGTATTAGCTAAGCACTGTTAGGTATCAAAACACAATGGGAGATTTGTTTTCTTCCTCCTAATATTTAGATGTTTTCAATTTATGTGTGGAAATGCTTAATCTCTCACTATTTACCCAAACATTGATTTGTTAGTTATGGTGAAGCTGTTGTGTGAATATGATTAATGTTACAACAAATTGACTTCACACAAAGGAGATTCTTTTTAATTATCTCACTGGATTAGATGCATACTTGGAAGGCTTTCAGATAACTATTGACATTTCCTGTAGGAAGACTAAATTCTATCTGTAAACTCTAGAATAAACCCAAGCAGCAACTTCTCTAATCTGCACTTTCCAACAGCTTGCCTAATCAAAAGCATACATTCATAACAAGTCTCTCCAACTTTATAATTTATGCCATGATATCTATGTATGAATCCATCTTCTTTTTCTCTCTAAGCATTCAAGTCTTTCCTTTTCTCTGTTTGGAGCCTGATTGGTGCCACAATGTGTATCTTCATTAGTGAATTATGTCATTAATACTGTGTTATGTAAGGTCCTCAATTTTACACTCTACTAGGCATTTTTGGAAAGTTTTAAAATATACTTGGTTTTATAATTTCTGAGGCATCTGATTTTATAGTATGTTAAGTCTCTTACTAATCAGGTTAAGTTTTTCAGTCCCTTGAGCTACTGTTTTATCCATGTGCAAGTCAAGATAAAGACAAACATTTGAAATGCAGTACTGAATTATGACTGGCATATCCCACCAAACGTCCAGTTTATGAAGAATGAATTCTGAGCTGTATTTAGAACCAGTTTTCACCAAAGAGATGATGACTACCATTATCTATGACTTACTACAAAAGAAAAACTTTCTTTTGTAGTAAATATGTACCAAGCAAATAAATAAACCACAATAAATGTTAACAAAACAAATAATTATAATCAGCTGACATAATTTAAGTCTCTGACATATGCTAAGTGTTTTACATTAAAACATTCAGCTATGCTTTACAAAATGTTTTAGCATCTGTCAAGATAATTCGTCCAAAGAAAATACACACATTTAACTAAAAGCCTGTTGCTTGTTTATTGATATAATTTTTAAATGAAACAATTTATTATCATACATACTTTGTGCTATACAAAATTTTTCCTCTCAGTGTTTCAATATATATGTCAGAATTAAAGGCTAATAAATGATTGTTCTTCTGCTTTATATATACAAAATTAATCACTCACAGGAAAATTACAAAAAAAAAAAAAAAAAAACTTGTGACACAAATAAGAACAGAACTAATAGTCCGTTTTGTTACTCTTATATTTTAAATTGCAATTAGTGACCCTATTATTCTTATTGAAATTTTGCTTCAAAATAGCAATGTTTTAAAGTTAGTTGCAAATTTTCAAGAGTCACCCACGTTATCGTTCAGTTCAATTCCTAAGTATTATGAGGAATACTACAGATAGTGAGTTATATCAAAAGTAAATAAGTTTTCTGAGGAAAAGTGTTTATCTTTCAATTATTTTTTGTTTGTTTTCTGATAGATGTACTTTTGTAGCCCTGAGCATCCTGGAGACAAAGCTGGCTTGGAACTGTGAAACTCAGAAATCTGTTTGGCTCTGGCTCTGTGGTGCTGAGAATGAAGGGATGTGCTTCTAACATAAAATTAAAAGAAAAATTTTAGTGTTTTACTTTGCAAAACACTGAAAGTATAATTTTCATCCTTTGAAATATGTATTTTCTGTAGAAGATAGTTAATCAGGTTTGATACACACATATTTTTTTTTTTGCCTAATTATATGTTTGGGCAATTTTATTTTGTTTAATATGCTTGCACATTTGGGCTTCTGATTAAATCATGAGAGATTCTATGTAGGATAAAACGATTCAGGCCAATTGTACTGTTTGTTTAGCATTCTCACACTGAACATCATGGTATAAAAATTATGAGCATTTTCTTTTTTTATTTTTTTTTGTAACCTGAAAGGTTTTTATATTAACTACTAGATAATTTTTGCATGTATCAAACACAATCGTGTTAGATATCACATTCTCAAATATATTCATATATGTTCCAGTCACAGTCACATTAGATTCAAAATATCAAACTTAAATAAAAGACATTATCATTTCATAAAGCATTATATATAAAGGAACAAATATTCAGTTCTATAATTTTCGTAAAGAAAATAATATTCAGTTCATTAATTTACCAACTTATTTCAGTTTGCATGAGACTCAGCCCTACCTCTGACAGTTTATTCTAACCTTTAGAATACAAATCATATGGATGCCTGAAAAAACAGTAACTATGCTCCTGGTGTTTGTTATTTTCTTGATAGTTATTGAAGGCTCTTATTCTTCTGTCCATAAGATTTACCACTTTGCATGTACAGAAAGGTGCATACATCTTGTTTATTACATCTGTTTACTGTATCGTTTTCTCTTGTGACTGATGTAATCCCATGCTGCTTTGTTTATCATGGTCTCTAAGCTTACAAAATCCACTTACTAATGACAGAAGTAATCATCCACAGTGAGTGGGTTATCTAGAAAGGAAATTAAAAATGATTAAGCATGGAGAATACAGGAAATAATGATGTTACTGCTCACTGCTCCCACAGGCCTCCTTCATTTCTATCTTTGCTCTGATAGAGAAGACAACAAGAAAGTACTATAACTATTAAAGGCTATGCATTCTGGAAAGCAGCCATAGGAAGGTAAGAACAGAAACTAAAAGGAAGCCCATAATATCATTTAGGAACTCCATATTAATTTAAGTTGCAAGTTAGGCACCCAGGATTATTTTTCAAAGCAGCCTGATAAATTTAGTCCAAGCATATTTGGGAATGTGATAAAATAAAACTTTTGGACTCCTGTATATCTTCATGAGAATTCTGTTTATGCTTTGTTCTCTCTTACATGCCCCTTCCTCCTTCCTTCCTTCCTTCCTTCCTTCCTTCCTTCCTTCCTTCCTTCCTTTCCTTCTCCTCTCTCCTTTCCTTCCTTCTTTCCATTCTCTCTCTCTCTCTCCCTCCCTCCCTTCCCTCTCTTCCCAACTCTCTGTCCCTTCCTGTGTGTGTGTGTGTGTTCTTTTGTTTTGTTTGCATCTCTGTTTATTTTCTAAAGAGAGAGAGAATGAAAGCCTGGAGTTGATGGGTGGGAAAGTATCTGGGAAGTTACACAAGGGGAACATTGATCATAATATACACTAGAAAAAAATTGTTTTCAATAAAAAGAAAAATCTCTTAACTTAATTGTAATGTGAAATACTGCTAGCCTTCCTCCTCTTCTTTACATTAATTAGTTAGCTAATTAATGAATTTAGTCAGCGTGTGTATTGTGTATCTGTAGGGGTCAGCGTATGTCAATATGCATAAGAGGAGATCAGAACACTTTCAGGGGCTACATTTCTCTTTCAAATATATAATTTAGTTATTACACATTATATTTATAAATAATACAGTTTTGTCTCATAAATCCATGAAAGTAAAATGTCTCAATTAATTCTTTTAAAATCATTCTCTGAGAATTTTATTCATCAGGTTTTGATTATATTCATTCCCTCCTAACTCCTCCAAGTGCAGCCACTTTTTCCCCACTAACCCAATTTTGTATTTCTCTTTTTCTATTAAGCAACTAAAATTCACTTTGTACTGTCCATCTGAGCTTAGGTATGTGGCCTTAGACTAGAGCATAATAGACCTATACAGAGCCACACTTTTAAGGAAATTGACATTCTTTCTGCCAGAAGCTATCAACTGGGAATAGCTCCTAAGCAAGAGCTGAGACTTTGTGACCATCTTCCCGCATCATGCAGGGATACTTTAGTCTGCATAGGTCTTGTAGATGATGTCATACCCTTGTGAGTCCATATGTATAAAGGCTGTCCAGTGTCTGGAAACCATTGACTCTTTGTAATAATCATTTTGTCTGACTCCTAGATAATTTCTACTACTTTTACATTTCCCTGAGCTCTTGAGAAGAAGAAATGTGATGTGGCTTCTCACTTAGGGTCTCACTTTCTTTGGCTTCTGAGCAACTGTTAGTTCTCTGGTAGTTATCATGTGATGCAGACAAAAGATCTTCTGATGGAAGCTGAGATATGCCACAGTTCTCTGTAGACTTATAGCTGGTAAAACAATATTTTTCAAATTTGTAAGCAGCCTCTTCCCACATGAGATGGCATTCTTTTTACTGCCTAAAACCTTTACTATATTTCCACATCCATGCTGCATACATTTAATAATTATTCTCATTATAAAACAAACTGATTGGAGCATGTGATGTTATTATTACAGGTATCGTTTTCATTTTTCAGTGTTACTCTTAAAATGCCATGCAAATAAATTTTGTGCATAGTCATTGGCAACTTTAATTCTAAACATAATAATTTCCTGATTAAAAAAAAAAACAACAGGATTTGAATGTACAGCACTGAATTTAATAAAATGGTAAATTTTGGCTTATAGCAAGCAAGGGATTTGTGTTACAACTCAAAATTGTGTTTTCAAAGACTTTGTCCATTTAATTGGCAGTGGTATGCCATCTTCACTGCAGCGCTGTCCCTATACAATTGTTCAGGATAAAGTGAGTATATGCTTCACAGAACCACAGATCTGCCAGTGTGGATTCTCAAGAGGTCACCAGTGTACACAAATACCTCAGTTTTAATATAGAGAAGCCCTATTGAGCCTGGGGTAGTAGGCATAGAATTGCCCAGTCTCTGAGATAATCACAACATCTCAAAATTAAGCTAATGTGGATGTGTCTTTCTTTATTTTATTGGATTTTTTCTTTATTTATATTTCAAATATTATCCCATTTCCTGGTTTCCCCCTACCTCCTGAAACAATTCTGCTATGAGGGTGTTTTCCCTCCCACCAACCCACTCCCACCTCACATCCTCTCACATTCCCCTACACTGGGCATCAGGTCTTCACTGAACCAAGGGCTCTCCTCCCATTGATGGCTGACAAGGCCATCCTCTGCTACATAATGAGGCTAGAGCCATGGGTCCCTCCAGTGTACCCTTCAGTTGGTGGTTCAGTGCCTAGGAGCTCTGGGGGTGGGGATCTGGCTGGTTGATATTATTGTTCTTCCTTTGGTGTTGCAAACCTCTTCCGTTCCTACAATCCTTTCTCTAACTCTCCATTGGGGACCCTGTGCTCAGTCCAATGTTGGCTGCAAGCATCACCTCTGTATTTGTCAGGCCCTGGCAGAGTCTCTCAGGAGACAGCTATATCAGGCTCCTGTCAGTAAGTACTTCTTGAAATCCACAATAGTGTCTAGGTTTGGTGACAGTATATGGGATGAAACCCCAGGTAGGGAAGTCTCTAGATGGCCCTTCCTTCAGTCTCTGCTCCGCATTTTGTCTCCTTATCTCCTCCTGTTTAGTATTTTGTTCCCAGTCTAAGAAGGACTGAAGCATCCATACTTTGGTCTTCCTTCTTATTGAGCTTCATGTGGTCCGTGAATTTTATTTAGAATATTCTGACCTTTTGGGTTAATATCCATTTATGAATGAGTACATACCATGTGTGTTCTTTTGTGATTGGATTACATCATTCAGGATGATATTTTCTAGGTCCATCCGTTTGCTTAATAAATTCATGAAGTCATTGTTTTTAAAAGCTGAGTAGTAGTCCATTGTGTAACTGTACCATATTTTCTGTACCCATTCCTCTGTTGAAGGACATCTGGGTTCTTTCTAGCTTCTTGATATTATAAACAAGGTTGCTATGAACATAGTGGAGCATGTGTCCCTGTTATATGTTAGAGCATCATTTAGGTATATGCTCAGGAGTGGTATAATTGATATACTATGTCCAATTTTCTGAGAAACCACCAGACTGATTTCCAGAGTGGTTGTACCTTCTTGCAATCCCACCTCTTTCTCCTTTCAACGAACAAATGTTCCTCTATCTCCCCATCCTTGCCAGCCACTGCTAGCACCAGAGGGTTTTGATTTTAGCCTTTCTGACTGGTGGGAATTTGAATCTCAGTATTGTTTTGATTTGCATTTCCCTGGTGATTAAGGATGTTGAACATTTCTTTAGGTGCTCTTCATTTATTTGACATTCCTTAGTTAAGAATTCCTTGTTTAGCTCTGTACCCTATTTTTAATATGGTTATTTGATTCTCTGGAGTCTATCATCTTGAGTTTTTGTATATATTGAATATTAGCCATCTATAAGACGTAGAGTTGGTAAAGATCTTTTTCCCAATCTGTTGGTTACCATTTTATCTTATTGACAGTGTCCTTTGCCTTACAGAAGATTTGCAATTTTATGAGTTCCCATTTGTCAATTCTTGATCTTAGAGCATAAGCCATTGGTGTTCTGTTGAGGAAATTTTCTCCGGTGCCCATGTGTTTGAGGATTTTCCCCACATTCTCTTCAATTAATTTCAGTGCATCTGGTTTTATGTGGAGGTCCTTGATCCACTTGGAATTGAGCTTTGTACCCATGGGTCCAAGTGCATATGTAGCAAAGGATGGCCTTGTAGAGCACCAGTGGGAGGAGAGGCCCTTGATCCGTGAAGGCTTGATGCCCCAGAGTAGGGGAATTCGAGGGCAAGGAGGCAGGAGTGGGAGGGTTGGTGGAGAAACACCCTCATGGAAGCAATGAGGGGGGATAGGATAGGGAGTTTCTGGGTGGAGGGAACCAGGAAAGTGGATAATGTTTGAAATATAAATAAAGAAAATACCAATAAAAAAGAAAAAAAAGAATGGATAAATTTGTATTTATCTACATACTGATCACCAGTTGAACTAGCACCATTTGTTAAAAATGCTGTGTTAATAGCACTTTATTTTAATATCCAGAAACTGGAAAGAACCCAGATGCCCTTCAACAGAGAATGGATACAAAAAATGTGGTACATTTACACAATGGAATATTACTCAGCTATTAAAAACAACGAATTCGATAAATTCTATGTAAATGGATGGAACTAGAAAAATCATCCTGAGTGAAGTAACCCAATCACAAAAGAACATACATGGTATTCACTCACTGATTATTGGATTTTAGCCCAGAAGCTCGAAGTACCCAAGATTCAACTCACAGACACATAAAGCCATGAAGAATGACGACCATGGGGGGGGGGCTTCAGTCCTTCTTAGAAGGAGTAACAAAATACTCAAGAGAGCAAATATGGAGACAAAGTACAGGACAGAAACTGAAGGAGGGGCTGTCTGCAGACCATTCCACCTGAATATCCATCCTATGTGCAGTTACCAAAGGTAGACATTGATGTGGATGTCAGGATGTACATGCTGACAGGAGCCTGATATAGCTGTCTCCTTAGAGGTCTGCAAGAGGCTGACATATTCAGAGGCAGATGCTCACAGCTAACCATTAAACTGATCATGGGGTCCCCAATAGAGAAGATAGATGAAGACTGAAGGAGTTGAGAGGATTCACGACACCATGAGGAAAGCAACAATACCAACCAACCAGAGCCCCCAGGGTCTAAACCACCAGCCTGGGGGCACTAAGGAGGAACCCATGGCTCCAGCTATATATGCAAGGGAGCTATATATAAGTGGGAGAAGAGATCCTTGGTCCCATGAAGGCTGGACGTCATGGGGGGATATTCGAGGGTGGGGAGGTGAGGTAAGGGGAGGGTGTGTGGGGGTACACCATCATAGAGGCAAGAGGAGGGGGGAGGGATAGGAAGTTCCTGGAAAGGAAAGGGAAAATGGGGTAAGGGGAAAACATCTGAAATGTAAATAAAATTTCCAATTAAAAAAAAATGCTGTCTCATTTCCACTGAATGTTTTAGCTCCTTTTTCAAAGATCAAGTGACCATATATGTGTGGGTTCATTTCTGGGTTTTCAATTCTATTCCACTGATGTTCCTGCCTGTTGCTGTACCAATACTATGAAGACTTTATCACTATTATTATTATTATTATTATTATTATTATTATTACAGTAATCCAGCTTGAGGTCAGGCATACTGATTCTGCCAGAATTTCTTTTATTGTTGAGAATACTTTTCCTTATCCTGGGGTTTTATTATTCCAATAGAATTTGCAAGTTGTTCATTCTAACTCTATGAAGAATTTAGTTGGAATTTTGATGGGTACTGCATTGAATCTGTAGATTGTTTTTGGCAAGATGGCCATTTTTACTTTACTAATCCTGCAAGTCCATGGGAGATCTTTCCATCATCTGAGATCTTCTTTAATTTCTTTCTTCAGAGGATCTTTCACTTGCTTGGTTAGCATCACACCAAGGTACTTTATACTACTTGTGTTTATTGTGAACGGTCTCATTTCCCTAATTTCTTTCTCAGACTGTTTGCCCTTTGAGTAGAAGAAGGCTACTGATTTGTTTGAGTTAGTTTTTTATCCATCCACTTTCTGAAGTTCTTTATCAGGTTTAGGAGTTCTCTAGTGTAAGTTTCGAGTCACTTAAGTATATTATCATATCATCTACAAATAGTGAAATTTTGACTTCCTCCTTTCTATTTGTATCCCTTTGTCCTCCTTTTTTGTCTAATTGCTCTGGCTAGAACTTCTAGTACTATAATGACTAGGTAGGCAGAGTGGCAGCCTTGTCTAGTCCCTGATTTTAGTAGGATCATTTCAAATTTCTCTCCATTTAGTTTAATGTTGGTTACTGGTTTGCTGTATATTGCTTTTACTATGTTTAAGTAGGGGCCTTGAATTCCTGATATTTTCAAGACTTTTTACCATGAAGAGGTGTTGAACTTTTTTAAATGCTTTCTCAGCATCTAATGCAATGCTCATGTGGTTTTTTTTCCTTTGAGTTTGTTTATATTGTGGATTATGGTGATGGATTTCTGATATTGAACCATTCCTGCATCCCTGGGATGAAGCCTACTTGCTCATGATGGATGATTGTTTTGATGTGTTCTTGGATTCAGTTTGCAAGAATTTTATTGAATAATTTTGTATGATATTCATAAGATAAATTTTTCTCTTTATTTCTTGGTCTTTGTATGGTTTTTGTATAAGCATAATTGTGGCTTCATACAATGAAATGGGTAGTGTTCCTTCTGTTTCTTATTTTCTGGAATAGCTTGAGTTTCTGGGTGGGTGTCTGTAAGTGGGCAACCTTCCTGAATAAAGATCAAAATTCATTGCTACCAATGCATTTGTAATTTATACTATGCAGGTATTATTCCATAGTTAATTCATATGCTTTTCATGTACCATCCATGTCCAAATGTATTTTTGTTCCCTACATCAATCACACCAGTATTCAGTATTTTCACATATAGCTAAATGTAAAATTGAAAATGAAGAATTCAAGTTATTTTCCCTTTAGAAAGTTAATGTGACTATATTGTGTTCACAAAGTCTTAAAATTTGTAGTATGGCTTACATGGTAGTAATGCTAGGACTCTGGAGGCTGGAGCATGATGACTGAAATGCTTGTGATATCAGACAGCCAGGACTATGTATGAGTATCCTAAGGAAAACAAAGAAAAGAAAAAATAACTAAATATACACCTAAAGAAAGACAAAAACAATATCAAAAATCCAACAGACCGTTGATATATTCCTTCCTGATTCTTCATATTGCCATGATAGAAATAATTTTACAGTCTTCCAACAGAAACGTCAGTAGAAGAGTATCACAAAAATTTATTTTTCTTTTATTTTTATTTTTTTAATTTTTTTTTATTTTCAGCAAATCAAAAAAATTTAAAAAGCATTAAAACAGAATAAAATGAAACAAACAAAAGCAAAATACCAAGTGTCAGATATACTTATACAAGAATTCCTATAGAGCCTTCAAACAAGCAATACTTTTTGGTAATGTTTAAAAATTCAGAACCACAATAAGCCCTTCACAAAGCAAATAATTGAAGTGAAATCAGTAAAACCCAACAAAATATAAGTTAGTCCGTATCCTCATGAATATACAAAAAATTTCAATGAAGTAGTTGCAAACTGAATACAAGAGATATAAAAAATAATATTCTGAACACTGAAAATTATGACATATATTATGAAAATATATGTAATATATATGAAAAAAAAATATTATATATATAAATCTTTTTAATAAATTAGTTTTAGAACTATTTTGGTCTAAAGAAAAATTAAGTTAAAGAAATAGTTTAGTCTCCGATGTTCACTAAAACTTTTCTATCACTGTCATCCTATTATAATGGTAGAGATTTATGATCACGACTGACCTGTATTGACATCACCATTTTCATTATAATCATACATATAAATTCAAATTTAATTACTTTTTCATTTCGCAGGATTGCACTTGAAGATACCTTCTACCGTTTGGATGTATGTAATTTCTAGCTATTTTATTTAGTTTTCTCTGTTCTTAATGGCGTTTACCATTTAGAATCTGCCATGTCAAATACTTTATAAAATATCCTTGTATAGGATTTCTCTGAGTTTTATTATGATCACATAAGATACAATATTTTTTAAGGAAGATCAGAGATGTAAAGTGTCTTTTTCAAAACATCTCTCAAAGTATAAACAGTCAGGATGACATAACTACTAATATTTACCTTGATTTGCTGGCCTCTGCTTTATTGCCAATTATTTTGTCATGTAGAGTTACTTCATTTATCCCAACTCTAGAATTATCTAAAAGGGTGTCTTTTTGTGTAATTCCTCCTTGTGAAGAACAGTTATGAGTCAATTACTTATAGACAAACTTGGAAACAGTAATATACATATTCTTTTTTATTGGTGATTTTAATTATTTACATTTCAAAAGTTATCCCCCTTCCCAGTATCCCTCCATAAAGACCCTATCACCCCCATCTGCTCTGCTTCTATGAGGATCTCCCCCACTCACCTGCTCTGTCCTGTCTCATTGCCCTAGCATTCCCCCTACACTGGGGCATTTAGCCTCAAAAGGACCAAAGAGTAACCCTCCCTTTGATGTCAGATTAAGCCATCGTCTGCCACATATGCACCTGGAGCCATGGGTCCCACCATGTGTACACTTTAATTTAGTCCAAGGGAGCTTTGAGGATTTGGGGTGGTTGATGTTGTTCTTCCTGTGGGGTTGTAAACCCCTTTAAATCCTTCCCCTACCTCCTCCATTGGGGTCTCTGTGTTCAGTCTGATGTTAGGCTACCTGTGTCAACACCTGTATTGGTCAGGCTTGGCACAGACTCTCAGGGGACAGCTATATCAGGCAAGCAAGCATTTCTTGGTATCAGCAATAGTGTCTGTTTTTTTTCATTTTTATTTTATTCACAAAATTTATTTACATTTGTATGGAATAATGGATTTAAGTATTTATATTGGTATGTATATATTTATATTGAATGCTATATATTAATACATACATATATATAGTATTGTGAGTTATAGTTAAGTGTATTATTATTATTTCTATATATAGCCAGTGAAAAAATTCAGTTGAACTCTGTGGCTCTTAAACATGTCACGTTTAGTGTGTATGTGTGTGTGTGTGTGTGTGTGTGTTAGAGAGAGGTGGGGAGGAAAGGAGAGGTAGATTGAGAAATAGAGTGACAGTGAGAGAGGGTCGAAAAGAAAGAGGAAGAGGAAGAGGAGGACAGCACAAAGGAGAATACTGTGTGCTTAGTACTTTCTTCTTTATTCTAAGTATAGCTTTTCTTTTATCATCTTTCTCAAAACCAAAATAATTTGTGAGCTATTTCTTTAAGGAATACTATCTCATTTTGTGTATATTCACATCTGAATGGGGGATGTGATTTTGTTAGTGGCACTTAGATTATTGTAGGTTATGTTCTGATATGAAATTTCATCTGGAAGGATAAGAGATGCATACATATATGTCATTTTACATGTAACCATTTGTATAGCTAAGAACAAATTAATACAGGATTTCTTTACCCCTTTTTTAACTTTTGGTAGACTGCATTTGTTAATGTATTTATCAATTTGCTCTACTGTCTGAACACTTAACATATGATTAACCACAATAGTTTCTTATTATCACTGTACCTATATGGTATCAATTTAAGCTTTATTTGTTATATTTATTTCTGTTGGCGTGTCAATAGACATCACTCATTTCAGATATTTCTTACTTTTGTATGTAAGTGTTTATTGTTATAAATTCCACAAAAATTTCATGAGAATAGTTTCCTCTTAAAATTTGTAAAACCTGTTTCTCAGGGTTTTCCTGTTGGGCTTTAAAGCTAAAGTAGGTCACCTTTGATTTATATTTTCTACAGTTATATATCCTCTGGACATGAGCTTGATTTTCAATTACAGTTATCCTTTAATTATGTCTTAAACATAACGATAACACTTATCTCTATGGTAACGTTTATATTTTATAGAATCTTTACATTTTGGTTTTACTATTTGGACTCCATTAGATCCAATAAACTAATGACTGCTTAAAATTATGATTATTTTATTTCTTTGTCTTCAGAAATTCTGCTTTTCAGACAGTCCAAATTGATATCTTTCTATCCATCTATCTATCTATCTATCTATCTATCTATCTATCCTTATCTATCTCATCTATCTACCTAAAATTATTATTTCTATATCAGTTCCATGTGTATACATGATTTATTGTCATCTGATGCCTATGTTTTAAAGACCATCATAATTTGTTTTTTACTTATATGGCAAATTCAAACTGAAAATCTCTTTGCCTTCATGTAGCCTATCTCTCATTCTTTCTGGTACTTTTTCTTTTTTTTGTAGGTTTTTTTTTTTTTTTTTTTTTTTTTTAGTATTTGGTGTGTTTATGGGTTACTGCTGTGAATTATCTTTATATATTTTTGTTCACATGTACTTTAACATTATTTCTGTCCTACTTGTTTGAATCTTTCTCCTGACAAAACTCTTATCTAGGTTCTCTCTATGGTTAGCCAATCCACAATGCCATACTCACATATATTCTTCCTTTTTTATTACTCCTTACAGCTTGTTTAATAACATGGGCTTATATTACTACTACTTTTTGAATATTTAATTGTAATTATTCTTCAGTAACATGTACATTTATTGAGACAATCTTTTTGTCTACTACAATACAAGAAATAAAATCTCTGTTGTAAAACATAGGTAAAATAGCATGGCTTCTAAAACACTATTCTAGAAAATATAATCTATTATATTAATTTTGAAAGAAATAATCAAATTTGGGATGCATCTCTGAGGACAGGCTAGCCTAGTATGAAAGCCCTCAGCTCAAATCCCAGTCCTACACTCCCCTAACACATACAGAGAGAGAGAGAGGGAGGGGGAGGGGGAGAGGGAAAACAGAGAGAGAGAGAGAAGAGAGAGAGAGAGAGAGAGAGAGAGAGAAGAATCACATAACAAAGTCAGGATGGCAAGGAGTTGATACTTGGAACATCGTACTATAAAACAATAAAAAATATCAAGATTACATCTAATATATATTGACAGAAGATATAATATTTATTGAGAGACAAAATTTTAATTGAATTCCGGGAGAAATTTGGGAACTAATACAAATATTTAAATGGATGTTTTAAGTGGTCAGAGCATTCAAATCTCTAGTTGAGTTAGATGATTTAGTACAAAATCATTTATGAAAATAAAGTAGTACACAGATCAATAGGTTCTCAGGGGGAAAATACATCCTGCTTGAAATCATGCAAATACCTAGTGGTATTTCTATACTGAAAACTTTTCATCACCTAGATTACACTTGATTTGATCTCTTTGTTCTGCAGATCCAAAGGATGTATTGAGAAATTGTCACATATATCTTGTGAGTAATTGGTAGCTATTGGAAGCACAAACATTCACATACATAATTTAAACTGATACATGCTATATATTTTTAAGTTAAATGAGTGAGAAGAAAAATCAATTTATCAATACTTACATTTGTACAAAGACCTCTAAATTAAAATTGACATAACTTTTAAAGAGAAGATGATGTTAGCATTATGAAAGCTGGATATATTGTCTTGCAACCTTCAGGAATTGCCATGTTTTGAATGTGAGCTTAGCTTTTAACAGCTGAGCCAGGGTCCTATAAAAATCCCCAAACAAACCAGGCTTTTCCTAAAGCTATAGGTTTCTTTTTACACACTGGTATCAGTGCCCACTGATGAAGACAACTATACAATTAATTAAACCAGTAGAAGTAAAGTTTGTGACTACATAGAGCCTTCACCCCTATATGTTAGGGTCTTTAGTAAAGGAAGGTACACTGAAAGCTACCTTCCTTTACTAAGGAAGCTAAGAAGCATAAATACTAAGCCAACACAAAATCTTTTTGTCTATAATGATATCTTGCCTGAAAGATATCTAGGAAAATGGTGGACCAAAGTTTCTGGACGGAGTCAACTGATATCTGATATGACTGAGTGTCCGCTTCATGAGATAGGACCCACACCCAAAATTGCTTGACTAATTAGGACCTGAGACTAGATAGCCCAAGGACATAGCTAAAACCAAATACTGTTGTTCTAAAAGCAAACAACAACACCAGCAGGAGTAGAAATAATATAACTCCTAGTGATGTAATGCAGTGCTCATAAATCAATATGCCTTTCAATGGAAAGATCTACCGAGATGAACTCTCAATTCTAAACATCTATGTTCAAAATGTAAGGGTACCCACATTCATAAAAGAAACTTTACTAAAGCTCAAAGCACACATTGCACCACACACACAATAATATCAGAGACTTCAACACCCCACTCTCAGCAATGGACAGTCTGTAAACAGAAATAAACAGAGACACAGTGAAACTAATAGAAGTTACAAACAAATGGATTTAACAGACAACTATAGAATATTTCATCCTAAAAGAAAACAATACACCTTCTTCTCAGCACCTCAAGGTATCTTCTCCAAAATTGAACATATAGTTGGTCACAAAACAGGCCTTAACCGATACAAGAAGATTGAAATAATCCCATGAATTCTATCAAGTCAACAAGGACTAAAGCTGTGTCTTCAATAACAACAAAACCAACAGAAAGCCCTACATACACATGGAGGATAAACAACACTCTACCAATAACAACTTGGTAAAGGAAGAAATAAAGAAATAAATTAAGACTTTTAGAATTTAATGAAAATGAAGGCACAACATGTCCAAACATATGGGACACAATGAAAACAGTACTAAGAGGAAAACTCATAGCTCCGAGTGCCTCCAATAAAGAAACTAGAGAGGCATACACTAGCAGCCTGACAGCACACCTGAAAGTCTAGAACAAAAAGAAGCAAATATAACCCAAAAGGAGTAGACAGCAGAAAGTACTCAAACTCAGGACTGAAACCAACCAAGTAGAAACAAAAAGAACTATACAAAGAATCAACAAAACCAGCAGCTGATTCTTTGAGAAAATCAATAAGATAAGCCAGACTAATGAGAGGGCACAGAGACAGTATCCTAATTGACAAAATCAGAAATGAAAAGGAAGACATAATAACAGAAACCAAGGATATTCAAAAAGTCATCAGATCCTAATAAAAATCTATACTCAACAAATGTGAAAAATCTGGATAAAAAGACAATTTTCTAGACAGATACCAGGTACCCAAGTTAAATTAGGACCAGATAAATCATCTAAACAGCCAAATAACCACTAAAAAAATAGAAACTGTCATTAAAAGTCCCCCAACGAAAATAAAAGCCTAGGACCAGCTGGGTTTAGTGCAGAATTCTATCCGACCTTCAAAGAAGACTGAATATCAATTCTCTTTAAACTACTCCACAAAATAGAAACAGAAGGAACACTACCTAATTTGTTCTATGAAGCCACATATACTTATACCTAAACCACACAAAGACCCAACAAATAGACAAAACTTCAGAACTATTTCCCTCATGAACATCGATGCAAAAATACTCAATAAAATTTTCGCAAACTGAATCCAACAACACATCAAAATTATCGTTCACCACGATCCAGTAGGCTTCATTCCAGGTATGCAGGGATGGTTCAATAAATCCATCAACATAATCCACTGTATAAACAAACTAAAACAAACAAAAGAAAAAACACATTATCATTTCATTAGATGCTGAGAAAGCATTTGACAAAATTCAGCACCTCTTCATATAAAAGTCTTGGAAAGATTAGGAATTCAAGGCCCATATTTAAACATAGTAAAAGCAATATACAGCAAACCAGTAGCCAGCACAAACTAAATGGAGAGAAAGTTGAAGCAATTCCACTAAAATCAGTGACTAGACAAGGCTGCTCACTCTCTCCCTACCTATTCAATATAGTACTAGAAGGCCTAGCCAGAGGAACTAGAAAACAAAGGAGGTCAAAGGGATCCAAATTGGAAAGGCAGAAGTCAAAATATCACTATTTGCAGATGATATGGTAGCATACTTAAGTGACCATAAGAATACCAGCAAAGAACTCTAACCCTGATAAAGAACTTCAGCAAAGTGTCTGGACATAAAATCAACTCAAACAAATCAGTAGCCTTCCTCTAATCAAAGGATAAATAGGCTGTGAAAGAAATTTGGAAAACACATCCTCTCAATAGTCACAAATATATAAAATATCTAGGTGTGACTCTAATCAAGCAAGTGAAAGATATGTATAACAACAACTTCAAGTCTCTGAAGAAAGAAATCAAAGACTATCTCAGATTGGAAAGCTCTCCCATGCTCATGGATTGCCAAAAGCAATCTACAGATTCAATGCAATCCCCATCAAATTTCCAACTTAATTCTTCATAGAGTCAGAAGGATCAATTGCAAATTCATTTGGAATAACAAAAAACCCAGGACAGAAAAAATTATTTTCAACAATAAAAGAACTTCTGGGAAAATCACCATCATGGAATTCAAGGTGTATCACAGAGCAATAGTGGGGGGAAACAACTGTATGGTATGGGTAGAGAGACAGGCAGGAAGATCAATGAAATTTAATTGAAGACCCAGAAATAAACCCACATACCTATGGTCACTTGATCTTTGACAAAGGAGCTAAAATCATCCAGTGGAAAGACAGCATTTTCAACAAATGTTGCTGGTTCAACTGATGTCAGCATGTAGAAAATGCAAATCAATCCATTTTTATCTCCTTGTACAAAACTCAAGTCCAAGTGAATCAAGGACCTAAAACCAGATACACTGAAGCTGTCCTTGGAACAGTGGGTTCTCTGTTTCTGCTTCTCATTAGGTTGTTTCTGGTGTGAGTCGATAAAGTGATATTATCAGTGAAATAGAAGAGAAAGTGGGGAAGAACCTCAAACTCACGGGCACACAGGAAAATTTCCTGAGCAGAACACCAATGGCTTATACTCTAAGATCAACAATAGACAAATGGGACCTCATAAAATGACAGCTTCTGTAAGGCAAAGAACATAGTCAATAAGAAAGAATGGCAACCATGAGATTGGGAAAAGATCATTACCAACCCTACATTTGCTAGAGGGTAAATGTCCAATATATTCGAAGAACTCAAACAGAATTTTCAACTGAGGAATAACGAACTGCCAAGACACATCTAAAGAAATGTTTAACATTCTTGATCATCAGGTAAATGCAAATCACAACAACCCTGAGATTCCACCTCACACCTGCCAGAATGGCTAAGATCAAAAATTCATGTGACTGCAGATGCTAGCAAGGATGTGTAGAAAGACTCCTTTGTTGTTGGTGGAGTTGCAAGAAGAAATAAACACTCTGGAAATCAGTCTGGCAGTTCCTCAGAAAATTTGAACATAGTTTACCTGAGGACCCAGTATACCTTTCCTGGCATATACCTAAAAGATGCTCCAACATATAACAAGGACACATGCT